>ML677420.1:2265470-2376301 GCA_007922305.1 Dermatemys mawii | reverse complement strand
AGGCAGGTAGCGCTGGCCCCCGCCCGGCCCGGCTCTTTGGGCCCCCCCCCCCCTGCGCTAGGAGCCCCTGGGCTAGGTCTCCCCGGCTCTCAAGGCAGGAGTACTGGGGTGACCAGAGGGCCCGGAGTCAGGCTTATGCAACGTCCCTGCCCCCTGGTTGCCTCACGCTGCCCCGCACTGCAAGCCGGGGGGGTGGGGGGGGTTGGCTGACCTGCTAGGGTCTGCTTTGCACCAGGCCCCGACTGGGCCCCCCTGGCTTGTCCTACTTGCCAGCTGAGCCTGCCCTAAGGGTTTGGGCCTTGGGACGCCTGCTTGGGGGCAGAAGTGGGGATCTTGCCCTTGGGGGGGTTAAACTCTCCAGCGCCTCACCATGGCCGGCGCTATAGCGTCTCGGATGAGCTTCAGCTCCCTGAAGAGAAAACAGCCTAAAACCTTCACTGTGCGGATTATTACCATGGACGCCGAGATGGAGTTCAACTGTGAGGTAACCGCATCCGTAGTGTCCGTGAAGCACAGCATCTCATTCCTATTGGGACTGCTGGCTTGGGGCTCCCAAACAGCCCAGTAATATCAGGATTTACACCGTGTCTTTCATTCCAAATCACCTGCTAACTTGATACAGATCTCTTGCTGGCACAGAAAGCCCCACTTCGGGGGTGGAGAGTGGCAGCAATTGGTGACACAATGGTTTGGGACAGGCCCTGAAGATGAATACTGGGACAATTGGACTGCAGGGGGAATTGAGGGAGGCAAAATATAGCTACACAAGGTGGAATTTGATCAGGATGCCAGGGCTAGCACATCCTTGTGAAAAGCTCAATGTGAACTTTAATGAACAAAAATGGGCTTGATATCATCTAAAACATAATACTTCCAACACCATAAATGGCCCATTGTATCCTGTTGGGGCTTGGGCTTATTGGTAAATCAGAGAAATGTGCTCCCCACTGAATCCACTTTCTGGTGCACCCCCATGCCGCCTGGTTTTTCTGTCTACCTTTGGGGAGCTACTAGTAAGTACAGATCCTCCGGAGTTTCTCTTGAGAGATGAATGTGTTTGTAGCCAAAGATGGAACATGCAGGGTTTGAGTTTGAATGTTCTTGGATCTACTCACACTCGCCTGCTTCTGTTTTGGTTAGGAAGCCCTGTTCCCAAATGCTGTTTTTAATTTGCCTCCGTTGTACAGGCACTGGAAGACTACTGGGAGGCCCTCTAAGGAATCCATTGTTAATCTAGCATCAAAGTGTAATGTCTTACCCCAAAGATGTGTTGGGAGAGGAATGTATGGCCATAAAGCACTTGTGTCTCAGTGCAGGAGGGTCCTTGGTGCTGTGATTTAGCAGAAGGGATGCAGTCATGTCTCAGTGCCAGCGGTTCTGGGTGCTGTGATATAGCTGATGCAGTTGTGTCTTGTGGGAGTTTCCAGGGTGCTGTGCTATAATACAGAAGAGGGGAAGTCATGTTTTTGCACTAAAGGTTCCTCGATGCAATTGTCTTGTGATTCCCAGCCTCTACTGGAACATGGTACAACACATCCTTGAGCAAAGGAATTGGGGGGTGAGGTCAAAAACAGTAACTCTGAATATATTACAAAATTACAAAGTCAGCTCTGGGTCACCCCCTATTATGTTGGTAAATTAGGTACTTTACTCCTCTCTAGCCCCTGAAAAAGAACAGGTTGCAGGTATTATGTGTACAGTAGTAAGCAGAAAGCTGTAAACAAATAGCTCTTTAATTTACAGTGTGGTTTTTGGATGACTGGAAATATCATTTGGGGACACTAAAGGATAAACTTTGAATGAGGTCTCTTGTATCATATCAATTGGCCTTTCATCCCCTTCATTATTGCCCCCAGCAATATCACTACTTTAGCCTGCTCCAGGAGTGCTGTCTTTGATATGAGCACACCAATGACTGTCTGCTTTGATCTTACTAGCTGGCAGTCAGTAAATTCCAGAGATCAAATTTTGCAGAAAGCGTAGCAGACCTGGTGATTTGCCATTGTAAGTTGGCACTACAGCTATGTGGTGCTATAAGTCTGCATGATGCAGTTCAAAATAGAAGCAGGATGAAGTATCCAAAGGGTTGGGGAAGGACATTAATAGAGACCAACCATAGGCTGTGAGATTTCATGAGTGTCCTCACAACATGATGTGGCCCTGATCCTGAGTCAGGCCTGTGGGCATTAATGCAGTATAAATAACTTGTTCCTAGGCAAAACGTCACTAAACTGGAGTCCTAAGAGTGTACAATATCCAGGCACTTGCTATCTGGAGAATAATGCAAACAATGTGAGGGAGGATTTGGAGGATTTATCCATCAGATAAATCCAGAGGCATTGCTCTGATGAGAAATCTGCACCCCATAGCTACTGGAAGGGGTGGGTGTTGAAATTCCTGGCAGGTTGTTGTCTCCAGACTTGGTGTGGGCCTCCATCTGTTTTGTTAGTCCACAGCTAAAAGGTGTCTAATTACCCTTGAAGTTTCCTCCCAATCCTCATGTCAGGTTGCTGCTGTGTACCAGGGCCACTCTGCTGCTCGCTCTCTGGGTACTCTTAGCACACTGTCTCTAGTTTGAGTGCTTTTCTTATTCTCAGAAGCAATTATAATTAAGACTGTGATTAAGTCATTGAATCTGTGACTTCCAGCAACCTCCATGACTTCAGCCTGCGGTGGTGAGGAGCTGCAGGGTCCCCTGCTGCCCATGGGGGCAGGGAGCTATGGGGTACCCCCTCTGCCAGCCCCCAGAGCTCCAAGCCACCACAGGCAGTGGGGTACCCCACAGCTCCTGGCTGCCACTGGGTACCCCTGAGCTCCTGGCCATTGCTGGAAGGGGGGGAACCCCTGAGCTCTCAGTCGGTGGCAGGGGAACCCCGGAGCTCCCTGCCACCATGGCTGCCATGGGCACCAGGAGCTACAGATGGCAGGGATATCCCACAGCCCCCAGCTGCTGCAGGTGGCTGCTAGCCCCTGTGCAGCTGCCTGCTTCAGGTGGTGTGGGGACCCACAGGACCCCAATTTGTTAAGGATAGTTTTAGTAAAAGTCACGGACAGGTCATGGCTTCCATGAATTATTCTTGTTTGCCCATGACCTGTCTGTGACTTTTACTAAAAATATCTGTGACAAAATCTTAGCTTTCCTCAAAGCAGTATATTATAATTAAAGCCATCAGCGATCCTCCTCAGTCTGAGGGATTGAGAGGGGAAAGACACTGCTTAAAAACTCTTGGATGTTTTTTCTTTTAAGAGCATCTCCTTTTTAACTCAAATATTTGACATACAGAAAGAAAAACATTTCTGTTAAAAATTCAACTCTTCTGCCCCTTCAGTTAAGGTCTGAAAAAACTGTGTTCTCTGGTCCTCCAAGAAGACCTTTAGAAAAGGGAAGAGAAGACTTGATATTACTTATTTCTAAGAAATAGTAGCTCCTCTGTTAAAAAGGCCACTTCTCAGGCCTTCGTGCCCAGCCTGAACAGAGAGGGTATAAACCCATTTCCCCCGCTATTTGTGAGTCACCTTTAAGAATAAGGAAAATTAATATCCAACACCTACACCCTAACTAAAAACAATTGAATGGATTTTCTCCATATGTTCTTAGCCAAAACATGACGTATTTAAGATCAAGCATGGAAAACTTGAGCCCAAAACGAGAGTTTTTCAGTAAATGGGGGCAAAAAGAGGCATGTTTTTTTGTGATTCAGAACAGTCTTTTAATGGGCTTCATAAGCCAGAGAACTGAATGTAGGAATTCCTTCACCACTTCAGATACAATACCAATAGAATGAATTACTAGGGAGCTGGTGGAATCTCCATCCTTAGAGGTTTTTAAGGTCAGGCTTGACAAAGCCCTGGCTGGGATGATTTAATTGGGGATTGGTCCTGCTTTGAGCAGGGGGTTGGACTAGAACCTCCTGAGGTCCCTTCCAACCCTGAGATTCTATGATTCTATGTGTATTTATTCCAGTAAAAAAAGGACAAAATAAACATTTTTCAAGAACCTCTCGTGGAAAGTTTTTGCAAGTCTTAGTTCTGGGGGTTGTTGCATTGTACAGTGAAAAGACCTTTTTTCTGCAGATTGAATTTACGAGTCACTTGTGTCTCTTTAGATATACCAAAGGCTGCCACGCATTTCACCCCTCCCTTGCTATGCACTAAAGCAGGGATCTCCAAACTACAGCCTGCGGGCTGGATCCGGCCCGCAGCTTCCATTTGTTCCGCCCTCCAACCAACAGGGGAGAAGCCAGCAGGCAGGCTTCAGCAGCTGAGCAGGCATGCTGAGCAGAGGGAGGGCTGCCAGCAGCAGCTCACATGGCGGGGAGGGGACATGGGAGGGCGGGGGGCTCAGCAGAGCTGTGTGGAGGGGTGAGTGCTTCCAGGAGCCAGTGTCCCCCCAAAAGGTTTAGAATTTAATGCAACACTGACACAGTAGAGTAGTGTTGTTTTAACGATTTTGCATATATTTAGTTTTTTCAGTCGCTTTGGTCGGTGAAGCCTCTTCACAAATCTGATATGGCCCTCGTCTCGTAAAGTGTGGAGACCCCTGCACTATAGGAACAGAACTTTGTAACTCATTGATTTTGCACTTGCTAGTGAGCACCTGGTGAATTGGCTTTTGCAGAGCTTGAGTTATACTGGCTGGTGTAGTTTAAATCGAACACACCTAACAGCGCCTAGAACAGTGGTTTTCAAACCGGGGGTTGCCAAGTGCTCCCAGGGGGCTCGCGAGCTCACGGTGCTGCTGAAAACCCGCCGAATGCATTACTTCCACATTTGGCGGCTTTTCGGCGGACATACCGAGCACTCAGTTCGGCTGCAGTTGGGAGTGCTCGGCATGTCCGCCGAAAAGCCGTGGAATGCAGAAATAATGCATTCGGCGGCTTTTCGGTGGACATACAAGGGCCCGCTGCGGCAGCCAAAGAACCAAAAAGGGGTCGTGGTTCTCATGAGTTTGAGAATCGCTGGCCTAGAATGACTGATCAAATGTTGCCTGTGATAAAGATAAACAAAGCCTTCAAATCGTATATGGCTTATTGGGCCTCTCTACTAGCTGAAAATTGTTCAAGAAGGTGTTCAGGTTAAAGAGATTTTATTATGGCTTTCTCTTGCCTTTCCGTCTGTTGTTTCTTCAATATTTCCATTTCCTTGCTCATAATAGTTCATAAACACTGTTTTTTTTTCTTTGTGGTTGATACTTAACTCTGATGAGCCTAACTCATTATGTTGCTGTGTTTTCTAATGATCTGGTGGACTTCGAAATTGGGCATGGAGGATAACGTCAGCTTCCTATTATCCCATTTAAAAGAACACAACCTTTTTACAAGTAGCTTAAAAAACGTAGCTGTTGTAATTCCATTGACTTCAGTTCAATTATGTCGGGGTGAGTTTGGCCTTCTATGTTTTTATCATTTGTAAAATGTCATTAATGGCCCTGGAGAATGAAATCCTGTGTATCTCAAACTTGTTCTGGAGGACACTCTTTCCCCTCCAGGGCAAGGACGGAGTTGTCGTCTTGTACCAGTGGATTGTTCTCTCCCTGTAAGAATGTCAGTTAATAACACGTGTAGTGGCTTTCTATGGTGTGAAAGCTTGTCACTACTTATAAGCTGTGGAGTATTTGTCAGATGTTAACTATGTGGGTTGGATTTGAACTGACAAGTCTTGCATTTTCAAATGAGTTCTCAGGGAGGCTTCTGCTAAAGAAGCCCTATTTTTATCATTGCAGATGGATTTCCACAACCTCTCCTGAAAGCACACAGAGAAACTGACACAAATTGTCAATGTATTCCCTGTCAGTGCTGTTATAAAAGCAGGACCTGCTGGAACTCAGCTATGATCCTTTGCTGCTGCTGTTGGGGAGCCCTGTCTTTGTGGGGAAGGAAGAAGTGAAGGGAGGTGACTTGTGGCCTGGTGGCAGCACATCAGAGCTTTCATTCCACCATCATCCCTTGCCTTCCAGGCTAGAAGCAATGTTGAAGGGATTATATTTAGCTGCAGGGGATGTGATAACCACCCACCAGCCAGAAGGCAGTCTGCTGCAATTTGAGCCTTTGATGATCGGGATCCTGGAATGAACCCTGAAAAGATGGTTGGGACATGGGGTGAAAGAATGATATGCAGCTACTAACTGCCACGTGTTTGTCCTGGAAACCCGCGCTCCTCACATGCAGAGTTGTAATGAAGTCTCTCTTCAGGTTGGAAGGCTGGTCACACTCCAAAGCAGCAAGACTTTGTGGTGAGGGGATGAAACTGCGAGTGCAGCAGCTTCTAGAGATTTGTTCTCATGGGAGAAATGTAGGGTGCAGATTTATTCTTGCTCTTCCCATTCACTTATCTGTTCACAAAGCAACAGTTTCCTTTGTATGGCTGATATGGGAGGAGCTAATGGCCAGCTCGGTGATAGAGGGGGAGAGCTGCTGCAGTGTTCCTGCTGTGGTTGACTGTACAGGGACTCCTCTCCCCGAAGAGCCATGGCAGCTCTAAATGGAGAAGGCAGGAAGTTAGTACTTCCTGGCCTTCTGCCTCTCCTGCATTTGCTTGCTCCTCCCCATGTCTTTCCGACACTGCTGTTCACTCCCAATGCTTCTGGCCAACCGTTGGGGACCCTGTTGCTATTGAGGCTGTGAAATATTGAGAAGGGTTAGTTAGTTAGTAATTGCCTAGATTGTGAGCTCTTTTGGGCAGGGAATGCCTTTTAGTTCTGTTTTTACTGCCTCCCTGCTTCAAACCTCTTGGTATCCCCACCACCTTCCTGCCCAGTCTCCTGATGTCCACCTGCTCCCTTGTCTCCCTTCCTGTCTGTCCTTCACTGCATGCTTTGTCTCTTACTGCTGCCCTTGCCTCCACCATGAGTGTAAGTGAATTGGCTATGTGTGTTGGCAGCTGTATGGTGAAGGAGAGGTGAAGAGTTTGAGGGGATCCGGTATTTGTGATGCTGGCTGGTAGAGCATGCGTTTACGGTTGTGCAGTGTGTTATGTACCTCTAACTAGTGGCTTACATGCTTTGTATTGTTGCTGGGAAATGAACTGCAACAAGCCTAACTCTTATTTTGAAAGGTGGGAATAATATATTTCTTTGCTCTTCTCTAGTGCCTTTAATCTAAAAATCTCAAAGCCTTTAACAAATGTAAATGAATTAAGTGCCTCCAACCCCTGTGCGTGTGACATTCCCCGAGGTACAATCTGGACTGTTGACCATAGGTGTCCTCTTAAGCCAGTCCTTACTTATTTCTGCAGCCTTCAACATGTGTATGTGCTCTCAGCAAAATACATGAGCATGTTGAGGAGTCACTCATGAATTACAGGGCAACACCTGAAAATTCTTATTCCCAGCCTCGTCACCCAGAAATTTGTCTTATTTTGCTCAGTACCTTTCTGAACAGTACAAGCTCATAGTGGATCATGTCGTCAAAGGAAAATGATATGTGCAAATGGAGTTTCCCACATTCTAATCCAAACATACTGGATAAAATAAAACAAAATAAGTTTCTTAGCTACAGAAAGATTTTTGAGATTACAAGTGATGATGCATAAAAGTCAGGATTGGTTGCAAAAGAAACGAGTAATATGCAAGCTAATATTTAACAAGCTAAATAAACTTAAAAGCAAAGGGTTTGTTTGCCATATAGCGCTTTTGGTTATAGCGGTCCCCTGTAGTAAATTTCACAGGCTGGGTTTCCTTCCAGCCTGGGACCACTCCCCCTTACTTCAGTTCTTTCAGAGTGGTTAATATCATGAGCAGAGAGATGGGAGGAGGAAAGGTGAAGTCATGTGTTTTCTTCTCTCCCTTTAACTTAATTTCTTGTGCTAGAAAAATCCTTGCTGAATCTTGGTGACCTGCAGGTTATGCAAGACGTGAAGTTTGAATGGTCCCTGTGATGACGTGTAAATTTCTTGTTTATACCTTCCTGTTGCTGAAGAAGGTTGCTTAAGCCGTGATAGCTCTTTAACACCTGGCTGGGGTGCTAGTGTGTCTTTGTCCCTGAACACTCCTTTGAGCCTGCTTTTCTTAAACTTGGAGCATGTTACAGCAATGATACGTAGTAGAATCTTATAACTCACGTACAATGTTGATGCACGTATTTGATGAGCGCAGTAATGTTCAGCAGATTGAGTTTTCAAATGACATCTCACAGGGCATACTTTTATAATTTATTTAACAAAGCTCTCCCGTGGGCTCCTCCTCTCATTTTGTATTAAACCTCCTAGAGTATTAGCTTTGCTTTGTTTAAGGGTATGGTTACACTTACAAGATTATAGCGCTATAGGTTATAGTGGTCCCCTTATACAGTAATATGTATAGCGCTATTGTATGTCCACACTCAGATGCTCCTGCGGTATAGCATGGCCACATTTGGGGCACTTAATGCGGCATTAAGAGCAGCGCATTAGGGCAGGTATCCCAGCATTCAGCTGGGTGCAACGTGCTTTTTAAACGAGGGGGGTGAGGGGGGACGCGTTGTGTGTATGCGGAAGGAGAGAGACAGTGGTTTTTCCGTTTTTCTGAAAGCCTGTCAGTGAGCCTCCGTTCACAGAAGGCTTTGTTTTCACACAGGCTCCCTCCTTAAACATTTGCATTGCTTATCTGCCGAGTTAAGAAAGAAACTCTAAAGAGGTACTTCCGCATTCCTCCAGCCGAGTTCAAAACAAAGGGAAGAGACGTCAATTGCCTTAAATGGCTCTAGGCATCTCCAGAGATTACTTGTAGCGCAGTGGGTGTCCACATTCTTGCTGTAGCGCTACAGCAGCTGCGCTACAGCCCTTATTCCCCATGGGGAGGTGGATTAATAATAGCGCTATAACTCAGCAGTTATAGCGCTATTAGTGCCTTGCCAGTGTGGACGGGGAGTAGGTTATAGCACTCGTGGGGGCTTTATAGCGCTATAAAGTGCTAGTGTAACCATGGCCTGAATATATTCTGTTTTAAATCTGCCCCATAACAATTCCCAGATATATATATTTTGGGAGATTAAACCTTCTTTGCATCTGTCTACAGTGCAACTAACATCTCTAAATTAAACCCAAATCTATAATAATTCCTAGAAATGGAAGTTTAATTTCTTTTACACTGTAAAACTTAATAAACACAGTTAGGGTTTTATTTTAAAGCTTTTGATTTGTTTAGGGAGATATTAAAGGTACAAACCCACCCTCTCCCTGTTCCTACATTTATTATGGCCATTGAAGTGTGAATTTTAATTAGCAGCATATTAAGGATGGAGATCTAGAACTGGTTAATCAGATCAACCCAGCTATGTTGCTCAAGACCAAGACCAAGACTCAGCTAAGACTTAGGCCCTGGTTACATTGGCACTTTATAGCGCTATAAAGCCGCCAGGAGCACTATAACCTCCTACCCGTCCACACTGGCGAGGCACGTAGAGCGCTATAACCTCAGAGTTATAGTGCTACTGGTAATCCACCTCCGCACAGGGAATAAGGGCTGTAGTGCTCCTGTTGTAGCATTACGGGGAGAATGTGGACACCCACTGCGCTACAAGTGATCTCTTGAGATGCCTGGAGCCATTTAAGGCAATTGACGTCTCTTCCCTTTCTTTTGAACTCCAGCTAGAGGAATGCGGAAGTACCTTTTCAGAGTTTCTCTCTTAACTCGGCAGATAAGCAATGCAAATGTTTAAGGAGGGAGCCTGTGTGAAAACAAAGCCTGCTAATCTTCTCTGTGAATGGACATGCGCTGACAGGCTCTCAGAAGGATGGAAAACCCACTTGCTCTCTCCCTCCGCATACACACATGTCCCCCCTCACCCCCCTTGTTTGAAAAGCACGTTGCACCCAGCTGAATGCTGGGATACCTGTCCTAATGTGCTGCTCCCAGTGCCGCCTGAAGTGCCCCAAATGTGGCCACGCTATACCGCTGGCGGGTGTCAGTGTGGCCACGCTATAGCATTATCCCTATAGCTGTATATGAGGACAGCTGTAACCAGTACCGCTATAATCCTGTAAGTGTAACCATGGCCTAAGACCCAGCCATGTTGCTCAGCCTAAGACTCCCTGTAGACAGCACTAGGTTGATGGAAATGTTCTTCTGTTGACCTAGCTATTGCCTCTCTGGCAGGTAGATTTACTACAGTGACGGGATAACCCCTCCTGTTGCTGTAGTAAGAGTTTGGCTAAACTTGCAGATTATACCACACTGAAGCCACCCAGTGCGCTCTAACTCACTCCCTGTCCACACTGGCAAGACACGTAGAGCGCTCTGACACTCTGGCTAGAGTGCTCCTAGTACTCCACCTTGGCGAGAGGATTAATGACTGATGCACCCCCACTGGAGCGCCGCAGTGCCAGTGTGGATGAGGAGTAGCGTTATTTCGCTCTGATCGACCTCTGGAAATGTCCGATAATCCTCTTAAGTCAAGTGGCCCCTCTTCTCATTGTCATGAAATCTGCTGTAGGAATGCAGAAGTGCCTTTTCAATGCTCCGTTTCAGACAGCTGGCTGCTTATCTGATCCGAGACAAAACAAACAGTAAATGTTTGCTTTGAGTGAGTGAGAGGCAGGGAAAGCAGCGGGGTCTGAACTTACAAGACATCATGCTGACACACTCTCAGCACCCCAAAAACCCACTCTTTCCCCCCACATACACACAACACACTCCCTGGCACATTCCACCTCCCCTCCCCCGTGTTTGAAAAGCATGTTGCAGCCACTTGAACGCTGGGATAGCTGCCCATACTGCACCGCTCCCAATGCCACTGCAACTGCTGCAGATGTGGCCATGCCAGTGCTCTTGCAGCTGTCAGTGTGAACAGACTGCGGCGCTTTCCCTGGTGTGCTCTCCGAAGGCTGGTTTAACCCAAAGCACTCTACAGCTGCAAGTGTAGCCAAGTCCTAAGTGTCTAAACTGAAGCGCAGCTGCAGTGATTTAAATGTGGACATACTCTACTTGCATAGCTCTTAATATCACTGCATGATGGAAAAACTGAGTTTGCCCCACTTCCCTGAGACCTAGACCACAGATGTTTTTGTTCAGGTAACCTGCTTGGAGATCAATATAGACCTTCTTTCAGCAAGAATGTTATATTTAAATGTTCCAGTACAGTTAGCACTGTGCCATGATTAAGGTTAAGTTGTTGTCCCAGTTTTTTTTAGTAAAAGTTACAGACAGGTTGTAGGCAACTGTGACCCATCTGTGACTTTTACTAAAAATAATGGAGGAGGAGCTGATGGGGTGAGAGCTGAAGCCTGAGCCCCACGGAGTGGGGGAGAGGGTTGAAGCTCTTCTATGGGAGAAGGGAATCCAGCAGCTGACTTGTGCAGCACCTGTGCTGCATCCACAGGGGCTCAGAGCTCTGGGGTCTTCCTGCTACCTGCAGTAGCTGAGTACTACTGCTCCCCCCACTGCCCATGGTGGCTCACAGCTCCAGGGTCCCCACTGGCTGATACTTCCAGCCCTGCCATCCCTGGGACTGAAGTGGGAAATGTCACAGGTCACTGAAAGTCACAGAATCTGTCACATTCATGACATAATCTTTTCCTTAGTCATGATGTAAGCTGTTAAAGTAACCTAGCAAAGGTAATGCAGTTCTGTCAGTAGGTGAGACTCCCAGATAAGATACTGTAATATCCCTGATTTCTGCGGCTATATCTGTCTCCTGTCTCTGTGTCCCATTGTGAGATAATCAAATTCATTTAGGAAGGAAATTGCATCTTTCCATGCTTTTTGGGGGTGTTCTTTCTCCCCATGAATTAAGGGCAGATGGGTCTCCTGACCCCCTCTGATTTTGTGGATGGCCAGGGACCCCATTTTTTTTTTTTTTGGTCTTCACTTGAGTGTTTCCTTCCCTGCCCCACTCTCTCCTTTTCTCTGCAAAATTGTCTATTTGTGTCACTACTTCCACATCTGCTAGGGTGACTGTCCTTCTGCTCTGGGATCTTGGATCCAAAACTCCTCTTTGATTCTTATTCTGCAGAGATTTAGTTGCTGCCCCAGCTGGTTCCCTGACCTTAATACTTTGACAGCAGGAGCTTTGTGAGTTTTATATTAAAAGTAAACTGAAAAGTTTTGCAACCAATATAGAGAAATAATTTAAGCTCCCAACCCAACAAGATGCAAGTTTAGACTAAATGTATAGTTTAGACTTGCATCCTGTTACTGGCTTGGAAAGCTGTTCAATTGACTTTTAAGTAAACCGGGCCCAATGGTGGTACTGTATGGTTATAGTATTTGTAGTAAGATTCCTTAGCACAGTGGTTCTCAAACTTTTTTACTCACATAGCAAGCCTCTGAGTGTGACCCCCCCCCTTTATAAATTAAAAACACGTTTTTATATATTTAACACCATTATAAATGCTGGAGGCAAAGTGGTGTTTGGGGTGGAGGCTGGCAACTCACTCACAACCACACATGTAATAGCCTTGTGACCCCTTGAGGGATCCCGACCCCCAATTTGAGAACTCCTGCGCAGGATGTGGAGAGCTACTGAGCTGAGCCACGATGCCTATGTTTCAACCCAGTAGTAAACCAGGGTTCTCTTTCTGGCAATTTGTGAGGCCAAATTGACTTCACAGGTGTTGCACAGGAAGGGATGAGGGTGTAAATCAGGGCAGAATTTGGTTGTTAGTGCTAAAAAGTGATGGGAGATGAGTGAAATTCCCCTTCCTTTGCACAGTACTCAAACAAAGTTGTGTACATCCCTCCTCACCTCTAGATAAATACCAAATGACAGCAATTTGACAATGGTGAACCAATATTGATAGTAACAATGAACTCTCTTAATGCAGCTGAGCTTCAACAAATAGCTGGCAAGTTAACAGCTCAGGGAAAAACATATGGTTGTCAGCAGCAGTAAATGTTCTCTTCAAAAGGTAGGTGAGGGAAAAAAAACGAACCCTTCCCTGACTGCAAAGTGAATTTCAGTGAAGTAACTGAAATGCCAGCTGTCAAATCAATGTGTGATTGCCCAGTGCTCTTAGGATGCTCTGAGAATGTTTGGGAGGTGGGTGCCAATTGGAAGCTCATGATTTTTTTTTTTCTGAATACAGGAAATGCAGAGGGGAGGTTTCTCTTTTCATTTGAACTTTCTGGTGATGCAGTGAGGAGGTGTGCACACAAAAAAGAACAATGCCCATTGAGTTGCAGCAGGCTGTGTGATTTGGGAATTAGCTTATCAGAGACATCTGCCTTGCCTGTGATATAATTCAGCTTTGCTTCCCCCTTCTTATAATACTTACAAGTCATTCACATGAGACATATTCTATGGTCTGTGGTGCCTTCCTTTGTACTGTCCCCCATGAACGGACGGCCCTCTCTGATCCTGTGTGCCCCATAACCATCTTCTCCCAATTTTTTTTTCCAAATCCTACCTTTTCTCACACAGTCTTCTAATTCCTTATAAACTGTGACAGTTTCTATGGATCTGACAGACAGATGAATTTCAGCCTCAAAAAAGAATGTCTATCTGGTTTTTTGTGTTTTTTTAATACTATATAATGCTTGACGGTTTCTGCAGCAGCTGCAGCCTAGGAAATTCAGAAGAGCTCTACACTACAGCCGAGATTGGCGCTCAGAGATCGATCCACGGCAGTTGATTTAGTGGGTCTAGTGAAGACCTGCCAAATTGACAGCAGATTGCTCTCCAGTCTACCCTTGTATCTACCCCCGACGAGAAGACTAAGGTAAGTCGACGGGAGAGTTTCTCCCATCGATCCCCCACGGTGTAGACCCCACAGTAACTCGACCTAAAGTACGTCGACTCCAGCTATGTTGTTCACATAGCTGGAGTTGCATAGCATAGGTTGACTTTACTGTGGTAGTGTAGACATAGCCTCAGTCTGAGCAATGTGGATAAGGGAGTAACTTTAATGATAGCTTATCTCACTTCCAGAAAGCACTGCACCACAACTAACAAACAACATTTTTCCAAAAGCTGTCTTTCCTATTATCAGTTTATTTGTATTATTGTAGTTCCTAGGCATGGGCGTGGGCCAGACCCCCATTGTGCTAGGCGCTGTACAGACACAAAGCAAAAAGACTGTCCCTGTCCAAAGAGCTTACAATCAAAGTATAAGACAAGACATACGAGATGTCTTAGTAATCTAAGTTCAGTTTCACAGGGTATAACAGTCTCATTGTTTCTCTGCGCTCACAGTCTATCTGTATCTGTACTAATATTACAATATGTGTAAATGCCCAGTACGTCTTTATGCACAATATGAATAATATGAAGGCACAAAAACTTTTTGTGGCTACACTGCAAGATAAAACTGCAACAGTGCTTTTACTGTGTAGTACCACAAATACTGGGGAATAGATTGCAGAGATCCTATGAAGTTTAGAGCATTCCACTCTTAGGTGCTTTCCATAAATCAAAATATCCTGGGCTTTTGCTGAAAATGCAATCATTCAACCCCCAAAAGCAACAACTGATACCTCCCCCACAAATACAGTTGGTATCAGAAGAGCCCCACTTCCCCAAAAGCCACATTTCTTCCAAGCGTTTCTGCTCTCCCTTAAAGCCCAAGAACGTTGATGGGTTTTGTAGTGTGCCAGGTGTGTAATTCACTGCCCAAATTTGCTCAGTTGATGTTGCCTCAGGAGGAGAGACCTACTGGCAGCCCGCTTCTTAGTTACACGGTGGGGAGCCTTCAGCTTGAGCGTGTCTGCTGGTCTCAACTATGTAGTGTAGTGCATGGAGATTTCTTGGAAAGGCAGGCGCCAATCTGTTACAGCCTTTGTAGGCAAAAATTGTGATACCAATTCTTCTGTCGTACACCTTTGTCAGTCAGGAGTAACTCCTGAACTCAGTACAGTAGTACAAGGTTTCTTGACCATTTCGGGTTGGTGATCCTTTATTCAAAGTCAGAAATTTTCACCATACCCTTACATTTGCTACAAAAGTAAGAATAAAATTGTAACAGTGTTATCCTTGGTAAGCTTATGGGGGGGGGGGAGGGTGTAGCAGTTGCCAGAGAATACTTGGCCTGGCAATCAATTATAACTATATTTGACCTCACTAACTTTGGAGGTTTTGGCCCTTGTGAAGTTATTCCAGAAATTTTATTTTCTCTGCTTTAGAACTGTAATAACATCTTCCACGCCTTGTGACCCACCTCCAGAAGTTGTGACCCATTGATTATGAAACATGGTAATAGTATATCCGTGTTAGTTAGTGAAGGATTGGGTGTTTTCTTCTTAAACTCTGCCCAGAAACCAGTTGGCAGCCAATGCAGATCAGAGTACTGGTATGATGTTCACAGTGAAGAACCCCACTTAACAAGCAGTTTCCGTCTCCAAATGGATGTCAGTGCATCTCCTTGTAGGGCACATTATTGTACTCTAATCTCAAGGTGACAAAGGCACAGATTGCAGAACTGAGGTGTGGATCTGACTGATGCATACTCCTGGGCACGTCCAGGGTGGGGGTGAAGAGAGCCATCTCAGTGGCTGTCGCTATCTGATTATCTAACTCCCAAATTACAAACTCACGTGTTAAATGGTGGGACATACCCTCAGGCGCTGGGTCTGTTATAATTTTCCCCATGTCTTCTGGTTACTTTCTCCTAAGGTACCCACTCTTACCTGGATAGAGTTTCCACCGCCCCACCCTCATCTCTAGATCCCGGGCAGATGCTGAGATACACGCTCAACTGCACCATCTGGGTTGATGTGCCGTAGTGCATTTTCAGCCTCCTTGGTGGTTAACTGAAAGAGAGTTTAATTAAAATCTCATTATCAAGTTGTCCTACAACATTAGTAAATAAAAATAATGTTTACAGCTGCATCTTGTGGCTTAGTAAGTTGCAGTTTGAAGGATATGACATCTGTTCATTAAAAAAGAATTTGAAAAAATTTAAGTATTTTTATTTCCTGTCTGCTCTCAGAAGGTTTTAAATCCAACTATATCGTGGTCTTTTATTCCTACTGCCACTATAATTTAAAATTCTTGATGAGATGGGAGTATACCCCATAGGAAGCTGCCTTGGGTTTGCCTCTTTTGGATTTATAAGATGCCTTGGGAATCATTTGAACATTTCACGGTGGGCCAGGGAGTGAATCTATGTGTCTCGTTACAACCTATTATTTGATGCACCCTACTGTTTTAAAAAGCACAGCTAGCAGTGTTCAGCAAGTCTAATTTTTCTCCACTTCAGCCTACCTACCCCACCCAGTTCAGTTTTGCTAGTGAAACCTGCTTATTCTCTCCCCTCCTCTTGTTACTTCTATTTTATTCTGCTCCCTACACCTGGATCCTCCTCCTCATTCCAGCATGATAGGTGCCCATTTTATTTTCATCCAAATCTGAAGCTCGCTTCATCCATGAGGCCCATAAACACCAAGTGTGTCATGTTAAGACTTAGCGCTATTCTCTGGGGCTCTTTCACTCCTCTCTGTCTGATCTTTCTTTTTAGACTGTAAGCTCACCAGGCCAGGACTGTGTCCTTTAGGACTGGTACAGGGCTCAGTAAAATCTCGATGCTTAAAGAAATGATAAAGTGACCTGCTTGTCTGAGGGTCCATTTTCTGCATTAATTACTAAGTAAAGTAGTACAATCAGATGTTTGTTCTACAGACTCGAATCCAAAGTTACACTTTCAACTTGCTGTTTGACCACTGCAATTTAATTCTAATAAGTTACTGTATAAATATCTCCTTTTTTACATAACAGATCTTATCCCTGTTTTATATTTGGGACCATACCTGCTTACTTTAGTCATAAAAGTAATATTTGACTCCTGTTCCCTCTACTGAGCCAACACAGCTACAGGGGCACAAGCTGGATTCTGTTGTGGCTCATGTATCATCAGTTACATTCCAGTTGCTGGGCCCAGTTGTGTTCTTGGTTAAACCTGTCAGTCCCAGTGGTGACAGAGGTGTTGCACAAGTGTGACTGTGAGCAGAATTTGGCCTGCAGAACTGTTTTCCTGATGAAGCTCCAGATGGTAAGAACTCAGCTTGACTCTTGAACGGCAGAGTTACCAATTTGCAGGGCTGGTAGTTAGAAAACCCATTTTTCCTTATGAATTGAGTAAATTTGATCTAGAGTCATTGAAACAAAAACACATGGTCATTATAGTCATTTTGCAGAATAGATCTATGCATGAACTTTCTCACACAGCAACTAGATCCTCTCCTTGTGTGTGTGTTTACTAAATTGTGGCCTCCCTACTATTTACCCTGCAGTATTTATGGAAGCTCAACCAACCTCTCCGCTCATATTTGCAGCTTCTATGTAGGCTGTAATTGCCTAAGAAGCAGTTGTGACACTTATAGTAAGGATGCAATACCAAAATAAATTGTATTATCAGTGTGATGCTTTGGCTGCCTGCCAATTGCATTCAACTCCTAGTGCAGGTTAATAGCTAACGTATCCCCTGTTAATAGATCCCGAATCTGAATAACCAATGCTGGAAGTGCCGTATTCTAGCAACCAACTGCTGAGTTTTTAAGTGCTTAGTGCTGCTTACTTAATGGACTCTATGCTGATAAATTACAAACACCCTGCACTTAGTAAAGAGAATAAATTCCAGCCCCACAAAATAACAGCTTTGCAGCATTTAGCCGTGTTTATAGAGTAGTTCCTCCAAGACTTGCAAATGTAGCTAACAAGCCATGTGAAGATAAGTCAATGGGAGGATAATACGGGACCACAAATGCAAGACCGTTCTTTTTGGTTCAACAGCGACACTGAAGGAACATGGTGGCCCCAAACCCCATTGTGCCTGGACAGTAGCAGAGCCATTGCAGTTAGCGTAAGGTCACTCATTTAACGTAGCTTTCATTTGGGGATTTAGCTTTTCTTACAGCAACTGTTTTAGTTTATGGCCGAGGTGGAGAGTGTTCATTATAAACCTTTCTTTCAAGCACTCAGAACTTTCTAAAAGATGATACTTTATGCTAAAACTTCCCATGATTAATATAAGCAGGGGGATGGTGTTGTAAAGCACAGGTCAGCGAGTCAAGAAGTCTTGAGTTTTATTCCTGGCTGTGTCCCAGCCTCTCTGTATAACCGGGACAAGTCATTTCACCTCTTTGTGCCTTTTTGTTCCTTGCTTGTAAAATGGGGGTTAGTGATACTTGCCTATCTAAAAAGAGTGCAGGGGGCTTAGATTGGGAATGTCTGTAAAGCACTTGAGGTTCATACTGTCTAAATGGAAAGTATTATAAGTAGGGCACGGTGTTTGTCGTGGACGTTGCAGGAAATCAGATTCCATGACTTTCTGTGACTTCTACAGCAGTCAGACCCCAGGGCTGCCTGAGCAGCTGGCCCCAGGAACAGCCACTCAGGCTGCTGCTGAAGTGGCTCTGTAGTCAGCTGCTTGGGGGCCCCCCGCAGCCAGCAACACCAGCTGCTGATGAAGTGGTCCCTGCCCCTAGGCCAGCTGCACTGGCTGCTGCTCTGTTGGACCTGGGCAGCTGGCCCATGGGACCACCCCCCATGCTGCTGGTACCCTCCACCCCTAAGATTCAGTGAGGGATATTTGTGGTCAGGTCGCGGGCTTGTGATTTTTTTGTTTCTTGCTCATGACCCGTCCACGACTTTTACTAAAAACACCCATGATTAAATCGTAGCCTTAATTATAGATACCAAGATGTAGAATTCAATCATGTATGTTGAAATAAACTGGATTCCTATTCAACTTTTATTTTCAGTTAAAGCGTGTGTGTGTGTGGCAAGGGAGGGGGGTTGGGAGTATGTTAACGTGATGTGATTGGAATTTTAGCACCACAGCAAAAGGTATGGTTCCCACAGCAACTATAATTCTGTCATTACATGTGTGTGTTAAGGCCTAAAAGTCAGTAGCGTAAACAGTCATTCAAAATATTTTATATACAAAGGGCGAAATTATATTTGTGGAGAGAAAACACAGATCTCAGTTTGTGGCTGCCGATATTTTAAAGTAACCATAGACCTCTTTCTGGAGAGGATAGAAACTTTGAATTTCCTTACTCGTGTTTGTAGTTGAGAATTTTAACGTACGTTTTTGCACAAAGCTGTAGTCTGCAGGCTGGTTTAAACTCCAGCTGGGGTGCCTTAGTGTCGTTTGCAGTCTAAAGCACAGCTGGAGTTTCAAAACATTGATTCCATAGAGTACAAATTGCATCTGTGGATGGAAGCCTCCCCATGGCAGTGCGCAGTAACTTGAATTTGACAATGCTTTCTTTCCCATCTGTGGTGTATAAATTTCTGCACGTAAACATTAATTGGTCCTTTAAAACAATAGCCATAAAGATGGTCCTTTAAAAAAAATTACTGATGCTGTCTTATGCAAAGCAATTTAGTCCTAGTTAGGAAATAACCTCTTGCTAAAAATGTTGGCAACCCAAATCTGTGTTCTGAATTTTAGAAGCGCAAAATAGCATTTTAAATCTTTTATTCTCTCTCTGTATTTTGCTTAAAACCCCAGATTAACTCCCCCTTGGAAGAACTGGCCAGAAAAAATTCCCTCCCAAACTGAGCCATCATACGCCAAGTTGTATCCCATTGCAGGGGATGCGTTTGAACCCCTGGAATTAGGGCCTTCTAATGGCAACACTGGAAAATCAACCCTGGGTCTTTTCAACATCACGGTTTTGATTGTATCTTATGTGAATCACAGAGATGCTCTCTGACATTTGATTTGTTTTTATTTGAGCATCTGCATTCTTCTGTTGTTTGGGATGCTCTGGTAACATTTGTGCATGTACTGGGTGGAGGAAGGAGTTCTGACCTGTTCCTTTTGACTCAGAACAGCCATGGAGAAATGAAAGGGACTAAATTATTCCTTCACTCCATTACCCACAAGGTGGCAGTGTGTGACAGCAGATGGTATGAGTGAAGCACAGTCTCTGCTGTTCTTTAGCATTAATAGTGAAGTTGTCCAGGTGGTACTAAGGTCGAGCAGCTGTGACAGGGAGGTGTGCTGAGACTCTTCTGCCCTAGGGCTTTGGAAGAGTGGTCATCTGTTCCTGTCCAGCAGTGTTTCCATCCATGCAAGTGGAAAAGTGAAGTGGCTTTGGAATATAGGAGCCCTTGTTTTATATCCCTCTTCATCTTCCTACCCCCCCACTTCATTCTTTAAAATTGAACTTTAACAAGACGAGGGAACTATTGGAAGGTCATGTGGCCTGGAACAGTGTTCTCAGCTCTAGCAGTTACTTTTTATTACCAAATGTCTCCAGTGTAAAGTGTGGTTGTACGCTGTCAAAATGGCCCTTTGTTACTCACACCAGAATTGTTCCTTGTGTGTGTCTAGAACAGAATTGCAGACTTAAGTGATTAAAAACGAGGCTTTTGTTACTTTTTATTCCTGTCATTCCTGCAGAGCTAGTGACTCTGGGAGAATAAGCTGGTCTACTCTTGTTTGTGCATCATCATAAGAAATCATTTAAGTTCCAGTTGCAGGGCCAAATTCTGCTCTGTCTCATCTGTGAAACTCCATAGAAGATATTGAAGTGAGTCTAGGGATAGCTGGGAAAAGAATTTGAAGACAGTGGGGTTGCACACATGCAATTAAGGGCAGAATTTTTTATGCTGAATATTGGCTGCTGATGGTGATGCGGGCGTCAAAAAGAAACCAGATTTTTCAGATCCCAGGTGAGCTTTGGTGCATTGGTAGTAAGAGAAACAGACTTCTTTCTTCTAAACTTAACCAGTTTAATGTGGTTTCACTGAGACATGCTCAACATTGGACTGCCATAAAGTCATGTTTGTGGTCGATTTCTAGAGCAAAACCACTCTTCCATGCAGTACAGGGTAAAATTGCTGATCAGCGGTCGGCATTCTATGGGAGGATTTAACGTACAATGGGATTGCAATAGGATAATATTGGCATTCCTAGTGCTGTATCTGCATTATCAGGCATAACAGTGGAAGTAGGAGGGGAGGGCAAGCACACATGCAGGAGAGAGTGAATTTGATGTGTCTGAATGGAAAAGGGAAGGGGGTTATAATTCAATCTTTAAAATGCCATTTGCTGTTTGTTGTCTTGCTGCAGGTGAAGTGGAAAGGGAAGGACTTGTTCGACTTGGTGTGCAGGACACTAGGACTCAGAGAAACCTGGTTCTTCGGACTTCAGTACACGATCAAGGATACTGTGGCCTGGCTCAAAATGGACAAGAAGGTTGGAATAGAACTTTCCTTTAGGGGATGTGTGTGGTGGAGTGTGGAGGGTAGATCTTTCCCTGGCTGTCCATGCATGAAACATGGGGATGCATCAGTGAGAATTCTGGGGGTGCACTGGGAGCAGAACTAGGCTTTGGCTGATCTATAGATACATCGGTCAGGAGATCCAAATACAATATAATTGTTCTTCAGTTAGCGTTAGGTCTAACCTTTAGTCCAGGGGTAGGCAACCTATGGCACAGGTGCTGAAGGTGGCACATGAGCTGATTTTCAGTGGCACTCACGCTGCCCGGGTCCTGGCCACTGGTCTGGGGGACTCTGCATTTTAAATTTAATTTTAAATGAAGCTTCTTAAACATTTTTAAAACCTTATTTACTTTACATAGAAGAATAGTTTATTTATATTAAAGACTTCTAGAAAGAGACCTTCTAAAAATGTTAAAATGTATTACTGGTGCGCGAAACTTCAAATTAGAGTGAATAAATGAAGACTCAGCACACCACTTCTGAAAGGTTGCTGACCTCTGCTTTAGTCTATCTCTGCACCACCACACAGCCCTAGACTATACATACAAGATTGCTTCTAACTATAAAACTGGTGTGTTAGCTGTTTCAAAGGACAGCTATGTTATAACTGTGCCCCCCCACCGGGGGAGTGGGGGGGGAATTCTTCCTTCTGGTGTCTGAGATTAATCTTTTTGAACAGTACTGAAACAAGGGTCTGGTTGAGCCTGTGTTTCCAAACACAGGGTATTTAGTTCAGTGAACAGAAGTTAAGATTGTAGCTCTTTGCCTGAGAAGAAATATGGAAGCAACTTCCAGGCTCGCCAGTTGTCTCTGTAGCAGAAAACGGCATATTTTGAAGAAAGATTTGTGTGTTTTAGTAGAACCCTGTATGTGCTCAGCTGGGAAGAAGAAAAATGAATCCTCTGCCTCGTGAAACATTGCACACTATGACGCGCAGGATGATTTGTTTCTGCTTTGAGTTTGTTTTATAAATAAGTAGAAATTGCAAACTTCTTACAAGCCTGCGGGGCAGTGGTTCCTGAACTTCCCAGATAGCATCATATTGACCAGGTAACTGGAAAACTTGGAGAGAGGGTACTGCAGTTTGAGGGGAAGTAAAAGTTGACACCTGTGTCTAGGCTGTAAGAGGCAATGGTGTTGGGGAGGTTGGAGTCACTGATGGATTGTCCAATCCTGCAGGTCCTGGATCATGACGTTCCAACGGAGGAGCCGGTCACTTTTCACTTCCTTGCCAAATTTTACCCTGAAAATGCAGAGGAGGAGCTGGTTCAGGAGATCACACAGCACTTGTTCTTTTTGCAGGTATGTGCTTCAGCAATTGATTGCCCTTCTCAAGGGCTGGGAAATGTGGTGGGTGGTAGGGCTGTAGATGTGTTTCTGAATGTTGACTGGCTCTGACCATCCCAACATGGCTTCTCTTCTTTAAGTTCAAGCCCACTCTGAGATGAGCAATTTCAACAAGCACATGGTGATGTAAAAATAGAGAAAAGCTGGTTTGTGTAAACTTAGCAGCATACAACGTACTCAGTCTGTACATGAGGTGACTGGCAATATTAATAGGTTATACCTGCCTAACGGGAGAGTATCTGTGAGAGAGGGGCAGTTTCAGGAGCTAAGCAAAGTGCAGGAGGCATCACACCCTTGCAATGAGTTCGAATGTCTTGTATCAAGATATGCCAGCTGTCCATAATGCATGACTAGCATTTTTATTGTATAAAACACAGGCACATCCTCCTGAAGAAGAGCAGGACAAGGCCAGCCTTTGCCATATTCAGGGTACAACGATAAAACTCTCTTCTTCACCAAAGTAGGCCCCAAATAACTGGAGCAGTACAACATCCCAGAAGCCCAATGGAGTCAGAAGCTGATGGCTAAGACCGAGTGGGATGGAGAGCTAAATGTTCCAACTGACCCATGTAGTTTGCAATCTGTGATGACGACACCTACCTCTTATGCAGCACTTTTCATCAGTAGGTCTCAAAGTGCTTGACAAAAGAGGTCAGTGCCATTATCGCTGTCTTCTTAGAGGTAGGGAAACTGAGGCACAGAGCGCCGAAGTGGGTTGCCCAAGGCCACCCAACAGGCCAGAGCTGGGAATTGCAAATGTAGGCTTCAGACCTCACTGCGCCGTTTTCTATCCCTCTGTAAAATGGGTATAAAAGCTACCGCAATGGTTTGTTGTGAGGCTTAACATTCATGAAGCACTCTGTGCCCTTATAGTATCTTTACTCCGGAGAGCAAAGTATTAGTATTAATTTTCAGGTCTTTTTTGTTGCTCAGATATCTCACATGGGTATTTTTAAAATTATTTTAAAATGGCAAACTTGCCATGGGTTTAATACTGGATGAGGAAAAGTGCCTTTGATGTAATTTGAGTAAAGCAGTTGAAAACTGCATCTTGCAAGTGCAGCATGTGACTTCTTACTGGGGTTTTTAATAACATAGTGGGGGGTGTTCCAACTCTGTCTGTGACATCGGAACATGTATAAGTCTGCAGACTCACGTGATGATGTTAATGCAGAAGTATAGCCTCTGTGATTGGTAAGGAAAGGACTTAGATGCAAATCACCCTATAAGTGCAAAGTCATGTTACTGCAGCTGATTGTGTCAGTGTGACAATCTATTTAAAGCTCACGTTGAAATAAAATGCACTTTTTTCCCTTTGGAAAATTAGTGTGGTAATCTTTATATTATTTTATATATAGATTGAATTTATAAAAAGTGGATGTCAGTGATTGAATGTATTAGAAGATGAGACATTAAAACAGTGCATGATGAAAAAATAGGTATCGATCATGGTTATTAGAATCTGGAGAAGCAACACTACAGTGATGACACACTGATCACAGTTTTGTCTTGGTCCTGATAATTGCTTGTCCCTTGCCAATATTTATAGTAAGATTGTTTACAATCCCATTAGTTCCTCTTTCCATATCATGGATACAAATACATATTTGTCTGATACATTTTCAAGCACGTGATCAGACAGCTGTTTGGTTACTCATTACTTAGATATTTTATATATTCCTGTCTGTTGTGGTTTAAGACATTACTTGCTCAGTCGCAAGGGTAGGACACTGGTCATTATATCTTAAGTTTAGCAAGCTTGTATTTTCCTTTCTTAGCGTGACCATAGAGCAAGCTATAGGTCTTGTAACTGGCCACTAAGATAATCACAGTTAATTCCGAATATAATAATACAAAATCCTTCATGTGCTCAAGGGGAAGGAGCTGCAGATGCTGTACAAATAATCATTTTGAATTGTGTGTGTGTGTGTATTGGATGTGAAAGTTTATCTTTAACAAAGGGATGGGTTTATTTTTTGCTCAGTAGTTTTGCATGTGGAGCTAAAGTTCTTCTCATGAATCCAAAGATGGATTAAGGTTTCCCAGGGCCGTGGGCCAGAGCAAGTGCGGGGGCATCTCCCCACTCCTTCCACTTGTGGCCCTGCCCACAGCCCCACCACTTTTTTCCCCTTCCCTGGGATACCCCACCTTGTTCCATCCAGGGTCCCCCACATTCTGCCGGCCCCACAATCTGTTTCTGGTCCCCCAAGCTCCTTGGTGACCCCAAAACAGGAGAAGCTCTGTCCCCATGCCACAGCTTCCCCTGCCATCCCCCTGCGCTTCTTCAGGGGACCAGGGTTGGGGTGTTGGAGTTTCTCCCGCCCCGCCCACCTGGTGCTTCCACTGGAGAGCGGGATTGGGGAGAGGGGTTTCCCCTGGTGCCCGCAGCTTCTGCCAGGATGGGGTTGGGGCACTGGAGGCTTTCTCTGTAAGGGATAGAATCAGGTGTTGCTGGGGGGGAGGGGGGCTTCCCCCTCTGAGGGACTTCTGCCGAGGATGAGGTTGGAGGGTTCCTGTGGACGGAGTCAGGAGGTCCCAAGTCCATTGCTTCCACTGGGAACAGGGCCTGCTGAGGTGGCTTCCCTCGTCCCATGGCTTCTGCTGGGGACAGGGTAGAGGTATGTGTTGGGGACGGGGGGCTTCCCCCATCCTGCGACTTCTGCTGGGGATTCAGTCAGGGGTGCAGGGGCCTCATCTGCCGAGCGGAAGAAGCCAGCGGCCCCCAGGCCCTGTGAGTCCAGCGGCTAATCTGCCACTGCATGAATCCATCTCAAAATGGTGGCTTGTGGAAACCTGAGCCTGTGTCCTGAAGAGTACCAGAGTTTGCATCAGCCAGAATTGTGCCCTGTACGAGGAAAATCTTTAACTGGCTGGTTGGCATCCCTAATTAAAACAAACTGCAGCCATCTGCTGTGATGGTTGCGCTTTGCATAGGTCCACTAAAGCAGTGTTCTGTCTCCTTTTGCTTAGGTAAAGAAGCAGATTTTAGATGAGAAGATCTACTGTCCTCCTGAGGCATCTGTGCTGCTGGCCTCCTATGCCGTCCAAGCCAAGGTAGGCACAGAGGAATGATGGGAAATCTCCCATGAGCCCATTGGTGTCCGCGTGGTTTGGTTTTATTTCCTCATGCCTTTTTGAGGTGTCAGATGTTCAGTGATAGATCTTCGTCTGATTCGTAGGATTCTGTGATCTGCTGAGGAACTGGGGCGGTGCTAGATTTGTGCAAACTTGAGTGAATAGCAGGAACGCCAACGTCATGGTCTTCTCTGTGCTAGTGGCCCTTCGGTCCTTAGAATAGACCCAGTATCCCTTATTAGGACTTTGCAGTGAGGGCAGAGCTTATGAACTGCAGTACCCATGCCAGCTGGTGTTGCTACAGGAGCTGATCAGTTGTCATACTAAATGCCTGCTCTCTGCAGAAGCCATTTCTATCCCCTGCTCTTGCACTTTTCAACTCTATTTTATGCCAAAGACCCTCCAGCAGGACTGCCATCATGGAATTAAACAAATCATCCATTGCTGACCCCAAGCCTTACTCCAGTCCATCTTATGTTAATAGTAGTGCAGATTTGTTGGAGTGAGGGAAATAACCTTAGTGAGGTGTTTTTCTTTTCCCTCTTCCTTAGGCATCAGATCATGGGTTCTCTTGTAACAGCTGACCTAGCCAGATCACAGATTCAGCAGTCATTGGGTTTCCTCCCTTTGAACCAAATTCTTCTTGCATATTCAACCCGAATTGTGCTGGAGACCCATATAAAAGTGATTAGCGGGGAGGAGAAAGGATCCGAGTCAGAACTCAGAGCAGCCATAAACTCACTATTGAAACCTGCAGGCTGTAGTTACAGTTACAGCTTTCTACATGCCTACTAATCAGAGCTTTTGGCCAAAGGAGTGGTGTACTTCATGGATCCGCCGGCTACACCACAGGTCTGCCTCTTCCACCCATGTATATGAGAGTGGCTGTGGAGCAGTGTTAAGTGATACACTGGGCTTAGAGATACTCTGTGTGTTGTCGCCGTCTTAAGCATGCAGTGTTTGCGTTTCTTTTCAGTATGGTGATTACGATCCCACAGTTCATCAGCGTGGCTTCTTAGCACAAGAGGAGTTGCTTCCAAAACGGGTAAGGAGCTCAACCAGGCAGAAGCCTGAATTCATGTCTGGGTCTCTAGGACTTACTGGCATCTCCTGTAGAATAGCCCTGTAGGACTACCTCCAAAAGCCATAATGGTAAATTTATTTTCTCTCGATCAAAGTTCTGTTATTGAGGAAAGCGATACAATGTGCTATGCCCCTTGGCCACATTGGTCTCCTGGTAAAGCTGTACCAGCACAGCAGCCTAGTGTAGACGCAACTTATACCAGCAGAAAGTATAGAAACACCACCCCCTGACCAAATGATATTAGCTATGCCAGCAGAAGCACTCTTCTGTTGGCGTAGCTGTATCTACGACTGGGAGGTTTGTTGCCATAGCTCTGGGTATGCCTACATTGCAGCAGGGAGATAGCCTCCCAGCCTATGTGGCCAGACTCTTGCTAGTGGGTCTTGAGTTGGAACACTAAAAGTAGCAGTGTGGAGATTATGGCTCGGGCTCTCAAGCCCACATGACGGTTGAGGCTTGAGAGCCTGAGCTCCAACCCAAGCCACAGCATCCATGCTGCTGTTTTTAGTGTGCTAGCAGGGCTCATGCTAGTATAAGTCTGTCTCCCCAGGCAGGGAGGCTCCCTCCCAACTGCAGTGTAGACGTACTCTCTGTGGCTGGCAGAGGGACATAGCTATGCCAGCAGAACTTTGTAGTGTAAATCTGGCCATACTGAATGAGGAAGCCTTCATCTATATCTAGACTATTTTAATAAACATGGAAGTGAATGTTTTCTGCCCATTGGCTTTTGCTAGGATTGCAGCTGCATTCTGCAGGTGTCCTGGTGTTGGCTGAGGGGTGGTTGGAGTCTGGTGTGCTCAGGAAAGCTAACTAAGAGCTGGTTCATTAGAGCACAGGGTTGAATTTAGCTTAGTCACTAGGGAATTGGAAAGGTATATGAACTGGAGATCCGACATTAGGGTTTGGATGATGTATGTGAGGAGACAAGAAGGGCATTTTGAGCTTGAGAGTCTCTGTTTCTGGCTCATTCATCATCTGATGAGTCAAAGCCACAGGTATGACAATGCGAGTTAAGGATTTCTCTGCCTCTCTCTCTCAGGTAATTAACCTGTACCAGATGACTCCAGAAATGTGGGAGGAAAGAATAACAGCCTGGTATGCAGAACATCGAGGCAGGGCAAGGTGAGTGTCTGTTAAGGTGGGCCGTTGACTGGTGTAAATTCTCTAGCCCCTCAGTGAGCGTCAGAGTGCGAATAGGGTCTCCAAGATCCCTAACAGGAAGCATCTCCAGTAGGTCATGTTCAGGGCTCTGCCAAATTCACAGCCATGAAAAATGCATCACAGACCATGAAATCTGATCCTCACCCCACTCTGAAATCTTGTCTTTTGTGTGCTTTTACCCTTTGCTATACTGATTTCATTCCCTACAATTCCAGTTCTCAAATTGGGGGTCCTAACCCAAAAGGGAGTTACAGGGGGGGTCACAAGGTTATTTTAGGCGGGAGTCACAGTATTGCCACCCTGATGTCTGCTGCTTTCGGAGCTGGTTGGCTGAAAAGTGGTAGCTGTTGGCCGGGTGCCCTGCTCTGAAAGCAACGCCCTGCCAGTAGCAGCACAGAAGTGAGGATGGTGTGGTGGGGGATTGCTTGCCCCTACTTCTGTGCTGCTGCCTGCAGAGCTGGGTGGCTAGCAAGTGGTGGCTGCTGACTGAGGACTTAGCTCTGAAGGCGGCAGCACAGAAGTAAGGGTGGCAATAGCATACCATACCATCCTTACTTCTGTGCCACTGCTGGTGGTGGTGCCGCCTTCAGAGCTGGACTCCTGGCCAGCAGCCGCCACTCTCCAGCTGCCCAGCTCTGAAGGCAACACCACTGCCAGCAGCAGTGCATAGGTAAGGGTAGAAGTACTGCAACCACTCCCACCCCCCCAATAATTTTCAGACACCCTCACAACTCCTGTTTGGGTCGGGACCCCTACAATTCCAATACCGTGACATTTCAGATTTAAATAGCTGAAATGATGAAATTTATTATTTTTAAAATCCCATGATTGTGAACTTGATCAAAGTGGACTGTGAATTTGGTAGGGCTCTAGTCATGCTGGATACTGAAAAGGAAGAGCCTATGGAAGAGTGACCTGACTTGCAAATACTGTATTGTGGGGAGGGCGGAAACATATGAACAATGGTGACTAGGAAGTCAATTTTGCAAGGCAACCTCCCTCTTTCTAGGCTGCCAGTACAGTGGAGATAATACTTACAACAAAGAACTGGTTTACACAGTTTTTGTGTGCAATACAACTATCTCAGCTATGAGATTTTTTTATCAAAATCGTTAAATCAATAGAGTCCCTCGTGTGGATGCAGTTATATCTATAAGTGATCATATTCTATGATTCTATATCACTAGAAGACACCTACATAGCAATAAAACTTATACCCCTTCCCCTAGAGGAATAAGCTATACCAGCATGTGCACCATTATATCGGTAGAACTACAGCAAAGTGAGAGTGTTTGAATCATTGTACTCGAGTATGGCTAATGTGGAACAATTTTGTATGTAGACAAGCCCTAAGGGAGCTGTTGGAGAGAGCTTTTACCGCTCCTGGTGCCCCCCGCTGGTCAGTCATAATAGTACGTTGCTGGGATTCTAGTGGGAGGCTTTGGAATGCCACTGCAGCAGGGCCATGCGCGTGATAGGGCGTGGCAGCACTCCTGCTGCTGACCCACTGAAATGACCATTGAGATAGGAGTGACGCTCAGTGGGCAGGAGAGAGACATAGGCGTCTAAATGAGTGAAATCTCACAAATCCAATGATTCCATGAACCACAAGCTAGTATGGGTAGTTACACCCCTTACAGGACAATACACTCCTCCTTGGGGATGAGCACAGAGCAAGAGATTTCTGAAACTACGGCCACACAAACTGAGTGTTCAAGGGATTGGGGTAGACACAAGGCTTGAAACACTGCATTTTCTATGCTGTTATTAATAGACATTAGGATCTGAATCAGTAAGCTGCAAACTGCGGTTTGCTGGGGATCTTTATTGATCCTGCTGGTAAACGGAGACTTGACCCTTGCAATAGACAGTCCTGACCCCAGTGTGTTTCATGCCTGCAAGGCTTAGAAAGCGCCTGTTTCCCCCCCTCACTTCCTATCTATAACTTTGGCCTGTATTTACCTGACAGAGATGAAGCTGAAATGGAATATTTGAAGATCGCTCAGGACTTGGAGATGTATGGAGTAAACTACTTTGCAATCAGGGTGAGTTCAGAGTTTGGGTCATGTTTTCAAGGCATCTTGAGTCCATTGTGTGTTTGGGGCAGGGAAAGAGGGTATTTGAGAGGGATAGTCCTAGCGTTAAAGGTCCCTTCACCAACTTGCCTTGAGACTGAGTGTGGAACTCAGTGCTGGCTGCACTCCCGCAGTATTTTACCTGGGGGCGGGGGGAGGAGGAAGCAGTGGATAAGTTGCTGCCAGAAGCCTCCCAAGAGGATGAGTGAATGAAGGAGTCACCACTGCAGTGTACTATGCCAGGGGTCTGGGAAGCAAGATCCCCTCTGGGATAATTAGTGCTGCATACCTGGTCAGGGCTGGATGAAACTAGTAGAATGTACCCATTTGTGTCAGATCCTCCTTAAATCTTCCTGCTTCAAATAGAAATGGTGTGTTCTGCTCTGTTCTTCCCTCCTGTAGAATAAGAAGGGCACGGAGCTGTTGCTCGGGGTTGATGCACTGGGGCTTCACATCTACGACCCAGAAAACAGGCTGACCCCCAAAATCTCTTTTCCCTGGAACGAGATCCGGAATATCTCTTACAGTGATAAGGAGGTAAGGTACCTTTATCTTATATACAAATACCAATAGGAATGCAGTAACAAATCAGAGGGACTTCTCTTATCTCCCGTTTCACTTGCACTTGCTCTTGCTCTCACAGTCACAACCAAAGCTGTCTCAGTCTTTCCAATAAAACCCTTAATTCCCAGGCTTTTGTATGTTTTTTGAAAGCAGGCGTTCAAGAGCTCAGCCCAGGAGCTATTTTTATATTTGTTATTTTTAGAGCCCTCTGTTTAACCATTTTAAAAAGAAAATTACCCCATGTGTGCTCATCCCAGCCAGCTGAAAGTTCAGAAGATGAGTCTTGTCTTACTGTGAATATGCCCTGGCATCATAAAGTATAATTAAATGCATTGCCGTAAGAAGAACTTTTGGCTTTCGCTGTTCCATTATATTGCTCTGAGCTTCCAAACTTTCAGACTGCCAGGCTCAGTGCAACAGACTGAATCTTTTCTTAGGTGTAGGCCCAGCATCTATGGTTGATTTTGATTAAATTGTTTGTGTGAATAGGAATAGTTGTAATCCAAACACCAATGCCGGTGTTTGGATTACAGCTAGACTAGAATAAGGAAGTAAAATTGACTACAGAAAGTAAAAATGACCAATATCCTGTCCAGTCTGAAGAAATTGCACAAAGGAAATTAGCTGCCTTCACAATAGGTAAACAAATTAGCTGTTTAATTTTGTTTTTTTTTTAAATTAAAACATGATCTTTCATGAGGGCAAAAAGCTAAAGATTTCTCACTTCAATTGAGTTTATGCTTGTTTCTCTTAAGTGATTCATGCATTATTTAAGCCTTTTTTTTTAAAGAATTAAAACTAAAGCTCTCCATAATTTAGAGCAACAGCCCAAGCACAACAGTTTTACTTCTCCTAAGACTCTTTTCTGCCCATACGCAGGTCAGCGCAGTGAAAGCTCCCTGATCATGCATTACTCTAGGACTCTGAGGGCTGAAGCAGCTGCAAGTAGGCCTTGACATAATAGACTGTAATAGATCTTTCTCGTGGGGGAAGGCACTGTCATCTTCTGTCATGTCAACAATCCTTGTAATAAAAGACCACAAATTGACCTGACATGATAGTAAGCAGGCTTAATAGCAGCTTATGACAGGTATATTGACACAGTGGAGGTGTTTAATGTATTGTAACAATGATCAGCTGTGTATGTGGAGCTGCTATTACTCTTCTCTCTCTCACCTGGACTCTGGTGTTAAAATCCAAAGAGATTCATGCACATCAGCCTATGTGAAAGACTTAAAGATAGTATTCTTTTTGTCAGTTTGACATCAGTTGTGCTGAACTCCTCAGGCAGTACAGTATGACCTGCTTTAATCTCTGCAGTGATCTTGTGAAGTATTCTTCTGTTAACTGAGTCCCCATCCATTGAGCTTATTATGTTGCCCACAGCACCATGATGCTTGAACCCCCATCCTTGGCACTATATCCTAAAATCATAGAATCTCAGGGTTAGAGGGGACCTCAGGAGATCATCTTGTCCAACCCCCTGCTGAAAGCAGGGCCAATCCCCAATTAAATAAACTAACAGATTTTTGTCCCGTATCTCTAAATGGCCCCGTCAAGGATTGAACTCTCAACCCTGAGTTAAGCAGGCCAATACTCAAACCACTGAGCTATTCCTCCTTCCTATGTCATGAGGCTGGAGAGAGCTGATTGTAGTTGGGAAGTACTTTGAATGCAGTAAGCACTAAGGAGGAGATGAAGTTGTTTAGGGTGCAAAAGATTGTGTAAATACACTTAGGAGTAACAGGATAAAATTTTAGACTGCAGAATAGTCTCCCAAGGAAAGTGGGACATAAGGCTAAAGTCCTGGATAATAGACTGTATGGAGCAATCACATACTGGCCCTCAGGGTTGGGGGAGGTAGGCTAGAAGCATGGATGGAATATAACTGGGCTTGGAGGATTAGATTTTTAATTGGTAATTGTCAGTTTCACCAGATACTCACAAACTGACAAAAAACAATTTCTGTCGATGATAATCAAAATGTACAGATTGCCAAAGTAAGAAGAATGCTGCTTGAGAACTTCTTAGAGCTTGATTTAAGGATATTTATTTTGTATATTTTGCCATGTGGTGTTGACAATTTGTTCTTTAATGATCAAAAAAGATAAAGATTTATAAATCTCAACCTCTACTGAGATTAAATTATTATTGTCTGACCCCCTCCTGTTGTCTGAACCTCCTGGTTTCCTGCAGCCGTGAATTTAAGTTGATAAATGTTGAAAATTTAAATCAATAAACATTCAAAAAAAGCTCAGTTCTGCTAAGCCTAAATAGAACTGTTTGTTTCCATCTCTGCTTTCTTTAATTAAGCACCAACCCAGTGGGCAGTTCAAACTAGTTCCTCTACTCTGATGGGCCACAATTGTTGTTAATCCTCCCTGTTCCTAGTTCCCTACATCCTGCTGGGTAGAAGCACCTTGCCTTTGATTGGAAGGGTGGGTGAATAACCCGATCCAAGGCGTCTGAGCTGGTCACCAGAAAGCATTTGCTGAGCAGACAGGAATCATTCTCTCCTCTTGCAGCTTAAGGACATTGCTTCTGGGAGGCAGTTGAGCTTTCCTGATGGGGGAACAGCAGTTCTTGATTGCTTTTGATCCTAGTTGGCCTGCTTGGCAGGAAGCCATGAGGACTGCTCTTAGGCTTGTTTATCCGGCACTCCATAGACCTGCTCTTAGCCAGCACACTGTGTAATTCTTCCTGCTACCCTGTTTTGTTCTAGGCTATGAGTTCAATAACTTTTTTTTCTTTTTCTCTCCTTTCAGTTTACAATTAAGCCATTGGACAAAAAGATCGATGTCTTTAAATTCAATTCATCAAAGCTGCGTGTGAATAAGCTGGTAAGTTTGCAGGCACGGTGATTTTCTTGTCTGCAGCAGTGACTCTCCAGAATGCCTCACATAGCCTCTATAGGCAATGTTCTTTCAGGGTTTTCCTTATTCACACATCTTGGCTACTGTCAGAGGTAGCGTACTTGACTTGAGGGACTGCAAGTCTGATCCAATGTTTCAGATCCAATCAAGAATTTATAGCCTCTGAGAGAGGGTGGGGGAAGAGTCAAACTCCTTAATGGAACTTCCTCCCATCTCTTCCATTGATCCCTTTTTTGAGCCTTCTGCCCTGCACTGTAAATAAAACATTCTTCTCATCTCCCTTGTTCCCCGAATGTCCTTTTGCTTCTCCTGGGCTTCCCCTTGCTGCTCTGCTGATGTATTTCTAATAGAAAACACTAACTGGTCTGTGCTCAGTCAGTACTGAGCATCTATCAGGACACATCCCTTGAGTTATGACAAATGGTTGTCTGAAGAGAAGAGACTAACTCAGATCCATTGCATTCATGTTCTTTTGGCCATTTATGCAAGGTGGAAAAGAAGTCACTCACTTTGGACATTAGTGTCTGTTTGACTCTAAAGTTTAGAGCTAGACAACCACATAATAAATTTAGAGCCGGATTTTCAAAATTGGTCAGTAGCCAGCAGAGCTTGTTGAGTCATTAAGAGTAGTGACTAGACTTTCGATAGCAGTCCGCATCAGGAGAATAATGAGAGCTGCTTTCTCTTGAAAATCTGACCCAGAATTTGTAATACCTATTACTCAGCTGTACTCTCTAGAGGGGAGTACAATATATTTTGGGTTCTTTTGGGGATTGGCAGAGGGATTTTTGTTCTGACTCTGCACCTACTGTAGACTCAGGAAAGGTACTGTTACCTTACCAAGGCAGGGCCTAATTCTTGGGCCTTATACTTATTCTCCTCAGTCTCACACTGGTGTAGCCCCACAGACTTCACTGTACTTAGTCCTGATTTATGCCAGCACTGGTGAGGTCTGAATCGGGCCCTTAGAGATGAGTCTGAGGGAAGTGATAGAGTTTTCACTTACCCCTTAGCTTTTTCCTACCATTCTTCCCACCACTGTCAGTTTCAGATCATCCTCCTCTGCCCCTAAGTGCTAGAATCAACTGCTTTGCTCTACAAGCCATGCAGCAGGCATGGCTGAAGGCCTCCAGCGAGGCTGTGATTCTGCTCCAGGCTGGTTGGTGTAAGCAGGTTGAATGCTGTGCATCGGGTAGCCTTTCGGTCTTTTCATCCTCCCCGCCTTCCCGAGAGTAAAGATCTGTTTCTTATGGTACTGTAAACCTCACCCCATAGAGCTCCTTGAACCTGGAGGGACGTTGTGATCTAGCGCTTTGGAAAATGTATTGGGATGTAGAAGACCTGGGTTCCATTCCTGAGAGTAACTCACTTCACCTTTCTGTGCCTTGATTTCCCCATCTCTAGAATGGGGATAATGATACTTTGTAAAGTGCTTTCAGAGCCATGGATGAAGGTACTATATGAACACTAAGTATTAATAATTCTGGTCTAGGTACTGGCAGTACAGATCATGTCATCTAAGTATGTTTGTGTTCATTTCTTTCCTTTCTTCCCCTTTATCTTTGGCTGGGACAGATTCTTCAGCTGTGTATTGGAAACCATGATCTGTTTATGAGGAGAAGGAAGGCAGACTCATTGGAGGTCCAGCAGATGAAAGCACAAGCCAGGGAGGAGAAGGCAAGAAAGCAGGTGAGAGACACCTTGTGATACAACCCATCTGTGAGCCAAAATCAGAAATATAAATCTATCAGGAGGGAACAAAATAGCACAAACCATCAGCACTAGGTCTGCAAGGCAGGCCCTGCTGAGCTGCTCGTCTAGTAGCTGCCCTGTTGCTACCTGTAGTTGTTATGCTTTGGTATGTGGGCTGATGGCAGAATGGCCGACAAGTCACCAGATTACAGGCTCGGAGGTATAAGTGGGTGAGGGAAAGGATAACCTGAGTACCTGGTACATGTTTGCATCCATCCCTACCTAGTCCTGTTGCAGGAAAGTTGTACTGTCTTGGGGAAGTTGTGCTTTGCCATTGCGTCGTGCTCTCATTTCCTAATTAGATGGTGATGGAATGCATGTCGACATTTCAGGGCATGCAACCTGCATGCAACCTGCATGCTGATTTGGTCCTGGCCTCTATCCGCCACAGGTCAGGTGGCAGTAACGACACATCGCAGGCAGCAGCTTGTAGCCAATGAGCATACATCAGCAAATTGGATTGTATGAATCATTGTTTTCTGTTCATAGACCTTTTCTACTCACTGAAACCCATACAGCTAATCTGAGTGCTGCTGCTTAGAATATAAACTTTCATTTCTGGATAAGCCACTAGATAGCAGCAGTATCAGCCAGCTGTACCAAGAGACTTTGAACGCAGATGTACGGCTCTTGGATTAGGACATGTCTACTGGGATTTATTGCACAGGATTGGGGGTTGGAACTGAGTACCTTGCCCTACCTCTACTGTGCTCTGGAGTGCCATGCAGGAGACCTGTGTCCAGTACGTTCAGAGAGGCCGAGAGCATGGCAAGGGCAGCACCCTCGCCTTTGGTTGGGAGGAGAGAATGCTTGTCTCTAACCTTGGTGCCTCTGGCCAGTATTGGAATGGTGCTGGCAGACTGAAAGGAGCCCCAGGCAATCCTCCTTGAGGTTGAGAATGAGTGCCCTGGAATCTTCAGAGTTAGTGGGGAAGGGGCCAATGTTTGGAATTTAATGGGCTCCCTGAGAGAGATGGAGGACCTGTCTGAATGAAGCCAGGAAGAACTGAAAAGCCTTGGGTGACTGCCTGGTAGGGGTTCAGGGGCTTGGGAAGAGTTACCAGGGAAGTGACCACCTGGCTCTGGAGATTGGGGGTGGGTACACGTTGATCACTGAATTTGAGATGAAACTGGTAGAGCTTTTGCAAGTGGGCCCCAGAGGAGGAGGAGTAATACCTGGCTCATATATAGTTCTTTTAATCTGAACTTCTCAAAGCCCTTTGCAGAAGAGGTCAGGCTCATGATATCGTTTTACAGAGGGAAAGTGACTTGCGCTAGGCCACCAGCAGGCTTGTTAATTAAACCCAGGTTGTGGCTGTATAAGAAATGTGGAGATGTGCCACCCTCCCTTGGATTAACCCCTTTGTTGTGTCTCGCTGCCTACTCACTGTGTGAACTGGCTCTGAGCAGCCTTCTCACGGCACAGGCCCTGAATGGGATCCTGATCATAACCGTTGACGATTAATGAAGGGTACTTTTAGTGGAGACATGCAGCACTGTTAAAGCAATGGGTGTCCTGCTTTCAGAACATAGGCAGTGCCTGAGGATCACATGGAGATGGTTTGCATCCTTGTTCAGCTCATTAAACTCAGTATGTGGCCTGAGTAATGCAGTGATCTATACACGTAACGTAGGTATTTATAGTGGGCCCATCGCTGTGAGATCTGGGTGCTGAGAGGTGATGAATTAACTGGTTTTGCAGTTCCCTTCCACCGCTTGGTTAGCAAAGGTCACAAGTTGTACAGTGTACAGCTGCTTCCTAAAATACTGAATGTGGGGTGCCTTCAGATGCAGTATATGTGCTGCACATTCTCCTGGGAGCAGGTGGAAGATATTCTGCTAGGTTAGGTTGTATCAGAGAGGACCTGACTGGCTCTTTCTCACATGAAGAAGTACAGTGACTTCTTGCATGCTGTGAGAGGAGACAGTTTGACTTGTATAGGAATCTTGTTGGTAATTATACGCTTTCTGGGCTACCCCTTAAATGAATAGAATGGGAAAGAATTTCCAGTGCATAAGGCTTTATCTGCTGTTGTATCTGACGGGAAAATAACGAAGATCCCTGTTGTTTGAACTTGTGGTTTACAGTGCTTGTCATCCTGGGATCACAGAGTGCTTCTCACACATTAATAGGCCTGTCCCCTTTTGGTAGTAAAATATCCCTACTTGACAAATGGGTAAGTTGAAGCAGAAAGAGGAGATCTTACTCATCCAAGTGCTCTCCAACTTCCAGCCAACATTCCCGTCCTGTCCGTGAAATGCACCAAAGCCTAGTAATTGTAACAGGATTGGGGGAGACTCTGTCCAGGGTGGGGCGAGTGCGTCCCGTCTCTCTTAGGGCATAAGGGTGGGATGTATAGAACCTGTGTCTATGCCTCCTTAGCGTGAGTCAATATATTTACCATTCTTAGCAGGGCAATGAGGCCTAAAGGCAAAAGTCAATGTACTTACCTCTAATTAGCTGGGCAGTACGGCCCAATGGCCAGTGTCAATAGACTTGGCTCAGTGAGCAGGTCAGTAAGGCCCAGTGGCTAAAATCAATAGGTTTACCCCTCTTAGCAGGGCTGTAAGATCTAATGGTCACAAGCAGTAAATTCATCTCTGGTAGCAGGGTAGTGAGGCCCAGTGGTCTCAGACAGGAAGGGGGCTGCCACACACAGAGGAGTCTGGGCCCTCCCTCCCCACTGGTCCCCAGCCCAGGGCTCTGGTAGTGCTTGGAGCACATGCCACTGGATCAGTGAGGGAGTTCAGACCGAAACATTCTGACTCAAAATGAAGGTTCACTAACCGGGCCACTATCTTGTTTTCCTGGGCTGCTTCCTACTGTAGGTCCTGCTGCTGCGGTCTGGGTGTCTCAGCTTTCTCAGGGTTCCCCGGTCTGCACTGTCCCCATGGACTCCAGACTCTGCGGGGCCTCCATGGGTAGCTTGGTTGCAGCATCTCTGGCTCCCAAGGTCTCGGGCTTTGGCTGGAGCCGGTGGTGTCCTTCCTCCCTGGTGGTCAGCAGGAACTGAGCTGAGCTGCTCCCTTTCATACTAAAGCACCCAGTAGAGTTGAGAGGGTGTGGTTAACACAGTGTAGTGTTAACACTTCCCCGAGTGTGCCCCGTCACAGGAATACACTGAACATTAGTTATTCCAATATTTGTCATTTCTTTTCCTCCTCCTCCCCTCATCGCCCCAGATGGAGCGACAGCGGCTGGCTCGAGAGAAGCAGATGAGGGAAGAGGCAGAGCGAACAAGGGATGAGTTGGAGAGGAGGTTGTTGCAGTTAAAGGAGGAGGCGACAATGGCCAATGAGGCTCTGGTACGTCTTTGTGATGGTGGTTCTCCAGTCACTGCAGGTGTTCGTGACTTCCTTTGCTGAAGTCAGCAGACATGCAATGTGCATTCTGGGGCTACTCGTAAGCCCCGGCTGGTGAACAGTGATTAAAAAGGCAGATGGGTCAGCTGGTGCAAGGATGCTGCTGAGACAGTCTCAGTGGAGGATTAACTGGAGGCAGAGAGCCTGAGAATATCAGAATCTTGGTTGGGAGCTTATTGCACAGTGGCTAGGGCACTGCAAGGATTATGGAAATGGGGAATTTGAGCACATGTGGGTCATAGTAAAATGGTGGGGCAGGGGACTTAGGGTCCCTGCAATAGAGATCTTGGACATGTCAGGGTGGAGCCCTTGTGCATGCTGACACAGTTGTATATGTTGGTTCCCAGATGAGGTCTGAAGAGACAGCAGACTTGCTGGCTGAAAAAGCCCAGATCACAGAAGAGGAAGCCAAGCTGCTGGCTCAGAAAGCAGCTGAAGCGGAGCAGGAGATGCAGCGGATCAAAGCCACCGCAATCCGGACAGAGGAAGAGAAACGGTTGATGGAACAGAAGGTCTTGGAGGCAGAGATGTTGGCGTTGAAGATGGCAGAAGAATCAGAGAGAAGGTCAGAGAGAGGAACCCTATACCTGCTTCTGTGCTCCGCTTTCCAGATCTGCCAGTGTGCTTGACTGAGACAGTATTCTGGGGTCACACCTTTATACAGGCCTTCCAAACTGTGTGCAGTGAGCCCTTGGTATCCCAGATGCGTGTGAGGGCTAGTTGGCCACAGGACCCAGCTGGTTTCTTTCTTTAGGCGGGGGACCAGTGGGGAGGGAGGGCCCAGACTTTGTTTGTCAAAACTAGGCTGCTCCTGAATGGTAAACTAATACTAATATACATATTGAGCCTCTAATTTTCTTGTATTTGAGCCTGATGCTGGAGAATTCTTATAGGAGAGATACAATGAGTGAGTGACCAGGAGAGGACTTTCAGCTACGGGCTTTGGTGGGTGGTTGGAATATATTCTTCCTTTCAAACTGTCCATAGGCCTCTTCTTCCCTAGCTCATCTTGGAGCACTAACTAGAATATGCAGCCATTGGCTCACATTATCAGGGAGCTGTAGGATCAACCAGACACACACCTGCCATATTCTCAAATTATTTGGCTCCATTAATTAATAACACTTCTAGATATTAAACACAATTCATCATTCTTCCCCTTGCTCTGGCATCGCACTCCCAGATCTCCTGCGTTCCTGACTAGTCACAAGGCTGCTGTTGCATGTTGGGCCTGGGGACCCTTTGAGCCAGAGTCCCTGTTGCGTGTTATCTTAGGTATTCACACCCTTGGTATGCCAGAGCTCTTGTCATGTGTTGCATTCATTAGTGGGTGAATTAAAAATAATACTAACTCCTCCCTGTTATCACTTATGAGTGCATTGAGCTTCAGCCCTCTCACTTGTTCAATAACTTTATCCCCAGCCATCCCTTCTCTGTAAATTCTGATTCAGCAAAGAAGGCTTCCCTCGCTCTCTCTCCCCATTTTCCCTTTTTTTCTACCCATGGAGTGTCCTCAGCTGCCATACATCAAGGATAACTGGTAGTGTTAGAATCCTTGGGCCCTGAGATTGGCATGTTAAAGTCCATATAGGACTTGTTGGGCATTTTTCTTCTGTTTCTTTTAGATAAACAACCCTCAGTAGATTATTATTATTATTATTATTATTATTATTATTATTATTATTATTATTATTCAGAAGACAAAGCTTCTGCTCTCCAAGCCAAAGCTTCCTGCCTCTGCTCTGATTTTGATCACTCACTTTGTTCCCAGTTGTCCTCCCCAGTCCAGCAGCTTGACCTATTTCTTCAGGTGTCAGTCTTTTGGCAAATGCTAATACAACATCCATATTTTAGAACATGTCCTTTTGTGATGTGGATCTCCTGTCACTTCTTTGTTTGGGTTCTCCACTGCCCTGTAGGCCTAAGACCTGATCAGCCCCTCTTCCACCCCATATTAAACCAGCCTTGGGTGAAACTCAGAGTTCACCACTAAAATTGGGGCGAGCGGGCAACCCTTAAATTTAGGGTGCACTAAATTGAGCGGGTAACAGTCCCACCTGCAGTATCGGATCCTAGCTAGAAGGAAAAGACCTGGTAGGTCATCTAGCTGGTCTTCTCCATCTTGGCAGTCAATGCAGTTTTGTTTCCTTCAGTATTTGTCCAGTCCAGTTGGAAGGTCTCAAGTGATGGGTTTCTACCATTTCCCTTTTGGAAATTGTTCTGCAGCTTAATAGATCTCTTTGCCAAATAAATCCCAACCACCCCTATACCCACATTTTGGTGTTGCTCCATTTCCCTTCTCTGACTTTCATCCCACTCCTTTCCTTCCCCGTCCATCTGATTTGATATTTGTCATTACTTGTTACTGTGCATAGGGCAAAGGAGGCTGATCAGCTAAAGCAGGATCTTCAGGAGGCTCGAGAGTCCGAGCGGAGAGCAAAGCAGAAGCTCTTGGAGATCACCAGCAAATCGTCATACACGGTAAGAGCGTTTTGTATTACAGATCCATTTTTTTTTTTCCCCAGGAAGAGGGCAGCATCCACTTGAGAGCTTTGAAAGAAGTTGGGCTGTTTTTCCTTAGTGCCGCCTCTTCATCATGGGGGTTATGAGAGTACTTTGTTGTGGAACTCAGTAAGGGGAATTGCAGATGATTTCCTGTGCTCCTCAGCCAAGTCCAAACCTGGTGGTCTGCAGTTTAGCAGAGAACAGACTGCTTCACTCTGTCTCGTTTCCCATGCACCCTTTTTCGTAATACAAGAACAATGAGGTTGAAAAGACAACAAATTTAAACAGAATAAAAATTGTTTTGTTAACCTGTGGAGAAAAATATAAAGGATTGAGGACAAAGGCTTAGTAGCATTCAAAATAGGATTAAACACTTGTGTGAATAAGAGCACCCTCTGTTTCCTTAGATCAGATAAAACTTGATCAGAACCTATACACACATGCTTCAGGGCATTAACCCAACCTCTCTTACTGTGTTCAGGAAGAAACTTCCCCTGTGAGAGAGTACTCTATAACTGCTAGTAAGAGGATTCCTGTGATGGATCTGATACTGGTTGCCACTGAAGACCAAATACTGGGTTAAATGACAGTTATTCTGATCCAGTCTGGCAATTCCTTTCTTCCTGGCTTTGCTTGATGTGAATGCCATCAAGTTGTCTCCACCCTGCGGCATACTGCTGGTGGCCTTGTTAACCATACTGTTGTTTGTTAGTCCCAAGAGGTGGGAGACTGGCGTAAAGGGATGTGAATAATCTCCCCAGATGCATCCCATCTGGAGCAATTACCAAACCTTTCACCATTTCAATTTTTCTTTGAAACACCTTCACCTCAAGTGAGTGTTTAAACAAGCAGCATGAAGGTGGTTAGAGGTAAATGACTTCTCATCCATGTTCTCTAGAGTTATCTGCAAAGATCAGAAACTTTTAACAAACTGCAGTGATTAAATGTCTGATACTTCCAGACTTAGGGTCCCTCCATTGAGTGCTAGCTGCCTCTGTGTTTTATAAACCTACCCTTTGAACACACCTGTGTTCACACCCTGTTGCTGGGGTCCAATAACTCTAATGGTGACTTTGTCATATCCAGATGGTGGAGAATTGTAGTCATATCAGCCAAGTACCGACAGCTGTGAGGAGCTTGCAGCTCCAAGCTCCCTCAGGCTGTTGGATCTGTCCTTTGTTAAACCATCAAAGCAGGGACTAGTGAGTTCTCTCCTCTGCTGCACACACCCCTCTGTCTCATTCTATGCTAATCAGCAGCCAGCCTAGATCTATTTTGCATACAGAATGGAAGTATAATTAAGGGGAAGATTGCTGGACAGAATCGGGCTTGACTCCATCCCTCCAGCTACATCTGTCTAGAGGCATTGCATAGAGAATTGTTTTTCCTGCTGTATGCCTTCCTTCCACATCCCTTCGTTTCCTTAGAGGCAGGGGACCTTCTCCCACCAGAGCTCCCAGTATGGAGAAAGAAACGGAATGCCTCTCTCTCATCCCCAGTTATGTTGCAGATGCTCCCTGTGGATTTGCTGGTGTTTCTGCTTCTGCCCTTTGGGTTAACTCTGCAGGTACCAACACAAAGGCTGCTGTTTGCCAAAGTGCCAAATGTCAGTAGTATGCGAGTATGGCCACTGTATTTTCATAAGTACAGCAATTCTTTGCTATGTACATATTTTTAAAACACTTTCTCCTGTCCTTCCATTGCTATGCCTATCTGTTTTGCTTTTCCCATGCGGTCTATCTCTTGCTGCTCTGCTCTCCTGCATGTGTGTTCCAGGGCAGTCAAGTGAAATGTACTGAAATCCTGTTCTTGTACATTGCTTCAGCGAGCAGGCTTCTAGTAAGTCCTCCTTCCCTGCCAGCATGCAGAGGGACCCAACTGGGCAAGAGCCATCAAAGAAAGAGAATAAGAACATAGTGGCTTAAGGGGGATCAGGAGATATGTCCCTCAGGTGAATGGCAGCTCTGTCTAATACACAGCACAGTACCCAGACTTCTTCCGTCTGTTAATCAGCCTGTCCCACTGAACATGTTCGTTCTTGTCTCATTCCTGTACTTCGATTACACAGTTCCTCAACTCCAGAGCCAGCAGGATCCGATCTCTCTGTGTTGCCTGGAGGAGGAGAGCAGGAGGTGGCTAAGCTACAGAAAGGACAGGAGGAGACTGTTACTATTTTTGTAACTCAGTCTTCCACCAAACAAACTGGTAGCAAATATGCTTTGTAAAAGTTGCTAAGTTCTCAGAACTCTTGAAGCCCATGGCCAGCCTGCTTTTGAGGGTTGTTACCAAGCAGGGAGAATTAGACTTATTTAGGGCCAGAGTGTGAATTTGAGTCTCTAATCAGCGGGGTTAGGAGGCTTCTTTGTACCACTCTTCAGTGATTAACCTGGGGCTGATTGGCTCCAAAGGGAGTGTTATCAGGTTCCCATCAGTGGGAAGGAGAGAAGGTCTCTGCGTAGCTAGGGAGGGAACCCCCTTGAGGCTCTGAGAAGAGTGTAATGGATCTTTTACAATCAATGACATCATGTTTTTCAGATGTGACTCTTGATCTCTGCTCTCAGCAGCTGCCTCCACTCCCTCTCCTTGCTTAATGATCTACCCCAGCCCTTTGTTTGTTTTTTTCCATTCATGGTACCTCTGGTATCTCATTATTTCAGTGTGCCCTCGGCCTACTTCACTGCCTTTGGGTACTGAACACTCCAGACAGTTCTAAATATTGTCTGCTTTTCTTTGATCCAGTTCTCCTGTGCTTGCCCCAAATTTTCCAGCTGGCAAGGATGAAAGAAGATGGCAACTTACAGACCATGACTATGACATGGCTTTGCCTTCGTTCCTTCTGCCAATCAGTGTATTCTGTGCCTTCAGGCACTTAAACCTTACCTCTTGGTGATGGCCGCTACAAGCAGACTGTTAGCCTATATTTATTAAGTGCAAGACGCTGGTAGTGTAGCATTAAGGTTGTGCAATTAAAATCACTTCAAGAGAGGAAATACAAAGTTCTTCCAGTCATGTCCCTGTGGGTGTCAGTGAGGTCTGGCGCCGTCAACTGGAGATTTTTGGCAGCAGTGTCTGTCGAGGCCATGCATGCATCGTAGTTGTCTCGTGGCGCTGTTGCACCTTGACTAGCGTGTGACTTGACCCCTCAGTTCCTTCTCAACCATCCTCCATCTGAGACAGAGCTCTGGGAAATGTACCAGTGTCATCTACAAGAAGTAGTTTAGGTAAGTTGGTTGAATATTTCATAAGAGATTGATTAGTTAGTTTTAAAAACATTTTTTTTCTTCATCATTGTTCCCCCTGGGGACACTCAGATGCCTCAATGATTGTGTTGTGATGCCATTGCTTGCAGTACTGGTGCAGTAGAGTGAACCATTTCTCAGTCAAACAGACATTTCAGTCTTCGCTCCTTGTGTTTCCGATGCCTCGGTGAGTCAAACATCCCTCAAAAGTTTGCTCACTGTAGTAGCCTCAAAGTGAGAACCAGGTGTGACCATGATCTCCACCTCAAACTGATTCTTATGGAGAAATTGCTCCAGCCGAACTGGGACAACAGATCTCCCCGTCCCCTTTGGAATTGACTAAAGATGAGGCTCAGTCCTCGACAGTTTTGAAGAAAAGAGTATCGACCTCTCCTCAAAGAGAGCCACAAAGAAAGAGACCTACACCTACCAGGTCGCTGTCCTTGGTGCTGACCACCACATGAGTGAGCAACTTTGAGACACTGGGCACCTCCAGCACTGTCTGTACCAGGACCTCTGCTGAGCCCAAAGCGAGACACACGGAGTCAAGGCATAAACGTAGACATGCCTCTTCCACGGCACCAACCACAATGGTGCGAGAAACTGCATGGAGACCCTCACTGAGGGTCATGCTGTCACCACCAGCACCATTGATTTTGTCAGCACTGATGGACAGAGTCAAAACGGTGCCGCCCTCACTGGCTAACTTGAGCCGCAAGACCCTGGCTGACTCTACGGCTCCGTGTAAGACTACATCACCAGTACTGCAAGCAATGACATCACAACCATTTCTCAGACAGACATTTCAGTCTCCTCAGTCCTGCTCCTTCGGTATTGATGACCCTCCACAGAACAGCCTACATCCCCTATTGCTCCATAGGTGCTGAGCGATGAAGAGGAGGAGAGTGCCGTTTCATCGCAGCATTTCTCCCCTACAGAACGTGGACTACCAGGGGGACCCTTTACGGTCTAAAACACAGCATAGGCTGGCATTCCATCCATGGTATGGACAATCCGGATGTGTTCCCCTATGCCAATCCCCCATGCAATGGCCACCCTGGGCCACATAGGCAGCATATAGGGCTCATTAAATCAGACCCTTATCTCCACCTACAGGCAATCTCAGATCACCTCCACCGTCCCCCAGTCCATAAACCTCAGCAGAGCAGGAGGACACCAGAAAGTAAAGGGAGGGGGACACTGAATAAGAACCTGCCTCGCTTGCTCACAATTCCTCTTCATCGCTAGATGAAGCCATTGTGCCACCACCTCGTGCCATGGCATAGTATTTCAAACAGTTTCAAGAACTGTTCAAAAGAATTGCGTTGAGCCAGAGCCTGAAGGAGGTCCAGGACCCACAATACAAACTTTTACAGAGTTTACAAATCTTGTCTATCTGTAAAATATCCTTGGCCATAAATGACACCATCCTGGAACCAGCAGAGAAGATATGGCAAACACCGGCTACCATGCCACCGATGTGCAAGAGGGAAGACAGGACCATGGCCGACTCCAGCATCCGAACCTGGAGTCGCTCCACCTCGTGGCCTGGATGCTCCATGGCTAAATACCGCAGAACTATCCTGCTCACATCAAGTTAGGCAAGTTCTTCTCGATAGCAGAAAGCCTTCTACCAGGGCTACATACCTGGCCAAGCAGAAAAGGTTCTCGGTCTGGGTGGAGCAGCGCAGTCAGCTCCCCTACCACTTATACTGGACTACCTCCTTCACTTAAATCAGCAAGGCCTCTCCCTGTCATCAGTGAGGGTCCGCCTAGCCACCATCTCCACCTTCCAGCTGGGCGCTGACAGTCTCTCCGTCTTCGCAACCCCCCTAGTCAGCCTTCTCCTTAAGGGCCTGGATAGACTCTTCCTGCACATGCACCAGCCTGTCCCAGCTTGGGACCTTAATCTAGTCCTTTCCGCTCTCTTGGGGGCCCCCTTTTGAACCACTGGCAACATTCTCTCTACTTTATCTCTCATACAAGGTCATGTTCCGTGTGGCAATTACCTCATCTAGATGGGTGTCGGAGCTCAGGGCCCTCACGTCCGAATCCCCTTACATGGCTTTTCACAAAGAAAAGGTCCAACTCAGACCTCACCCGGCCTTTCTTTCTGAGGTGGTCTCACAGTTTCACATGGGCCAGGATATCTTCCTCCCAGTGTTTTATCGCAAGCCACACTCCTCCAGCAGGGAGCGTAGGCTGCATTCTCTGGATGTACGTAGAGCTCTGGCCTTCAACGTTGAGAGCACTAAACCGTTCTGGAAGTCCATCCAACTTCTTGTGGCTCTGGTGGACAGGATGAAGGGTCTCCCTGTCTCTCCTCAACCTCTCTCTTTGTGGATCACATCCTGCATTCGAGAGTGCTACGACTGGATGAAGGTGCCTGCTCCGTCAATTACAGCCCACTCTACCAGGCCTCCTTGGCAGCATTCCTGGCTCATGTCCCCACCCAGGAAATTTGTAGGGCGGCTGCGTAGTCCTCAGTACATAAGTTCACTGCACACCATGCTTTTACACAGCAGGCCAGAGATGATGCAGCCTTCGGATGAGCTGTGCTCCAATCTGTGGATGTCTCTGACCCCACCGCCTGAACTTTGGCTTGTGAGTCACCTTGTTGGAATGGACATGAACAATCACTCAAAGAAAAACGGTTACTTCTGTTCTTTGAGTAACTGTTCTTTGAGATGTTGTTCATGTCCATTCCAATATCCACCCTCCTATCCCTCTGACAGAGTAGCAGGCAAGAAGGAACTGAGGGGGTGGGGGGTCGGCAGGGCCCTATATTGAGCGGCATAGAGGTGCCACTCCAAGGGGTGCCCAGGTTGACCCTACAGACACTGCTAAGGGAAAATTTTCTGGCTGGCACGCACGCGGCGCACACACACCTGGTTGGAATGGACGTGAACAACACATCTTGAACAAATTACGAAAAGTAACTGACTGTGTTTTCTTCAAGATGTGTGTCCCTGTGGGTGCTCCACTACCCACCCTCCTCCCCTCTACTTAGGAGTTTGCAGTAAGGACTCTAGAGTAGAGAAGGACTTTAGGGGGTCTGGTCGTATGTGCACTAGTTCAGGTGCCAATGGCACCGCAAGATAGTTACTGTGTATGTGTGGTCCTGATGGACACTGCTCCTAAAAATCTCTAATTGACGGCACTAGAATGCACTGACATCTGAAGTGGAACACCCACAGGGATGGGCATCTTGAAGACCCTCATTTACCGCATCAGGTGAGTAACTGTCTTTTAAGACACCTCAGTTTAGTAATCACAATTTGCCCTGGGAATTTCTCACCTTCACTTGTTAGAAGTGTAGTTTAGGATTATTGCAAATGAGAAAACTGAGATGGGAAAATATTTCCCCCAGATTTGAAGTTGATGTACTGTACCTGATAGCACTCTGTATAATTGGTTTCACTGTTCTTTGCTCCCTCTGGTTCTCCGGTGCATATGATCATTTAGCCTGTTCTTCACCTACTTCCATACAGCAACAGTGAAGAGAGGAAAAATGTAGTTGTATAACCACAGAAAGTCTGCATGGGAACTCAGCAGACCTAATATCTGAAACTACTGTTAAAATCTGTAAAACGTGAAATCTAGTATTTTTTTTAACAAATTATTTAAGGGCAGAAAAGGAACCATTATGATGATCTAGTCTGACTTCCTGCAGAGGCCAGAAAACTTCATACAGCTACAGCTGTCCAAAGTGCCGAAGTCCCACTGAAAGTCCATGTGATTCAGGGTCTGCCTACACTGCAGTCCGGAGGTGTGACTGCAGCAAGTGTAGACTTACCCAAGTTAGCTTTGATCTGGCTAGCTCGAATAACAGTCATATTGAAGCTGCGGTAGTATGGGCTGAACAACGTTGCCAAGGACACTGGGTGTGTACCTGAGCAGCTAGCCCACGCTTCTATGGCTTCGCTGCTATTGTTCAGGATAGCTAGATCTCAGCTAGCTTGGGTATGTCTAGGCATGCCACACCCACACCTTTAGTTGCGATGTAGACACATCCTTAGGGATTGTCTTCAGTCAATTAGGCACTTTTGTCTGTTTTGCCTCTCTCTGAGATTCTGGAATTTAGAGTCGCAGGTGTTCCTCTGAAGAGTCTCCCAGCAATATTAACTTGGCTGCACTGCACACACAGCGGCAGGATAAGCTGTGTGTTGGAAAAGAAACGGGGGTAGGAAATGGTATTTACGTGTTGTGCACAAAGTGGGTAAATTAACGTAACCTTTGCGCCAGGCCAAGCATCTAGCTTCAGCTGCCTTGTTCTCTCTGCTTTTGCTTGTACAAAGTGTTCCCACTTCAGCTCCAGTTCTTCAGGACAAATGAAATGATGTCCCTTGCTTGCAGTGAACAAATCCAGCGGGACAAGCTCCTACTGCCTGTAAAGTTTATGCCTACGGCAAGGGAGGCAGGGTTATTGTGCAGAGTAAATCCATTGCTATCCCAATCAGAGCTGCTGCTGCCAGCCTTGAACTGGCTACAACAGTCCTTGGATTATCTTAATTGAGAGAGCAAGGAATGGGGAGTTAGAGCACAGCATTCTAGTCTGTGAAATCTGCACACAGTTCCTGCCCTCGGTCTCAGAGTCAACACACACAAAGCATGGCCTTATTCTTGACAGTTATTGTCAAACCTCCCACCCGTCTAGTCCTTTATGACACTTGATGTTATGATCCCCTAAGCCAGACAAAGTTGGGGTAAGTCAGCCTTTGGCTAGAAGACCTTAAAGGAATAGTGTGTTCAGGAACTGGAATTGGTGATTTTAATACGTAGCGCTCTTTCCTTTGAGTCAATAATGAGCCGGTTCCTCAGCATAATACTAGAGGGTGCTGTGCGAGATAAGTTGCCACCTTTCAGATGAACCTTAAAATGGATGTTCTGACCAATCATGACAATTGAATAGACCATGGACCTTTGCAAGGGTCAAGATGTGTTGTCTGAGGACCTGACCAGTTTCTGGTTTGGGTAATTCCGTTCTGCCACCCTTTTCTCTGCACTTCCAATTGAATATAGGATTCTTCTGCCATAGATGGCTTTATACTATCACCCTTTGCTTCCTGACCATAACTGGTATGCAGTTTTACTGTTGAATAGCTGCCTTCCAGCAGTCTTTAGTGATCCTTGTATGTATATTCAATAAAAATAATACCTAGCTTTTATATAGTGCTCTTCTTCGATAGATCTCAGAGGTCAGTAGTATTATCCCCATTTTACAGATGGGGAAACAGGCATGGAGAAGCAAAGTGACTTGCCCAGGGTCACTCAGCAGGCCAGTGGCAGAGCTGGGAATAGAACCCACATCCTTTGAGTCCCAGTTCAGTTCTCTACGCACTGGGCCATACTGTCTCTCCTAAAGTGCTTAAAGTGTTAGTGCCTTTCATGCTGAAGGACTTCTATGTTTACTGTAAGTAGTTATCTTCTTTCTATTGTGGCATATGCTAGGTTCTTCTGATGGTTTTGATAAGGAAGGTATGAGTCACATTGTCCCAGCAGTAGTCTCAGTAAATGAGATACTTTCTTGATCAATGTCGTTGGAGGCAGCATAACGTCCTTCAAAAGGGATGCAGTGAATTAGCACATAGCCAGCATTGTCCATTCAATCAGCGAGCCAGCTCTTCACTAAAGCACCATTAAGTAGCTTCTTGTATTACAGGATCAGCCGTTGTTTTATCTCTTGAGCTTTCTGCTACAGAACACGTCCAGATAGCAATGGCTGTGTGTCCAGAGATGATTAATCTGTGCTCTCTCTTTAGCAGCCCATGAACTCCGGTATGACAGCACTGCCTGGCGACCTGCCAAGCTTCAGCCTCATCAGTGAGAGCCTCTCCTTTGACTTCAAGGATACAGACATGAAGAGACTTTCCATGGAAATAGAGAAAGAGAAGTATGTAGCTTACTTCTATGTGCACAAGTCAGATTAGTTCCTTGTGTGGCACAACGGCAATGAATGTTGTTACTCCTGGTGAATTTGGCCTATTTTTCTGAAATGGTAGATCTCAGATTGGCAGCAGTGTGAGGCAAAATGGGAAGCTTCTACATTTCAATCTGCTGGTGCCAGCCATGTGGTGTAGTTGTTAAGAAGCTTAGTCTCCTGTCCCCCAGAATGGGTTCTTTATGTTGCCATGGTGCAATCCTGATCTCACTGAGCCCAAGAGCATAGCAGGATTCAAAACAGGTTTGAGCAATGAGACCTGTTCAGTTACCATGTTAAAAACAGATGTGATACACAGTCATCTGCTGTGTTCATGAGCCAGCCACTAACTTCTTGGGATTTGAATAAAATTTCCCCTGTATTCCAGTTAGTCCGTAACTACCCATTCTTGGGTTTCTTGCACCTTATTCTCAATCATCTGGTCCTGACCACTGTCAGGCTGAGATACTCGACTAAATGGACCATACTCTGGTATGGTATGGCAGTTCCTGTGTTTTTACCATATATGGGAAACTGAGATGCACAGAGGTTAAATGACTTGCCCAAGGCCATAAATGAGAGGATTAGAGATGGGATAAGATCTCAGGAGTTTCCAATTCCCAGTCCAGTGCTTAAATCACTAGATCATATCATCGCTCTCTAACCACACAGCTCAAACAATAAGGACAAAAATATTCTCTCTGTGTTGATCCACTGCAGAAATGTCTGCACTCTTCAGGTGCTTGGGTGCCATTTGTAACAGGGCCTCACACTTAGCAAGGCAACATGGGATGTGCTGTTATTTTGCAATCTCTGCATGCTTTGCCATGTTATTGCTTGGGTCTCGGTACTGAGTCACAGTCTTGGCTGCATATAGTGTGCTAGGCAATGTATAATGAGAGACAATTAAGGCCAAGAGTGACTAACCATTTTAGGTGCATTAGTTTTTGGGATACTTGACACCTTAAAGGGACCTATTTTGGAGACAGTACTGAGCCCATACCTTCTAAAAATCAAGACACTTTACGACATTTTAAGGCACCCAAAATCACTAGTGACTTTTAGGAAATCTGGCCTAGATGACCTGAGAACTTCATGCATTTTTGTAGACTGTGGAGTAGAACAGCATTGTGAAGACCAGTAGCTCTCATCGGAATTGCAGAGGACTAACTAGCATCATGCTGTAGCTACTAGCAGAGATGGGGAGGTGTATAAACATCATCCAGCCATGCTAAACTGGCTATTTTTTCATACCTACATGACATGCTCTTGAATTGGCGATCTGGCATCTATTTTTAATAATGACCAAACTGCTCAGTGTAGCTCACTGTAGAGCATAAACTAGTGTAATCAATTTCATGCTCTGGGCATGATGAAATTAAAAGCCCCCCTATCAGTTGTCATGGACTCATGTAACCACAAGGCTGTGTATTGTGTGTGCCAGAGTGGAGTACATGGAGAAGAGCAAGCACCTGCAGGAGCAGCTGAACGAGCTGAAGACAGAGATTGAGGCGCTGAAACTGAAGGAGAGGGAGACAGCGCTGGATATACTGCACAATGAGAATGCCGACCGGGGCAACAGCAAGCACAACACCATTAAAAAGGTACCCGGGATCCTACCTTGCTCCTGATGAAATCTTATTTTTTTTAAGCAGGGCTTAGACTCTGCTCAAGGAGTCAATAGTAATATTTGATTTACATGATTTTCCATGAATGCTTAATCCAGACCGAGATTTAGGGAGACTCTGTGCACTAACTCTAGGTAGCTCAGACTGGTTTGTGTATGTGTTAGGTCTTGTCTCCCCTCCAGGGGTAAGTCAGCCTAAGTTACGCTACTTCAGTGACATGGATAACATAGCTGGAATCAACATAACTTAGGTCGACTTACCCCGGTGTTTTCACTGCGCTGCATTGGTGGGAGATGCTCTCTGGTCAACTTATCTTACTCTTCACAGACCGCTGTAGTACTGGGGTCAGCCTGAGAGTGCTCTGCCATCAATTTAATAGATCTTCACAGTCCGCTAAATTGATCCCTGCAGGGTGGATCTTCTCTTGGGCCTGGGCTACACTGTGGGGTGGGGTTTGACCAAAGATACGCAATTTCAGCTACAATATTCACGTAGCTGAAGTCGAAGTATCTTAGTTCGACTTACTTGGCCGTCCTCATGGCGGCGAGTTGACCACAGTGGCTCCCCCGTCGACTCAGCTTATTCCTCCTGCCGATGTGGAGTACAAGTGTCGATTCAGGGATCGATTTATCGCATCTAGATGAGACACAATAAATCGATTTCCCAATACATCGAACACTACCCACCGATCCGGTGGGTAGTATAGATATACCCTTAGTGAAGACCAGTCCTTAGCCTGGGAACTAGAGACCCAGGAAAAACCACAAGGATCTCTTTTTGTCCAGCATCTTCAATAAAGCATTTCATTTATATTCATCACAGCCGACTCCTGTCTAGGTGGAGAAAGCCCCTTCAAGCCTGGATCTAGGCAGCCAGCAGTCTCAACCCCTCCCATCTCACTTGCCATGGAAAGACAAAAGGGGACAAGTGGGTGTGTCCGGTTGACTGGTCCTAAATCTTGTAAAGCTTTAAAAACGGATAGTAAGGTTCTTGAATTGCACCTTTTGCAAGAGGTAATTGTTCATTACCCCGTGTTTCAAGTCACTGTCTGGATCCAGGAGCTACCTGTACTTGGCCAAAGGATTTAAAATGACTATGCTTTACTGGCATTGGCATTAAGCAAATGAAAAGGTTCCAATGAAACTTATCCTTTTTTAAAAAACTGATCCAGTTTCTTCTGATGCTGAGAAACTGCTACTCAATCCCCTCAACCGGGGAAATTTTAACAAGGGGCTGATTTTATTATTATTATTTTTATTATAATAGGAAATCCAAGCATAAGGAATGGTTTTTAGCCAGGCTTTCTTACTGTCTCCTTTCTTTTGAAAGGTTTAGAACTCCTAAGATATGTGCCAGGGGCTACAGTTTAAAGAGGACAATGCCAATGGTAAAAGTCACACTTTAAAAATTAAGTCTTCCCTGTGTTACTAATCACACTTGAGAGTATTAAAACAAAGCATTTCAAAGTTCTGATTTGCTCTGCCTTTCAACATGGAGAGTTTGATTTTACTGTCTCAAGTGAATGAGGAACAAAGAGTAAAATAATCCAGTCAGTTTCTCTTCCTAGTTCTCATGTTCTAGCCCTGTGCAGCCTGGGTTACCAGTTGAGAGAGAGAGAGATACTGATACTTAAATGCTCACAGACCTTGTGTTTTTAGAGGCCGGAAGCCTTCTTGTTCATATTAAGCTTTGATAAAGCTCTCGGTTTACACTGCTGGAGAGTCCCTTTTAAGCTGAAAATGCTAAATTTCACCTCTGTACACACATCTCAAAAACTGTTGGCAGAGAGGGGAGAGAGTGCCATTTGTCTCATTCAGGAAGGTGGCTAGGCATTCGTAAGTTGTGAGTGAATCGTCATTGCAATCAGGACTGTCTACTCAGTCTTTGTTCACTAGCTGAAGCTCGAGTCTTGTCCTCTCCACTTATCTTCTGCAGTATTTTTCTAAGGGGGCAGCAACAGAGAAGCTCTGGCACCGCTAGGCCATGCTGCCTAGTGGATAGAACACTGGATTAGGCCTCAAAAACTAGGGTTCTGTTCCCAGGGCAGCTGCTCCCTCCTGCCCTTGGGCAAGTCACTTCACCTGTGCTTCAGTTTCCCCCTCTGTAAAATGAGGGTAATGCTAACCCACTTTTGAAAGTGCTTTTGAGATCTACCAACAAACAGCACTACCTAAGAGCTAGAGATTATTCTTGTTGTTTATCTCAATCAGTGGAGGAAAGATTTTTTAAAAATTGAGTCTGTTAGCGGGAGGAGTTAAATTTAAATATCCAGACAACTTGTTTCGTGCCTTCCGAGTTTGAGGAGGGCTTCAATCTCTACCCTTATCTCCCCTTACGTCATCTGAGACACCCGAAATAAAAATTATATGAATAGTTTTTCCCTACTTAACTAATAACCCCCTCACCTCTTCTGGACACTAACACTCCAGCCCGAGGGGCAAACTATATCGATTGCACAAATGACTTGCCGGTGCTCAAATCACAGAGGAATTTGTTTTGTGTTTTTGTTTTTGTTCATTTTACTTTGCTGGTTTAGCCTCAAGCCCAGGGCAGAAGACCTATCTGCATTTGAGACTTCAAAGTAGGTTATTCCAAGGTACTCTGTGTGTGGTGATGGGATCGCCGTCTGTAACACTAACCTGTGCATGAGCTTGCCGATGAAACGTGCTGCTATAGCCAGCTGTCAGTGCCGCAGCCCCCAAAGTGCACTATGAGCCTGAGTCACCCCAGCAGCGCGCTTTGCGAGTGCAAGACCTGGTGCCACGTCCTGTCCCACCCCACCCCTACGTGCATCAGAAGAGCATGTAATAGGCAGCAGGATTGTTCTGTCTCATCTTGTCTGTGGGGTTCACAGCTTTTGTCTGTTTGCTTCTGTCCAAAGTCTTCTGTCTTGGTGGTGTCCTCTTTGATGAAAGCTGAACTGGGACAGTAAGTGGGGAGAGGACTAAATGTGAAATGCCTCACATGCCTGATCCCACTTCACTGCACGTGGGAGGAAATCTACCAGAGAAATGGATGCCCTTTGCAGACTCTGCAGGGTGTTGCAAAGTAAAGTGGAAGTTGCTTCCTCCTCTGTTTGCTGCAGATGAAAATTAATGAGTTTAAATTTAAAAACAAAACAAAAAAAACCTTAACTTATTCACTCGATGCTGCCACTTGTGCTTCAAAACTGCCTTGCGGAAGCCATGCCTCTGTCTCGGAGCAGAGCAGCCAGTGAACGTAGAGTCAGCATCTCTCAGCTTATTCAAGAGAAGTGTCAAGGGAAACAACTGAAGCCAGCCGGTATCTGGAAGCATCAACCAGGCAGGCATGCAACTAAAACTAGTCCTGTGAGACTAACACAGTTAGAATTGTTTGCCGCAATTGGTACACAGAGACTGGTGGTGTCAGTTTTAAGGGTTGCATTCTCGCTCCTTGTCTACAGTCCTGTAGAATCCTGGAAATGGAAAAGACCTTTAAGTCCCATCTTGCTCATCCCCTTGGGAGCACAGTTGTTCCCTATAATCCATTCTCCAGGGTATTATCCAGTCCATTTTTAAATTATTCTGATAATGGTGCTTCTATCTCTTCCACTGGGAAACTGTTTTATTGATGGAATGTTATCTGAGCAGCAGTACTGCTTCTATCTCTTTCATAGCGATGCCTACATTGCACAGTGTTAGTACCATGGGGAGTAGTATGGCCATACTAGGAGTCTGAACAGGGAACCAATGAATCTTTCTTTATTACCCTAACCTCTAGGGGCCAAATTCTGCTCTATAACGGGTGCACAACCCTGTTGAAGTCAATGGGATCAGAATGTGACCATTGCAACCTAAATTAACGCTACCATCTCTCAGATTGTCTCTTTCTCATCTTTCATCCCTCTGCTGCAGTGGTCTTGCCCTTCTCCCTCTCCCTGAGTGTACTAATGCCTCCCGCTCAGTTAACACCATGTCTGTTGTCTACAAAATGTGCTTTTCTCTCAAGATTTAGCCTCTTCGATTAGCCTCGGACTGTGACAGTATGTGTGCAGTTTACTGACTTGTGTGCCTTTGTGAAGACCCTTTTGATACCTCAGACAACTTCAAAGGTGATATCTCTCTTTACCATAGCCAAAGAGAGAGCAGATATGTCCTGATCTTCAGATACCAGTGGGCTGCAGTCGGCTCTGATCATAGCATTGAAAGAAGAAACTCTGTTACTGCCTGTCACACTAGCAGCCCCTCTCAAATGCAAGCAGAAAGCCTCTTGGCAAACTCATTTTGAAAAGCAGTGTTCTGTAGTGTAGTGGGGGTCAGGCTGGCCTGACACATGAAAGGCCTCTGGTTCAAAACCAGGAAGAGAAGCTTCAGTCTTAGGAGGCAGTGCAGCCTGTGAATAGAGCGCTAGGTTTGGAATCGGGAGACCTGGCTCTGCTGCTGACCTTAGGCAAGTGACTCCACCAGTCTATGCCTCTGTTTCCCCATCTGTAAAATGGGGATAATGGTTCTTTTCAGAGCGCTTAGAATTGTATAGATGTGTAAGAGCTTAGTAGTATTTGGAATTTGATTTTATCATTATATTTTAGTTCGTTTCCTATTTAATGATACACTATTACTAAAACTGGGGGAAAAGAAAGATGCCCAGAATTTCACCTTTCTGTATGTTCAATTCTGAGTCATTTTTCCTTCCCTGCTGTGTTTTATTTTTCAAATTGATCAGTGTTGTTAAAGGATCTATTTCTGAATCAAAGATGTTTGCTCTGTGCGAAGAGTAGTAGCAGTCAGTGTAGGCAAAAATATTACTGCTTCTTTTATTAAACACATAATCTGCAACCCGAGTCTTACGTATATGAGTGGCATCGATAGATTGATTGTGTGGAGAGCATTCTGTTCAGTTAGAGCTCACCCATAGGGATGACGTGATACAGGTTAATGTGTTAGCCATAGACTGTTCATTCCTGGATCTGCATTGTTAATAGAGTGGTTTGGATGCTTATTTGAGCTTGTATCTACACGGTTGGGCTGTGAATTGTTCAGTCAAGATTTTATGTAAGCAGACTGCTCCTGGCTGAACTGCAGGTGCCCCAAGAAAAGCCATTCTCATTGTATTTTGGCATTTCCTGCCCTCAGGATCAAAGAGACCAAAAAAAATTAAATGAAAATGTGTAGAGTGTCATTGAATGACTTCATTCAGATTTTGTCACCCCTCTGAAAGGTTTGGGTCAAATGTTCAGATGGGGCAGGATGAACGTTTGTGTTGAAGCCTGCCCTCCCATCTCTTAATCTGCAGTTATTTTTAAGAAACTCAGTGTCATGTTTTAATTTGAACAAAATCCAGCTGTGGGATAAAATGGAGCACTGACAACTCTTGAAAGAAATAATCCAGCAACTGTAAGAAATGCTGGGTCTGGAAGGAGCCCTCCTGTAATTAAACCTGATTCACAGCAAATGTTGTTTTTGTGACCTCTGGGTTTTTGTTGCCTGCCTTTGAAGATGCTTGCTAAATTTTTCAGGTTTAATTATGTGGTTAACATGCTAATCCCTTTTTATGAGTTCTGTGGGCACAGCACAGGCACCTCATCTGGAAACTGATTTCCTTCCCATGTACCTTGTTCTCTCTGATGCCACATTGCATCTGCTAACTCCAGCTGGCTCAGCTTCAGGAGGGTTTGCTCCTTAGACTGTTGTGGAATATAAAACTCATGGCATTTTCTCTTCTCCACACTCTTTGAATTAAGGGGCCCCTCTCAGGACTGGTAACACAGCTCTACTTAATGTCAGCAGGATTGAACAGAATTTGTTGAGGTGTTTGGTTTTCCCCCCACTTCCTTTTCTCTTGCCTGGATTTCTCCACAGGGGTTGTTATGATAGGTGAAGTACCCAGTCTGGGAGCCAGCACTGTGTGTTCCTAGAACAGTAGTCTTGTTGTTAGTCAGTGATCTGGTAGTTCTGCAACTGTGTTTAGTCTCTTAGTGTCAGAATCTCTTTTCATGTAGCTCTCATGTCTTCTGTGTCCAGGGTGTCCATTCAGTGTTTGAAGCAAGGTGTAAGTCAACATGCGTTCTCCAATGGGATCCTCAGGTGGAGCTTGGAGATTCCATGGTACTCTGAGGAGAGGGGAAGGGATGTAATTTATTTTGGCTGGGTTGACATTCCTTTGCTTGTGGAGCATATCCAGGGGTCCCATAAAGCCATATCCTCACAAAGCATTTTTTTTCCCATCATGGCTACCTGATGCAGCTTCATTGGTGTGAGTATTTGTGTAGACAAGGCACTAGCTTTAATAGCCATGTGCTCTAGACTTCCTGAGCCAGCGTCTGAAACTGACTAGAAACATAAAGGAAACTGACTAGCTTTTTTTTCTTGTTCACACTGAATGAAATGCAGCAAGTGAAAATCGGAGCTGTCAGCTTGCCAGCATTTGGAAGGTATCACCTGCAAATTGCCTTTCATCTGCTCCCATTCAACAGATTCCTCACCCAGGTTGAGAGGACATAGAAGACCTGTGCTCTGGCCCCCATCCTGAGAGGAGTAAAGGGGGTGTGGGAGCTATAGAAATAGAGAGATCACCAGGGAGAGTGGAAAATGGGGGTGGTGGAGAGGAAAACCGATGGGAGACCTTAAAATAGAGGAGGACAATTAAAGCGTCAAGCTAGCAGTGGAGACTAAGAAGGGCAGATGTGGGAATGGGATGGGAAACAAGGGGGAGAGAGAGAGAGTGCTTGCTGTAGACAGTGTTTTGAATTTATGATTTAATAAAGACTATAGCTCTACCAACAATCTGAAGATGTACCACTCCACGCTTTGAACGGGGCGCAAGACCTGCCTCTCTTGGGTCACTCACCCTTTGAGGCCGGCAGGGGTGCAGAATAAATTAAATCATAGACTCTCAGGGTTGGAAGAGGCCTAGGAGGTCATCTAGTCCAACCCCCTGCTCCAAGCAGGACCATCGCCAGCTGTGAAATGTGGGTTTTTTACCCACGAAAGCTTATGCACAAATCAATCTGTTAGTCTTTAAGGTGCCACTGGACTCCTTTTTGTTTTAACCAACTATGAGAATTCTCTGTTGCAGTCATCGAGGTGGTGCTTTTAGTACAGGGAAGGAAAATTGTTGTTTAAAACTAGGCTGTTAAATGAGCATCCCATAAAGCAGAAGCCTCCTCTGTGCCCTCTTGTGTACCCCTGAGCGAAAAGGGAATGTTTATCACGTGTGTCCAGGCTTTTATTTTCCCTCTGAGCTTCTTGGTTGTTTTGTGACGTCCTTCTGCTGTAAACAGAGTCCATGCCCGCACTGGCCCTAGAAGATTAGTATTTTATCCCCAGTACCTCCTCCTTTCAACCCTTAATCTCCAGTACATTGGGGAGGATGTGTAAGTGGGTTTGGTGGTCTCGTTTCAATGCCACACCATTTTGCTATGCCAGCAGAAGTTCAAGTTATTGGGCTAGCAGCTGTAAAATGAGTTTGGATGTGAGGGACTTATTGTTGGCTTTAAAATCAAATAAAAAACTTGGAACTCCTGGGTAAAGGCAGATGCTCTGCAAAGCCCCAGCAAAGAGACAGGGAATGAATCTCCATGTTCTCTTCCTTATCTTGATGCATTTTACCACTAGCTGCCTAATTGCCCTTCTGCTACATTTTCTTTGATGGCTCTAGTAGTACCTTGTGGCGTCCATCTCCCGCTCCCCTTCCTGCAAGAAGGAGATTATCATAATACTGCCTTGTAAATCAATTTTCTCTCTGCACTGACGAAAATGTAATTTGCTCTTAATCACTCGGCTTTGGCTGCACAATCTTATGTTACACATAGATATGTATTTATTCTTGCATCACTGTGGGGAAATGGAATCGGGTACGGAATGCTTTAGGAGGGGAGAGCTTGCAGCTGATTCAGGGCCAGGTTTTCCAGACTGGAGGTGCTAGAGTTTTTGCTAAAGCTAACTAGGACCAGCCCGGAGGCCCTACGGGAAGTGATGGGGCTCCTCTCACGTTTAGTTGCCAGACTTAGGGGTGCTATAGGGAATGGTGTAAAAACAGCAGCAGCTGTTCTGGACCCAGCCTCTAGCTATGGCCAGCAGTGTAGGAACACTGACCGTAGGGAATACTACAGTCCCCTACTTTTATGTAACCATGGTGCAGGGCAGGTAAGAGTGAATCTAGTGGTTTCAGAATAGGGAGTGAGATTTCCCAGGTATCTAGTGCCTGTCTCTCTTTTCAGCAGAAATAAAATGAAAACAAGCTTGGTTCAAGGAATCCCACTGCACCTCCCACTTACCTAAGTCCTCTGGCAACCCAGCAGTGCTCAGTATGATGAGTCAGGCTTGTTTCCTCTCTGCAGAAGCTGGGGACAGAGCCTTCACTGGCTTCTTTTTACTTGACTGGATGTATCAGGCTTTGTCATGCCACTCGCAGTCTGGACGCAATTGCTGTGTGCGGCTCCAGAGTGAGTGTGCAGCTCTTTGGACAGCCTGCAGCCCGGTGGCTGTCAAAAGCAATAGGCAGGCTGAGCGCCGAAACGCTGCCTGGGATCAGAGCTTCCCTGAGCTTATTCACCTGAACATTTCTTATTGATGCCCGAGATTGGGGAGGGGAGCCAACCAAACGCAGCCCTTCTGGAATTTCTCCCAGCGGAAGAACCGCAATAAATATATTTACAGGCTCTTTAAAAAGTTTTCTGTTGAGGAGCAGGACGTCACCAGTGACATAAAGTAACAATCTGCTCAGTCAAGAGCAAACTTAAATTCCTCCTGTGCTGTTCACAGGACAGATTTTAATCAGATGTGAGAGGGCAGCTGGCCAAGAGCTCTGGGTTAACCCCAGAGTCTGGTGGAAGCTACTCCCAATTTGTGAGAGCCTGCTGATGGATGTCAAGAGTTGTCCCCACACCTTGAGTAATAGGGGACTGGAGCAACCTTGCACTGCTGTGTGGATTCTCGCAGTGGAATTATAGCAAATTTGAACTGTTCATCCCCACCCTAGCGTGCCGTGGCTTGCAGCAAGGCAGCCCCTTGGGCAGGGCTTTCAGCACTCGGTGATCCAGGCTTGTAAACTATCTGCAGCCTAGTGAGCATACAGGGAGCCGATCCTGCTCCTGTTCACTCAATGCAAAATTCATAGTGACTTCATTGGAAGCAGGATCTGACCCTCATAGGGCCCCATTTTCTTCACAGTATAACAAACCTGAATGCTGCAGCAATGTTAATTACATTAATTACGTTAATTTATTCTGTTGCCATGCAGCACCCTTCTCTTCAGATGAGTTGTCAAAAAAACAGTGCAACTATTGGTGTCTACTGGGTCCGCTAAAGCTGCTGTTTGCCTCCTGCATCCCCTACCCAGGTATCGCTGCTGGAGACCCCTTGCCACATTTTGGTATGGTCTCCCAAAGTATTCTTGCCAGCAAATTAACAAAGTATGGATGGACTATAAGGTGGATAGATTGTGGGGTTAACTGGTAGTGATCAATGGCTCTGACTAGTTGGCAGCCAGTATCAAGCGGAGTGCCCCAAGGGTCGATCCTGGGGCTGGTTTTGTTCAACATCTTTATTAATTATCTGGATGATGGGATTAATTGCACCCTCAGCAAGTTTGCAGATGACACTAAAATGCAGGGGGTGGGGCCAGAGGTAGATACGTTAGAGGATAGAGTCCAGAGGGAACTGGGGTTACTTAGTCTGCAGAAAAGAGTGAGGGGGGATTTGATAGTAGCCTTCAACTACCTGAAAGGGGGTTCCAAAGAGGATGGATCTAGACTGTTCTCAGTGGTACCAGATGACAGAACAAGGAGTAATGGTCTCAAGTTGCAGTGGGGGAGGTCTAAGTTGGATATTAGGAAAAACTTTTTCACTAGGAGGGTGGTGAAGCACTGGAAGCACCTAGGGAGATGTTGGAATCTCCTTCCTTAGAGGTTTTTAAGGCCCAGCTAGACACGCAGCCTTGGCTGGGATGATTTAGTTGGGGATTGGTCCTGCTTTGACGAGGGAGTTGGACTAGATACCTCCTGAGGTGTCTTCCAACCCTGATGTCCTATGATTCTATTACCCTTGGGAAAGGAGCGGGGCTGAGCCAGGCTGGGATGGCAATGGGCACTTGAGGAATTGGAGAGGAGCCGTTGGGGCTGGCTTCCCTTTTACATCAAAGTGGGAGGGTGTCTCTAAATAGGGCCTAAGTAGTATCAGGCAGGGTAGGCCAAGGGAACGGGTCTAAAATCCATGCAACTGTTCTGAAAGGCTGTTTGTAAATAGCAGCTTGGCACTGCCCTGTTCCCAGCAACACTGCCCACTCTTGACCAGACTCCAGTGCTCCCCGCCTGTGAGACCTGAGCAGGCATCTTTACTGGCTCCCCAGAGAGCTCCTCCCCCTGAGCCCCAGCCATCTCCACTGCCAGGCTCCCAGGAACAGTGCAGGGACACGCCCCCCCCCGCCCCCAACACACGTGCACACACCTCTTGCAGGGATGTCTAGCAATGGCTCGGGCCAGTGTCCGAGGAGATGGGGACAAAAAACTCTCCTCTTTCTGTGCAGCACAGTGGAAACTGGATCTGATCATGCAGCTAATATCTCCAGCCAGAGAGGCGCTGCAAGGTGTAGACACTTGGGGGCTCCTCTGGTTCCAGCACAGTGGAGAAGTTTGCTAAATACCAAAGAACACAGCCAGTTGCTTAGCTCTGGAATCGGAGAGTGCCCAGGATCCCTGCCTGGGGTTGCATAGCAGTGCATGGGGCAGATCATGTGCAGATCATGTGCAGATGACGGGGAGGGAAGGGCTATGCAGACTCACGATCTCAGTGTGGTAGCTTTGGTCTGAGGGATTCTTTCTCTGCCGCTCACAAAGTAGTGTGGCCTGGAGAGATCTTGGACCCTTGTAGTTAATGAGGTGAAGAAGGCCCAACCTGGGAGTTTTCGTCAGTTGTCTGGGTGGGAGACAGTAGGTCTCATTGATGAACTCATCTTCTGAGATGTTCCTCCAATGGCAATTCATTTAAAGGCTCTTCCTGTACCTCCTCCCTCCTGCTCTCTTGGCTAGATGAAATCTTGGCTCCAGGATACTCTCTGGGCAGAGTGATGGGGAATATCTGCCCCTCTCCTTCCCCTGGCTGCTACAGCAGGTGTCTCATTGTAGCTCCACAACTGATAGCAGTGGCCAAGTGAGTTTAGACCCCACCCAAGTTTCACCAACCAGCTTCTGGAGGGATCCAGTTCCATCCCCCAACTTAGAGGAACAGCCGTGATAAACAGCTGATCTAAGCAATTCTGAACTACAGTGCTGCCTGAAAACATCCCCCCATCTCAATGAATATGCCTTATACAGAGGTGCATTTGAAGGTGTCAGGTTTCAGAGCAGTAGCCATGTTAGTCTGTATCAGCCAAAACAACGAGGAGCCCTTAAAAGGTGTGTTACTCAGAAGTCTCTTCTGTAGGAGTTGCTCATGTGTCAGCAGCTAGCCAGACCCTTGAGATGTTTTCTTTGTCTGATCAGACTACCTGTGTTCAGACTGTCTGTAAGACTGTTCTCAGATTGGAAAAGGGGAAGGTCGTAACCATTTGATCAATGTTTGTAATCTGGAACAGCCTTTATGTACCTGTGTGGTTGACCTCTCCTAGCATTGTGGGATTGAGTGAGATGGGGGTGCCAGGCAGCAGGTGGTGAGGAGCAGATCTTGAATTCTGTCACTTGCCCCACGGAGGGCAGGGCACAGTGGCTTGTTGCCCAGTTCATCCCCAGCAGAGTCTGCCTGGCGGTGTAGTTAGTGGTAGCAGACTTCCACAACTAAATATTCCCAAGTTGTCTCTATTAATTCCGTGAGTTTCAATTGAAATTAATTCCATCCATTCTCTCTCCATTTTCATAGATATTTCAGTGGATAATATTTCTCTTGGTGGGATGACTCTTGATATTGTTTAAAGATAGTGAGATAGTAGTAGTCTGGCAAGAAGCCTGCCCCAATCGTAGTGTTCCCCTTGCCCCATGCTTCCAACGCGTCCCTCTCCAAGTGTCAGCTGCTCGGCTGCTCAGTGGCCTCCGTAAAATGGTTGGAGGTCCTCAGTCCAGTTCCTAGCAGATGGGAGCCCGCGTTGCGGAAGCCATCCTGATGGGCAGTCTCGAGGGAGAATCTGAGGGCTGAATGTGTGATGTGTGGGTTTCCTTTGTGACTGTGGGGCCTTTTTGTGGTCCCTTGTCTGTTCATGCATCCAGGCAGAGCTCCTCTGGGTGACAGCCATGGAGCAGTTGGGTGATCTCTGAGGTTCTTTGCTCAGTGGTCCTTCAAATGCGTCCTTTTCACCCTGTGACCTGTACCCCATTCCCATTGATTCATTTTTGACCTCCATGATCTGTGGAGGTCTGGACCCCGGGGCCTGTTGTTGCGCTGGTGAGTACCACCCACCAATCCCAGTCATCGAATAGACTGGCACGTTTAAATCTCAGAAGTGTGGATGGGTGGGTGAGGAGATTCTTGTCCTGATCATGGCTGATGCTCCCTTCCATTAGGTGATCAGGAAGAGCTGCTTTCACTCAGGCAGAGACTTGTGTAAAGGACTCCTCTCGGTGTTCCCAGCCTGGAAAGGACAATGCTCTTGGGGACTTGATTAGATTTCCTGAAGTAAGGCCTGATCCTGAGGGGTTCTGAACACCAGCAGTACCAACGGACCTCCCCGGTAGACACAAGTGCTTAACATGTCTGTGTCAGGCCTCTGAACCTAAACTCAGGTGACATGTTGCCCCGGAATGTATTGGGGTAGTATTGTGCAGGGCTGATGGGAAAGCAGGTCAAGCTCTTTCTTCAGCCTCTCTCTCAACTCTCTTGCAGCTCACCTTGCAGAGCACCAAGTCCCGCGTGGCCTTCTTCGAGGAGCTCTAGGAGGTGACCCAGCCATCCTGCACTGCTGCTTCCAGCGAGCCAGTCACCTGCCAGCCAGAACCTCCTTCAGCAAGGCCATGTAGGCACATCCCAATGGCTGGGGATGGAGCTCCTCTACCTGCTGGCTGGGTGCATTCTGGGACATGATGCTGCTCCTGTGCAATGGATTTGGTCCGTCAGCTGTCTGTGGATTTCAGCGTGATATTCTCTAGTTTAGGGTGTCCTAATCCCCCTGGTAGGTTTTTAACTAGCTACCCTCTTCTGCTGTTTATAATGCAGAACTGTGGTATCCCTTGCAGTCTTTTTAAACAGCATTTGTATGTGGTTGTGACTGTCATGTGACCTCCTGGGAGAGGGTGAGCAGGCTCCTGTGCCTTGGAAGGAGCGTCTTTCCCTTCCGGCCCTGCTTTGGGGAGTGCCCCAAATAATGTGCGCTCCTGGAGGTGGCAGGATGTGTGCTACCCTCGCCACATCCCCAAACTTTACAGTACGTCTGTCTGACTTTCGGAGGGGCTGAGTTCCAGTAGCCCCCATTGGTGACGCACACATTGGTGTGATGGAATGCTGTAAATCAGTGGTATAGCCACTAGGAGAGCGTGGTTAGGTCTGATCTTCCCGCTTGTTCGATCTTCTAACAGACATAGGAGGGGTTCAGAGAGACGCTGTGGGAATAGGTTTGGAATGACTCCCGTGTGAGGAGAGAGTGAAAAGACACTAGCTGTTTATCTTAGAGAGCTTCCACATAGAGGGGACTTTACAAAGGTGTGCAAACCAATGAGTGGGATGGAGAAGGTAGATCTACCCTCTCTGGTATGACCCAAGAGCAAGGACATAGTCAAGGAAACTGAAAAGTGGCATATTCAGCACTGATCAAAGGAAATACTTTCCCACACCGTGTGCAATGAGTCTCTGGAACTCCTTGCTACAAGATTCCCCTGACACCAAGAATTTTGCAGTATTAGATCTTTGGATACCAAAACAACCAGAAATCTAGCAGTGAACATTTGAAAAGTGAAGGGGTTCTGGAAGGGAAGCTGACCTCTAAATCATGTAGATGAGGAGGGCATTTCCTCTGTGCCCTGGTCATCCCATAGCTACCTACTGCAGCCTTTTTTGCACTTTCCTCTGAAGTGTCTGGCACTGGCCACTGGCTGCTAAATGAAGTAGCTCTCTCCTAGCGAGGGACTCTAGGCAGCTATGTCGAAGAAATCAGTGGCATCCTCAGCTCTTGACAGGACCTAGGTCTGCTGCCTTGGCACATGCTTTGTCATCACCCTGCCTCCTTTACCAGTGCTAGCCCCCATCCTGCCCTGCTTTGTATTCTCTGTGTTGGGGGATGTGTGTGGAGAGGTGCTAGAAATCACTTACAGTTTCTCTCTTAGGTGCTGGAAGTAGGGGTGCTGCCGTACCCTCTGGCTTGAAGTAGTTTCCACTCTTTCTGGGGTTTATAGTTTGATTCAGTGGCTCCCAGCACCCCTCACTATCCAGATTGTTCCAGCTATACTGTTAGCAGCCCCTTATATAATGCACTTATGAACTATTTGGCCCTGCCTTTATATAATGGGCTCTGGTCCATTCTCTTCCGTCTCCTCCCCTCTCCCCCACACCTACTCATAGGCAGCTCTTATCCCATAAGCTCACCCTTTGCTGTTCTGTGTTTTGTTCTGCACCAGCATAAAGCTTTTGGGCCCCAGTGGTTATATTCATTACATAAAGAAATACACTATTCAACCCTGAAATGCTGCTGCTTCCCAGACTGCCAGCCGGTTTGAGCGGCGCAGCTTCTAAAGGGTTAATCCAGGTGCTCTCCTGGAATGCAGAGTGTCTGCTACGGCCCAGGTTTACAGCACGATCTTTCCTGTGATTTGTGGACACTTGGAGTGCAGGGAAGCATGATTCCTCCCTGTGCAAACAGCACTGACTCCCCTGTCCTCTTGTCAATGTGGCAAGGACAGTAAGTGTTAGGTCGGTCTCCTACCGGACAAGTGTGTCAGTGTTATATCAATGGCTGGTCTTTAATCCCACCTACCCATACAGCCTGAACTCTGTAGAGTGGGAGGGAGATACCGCCCTCCAGGGTGAATGCCATGATGCTAAGTGTTTGTGTATCTCTTGTATAAATGTTCTGTGCCACCCTAGGGATCAGGAAGCCTGGCAGGTACCAGTGGGGTGTCCCACAGGTTGGAGCAGGCTGCAAAGTTGCAGTAACATTGGGCTGCGGATTATCTTTTCTCTTGAGCTGGCTCAGTGCACGTGACTGGGATTAAGTCCCACTTGGAGTCTCCATCCTAAATCCTACTTTGTAGGGGTTTATAGATCAGCTTTTAACATGCCCTCCGGGCTATCACCTCAGCAGATCTGGGCTTGGTTTAGGAGCAGAGAGATCCTAAATTGAAAGGGGAAAAACTGGGAAGCCATTTTCAAGTTACAAGAGCGGAAAAGAGACCTGACATGAGTTGATTTCCATGCTTGGCTCTGGGGGAACCATGCAGCCTGTGCAGGAGAGTGCAGACATAGACTGCATTTTATCTGTAGCACATCCCTCTGACCAATTCAAGAAGAGCTCTTGCCTCACTCTGAGGGAGTCCCAGCTGGTTCTCTGCTCAAGAGGGGGCATTGTGAGATGAGACAGTAAAGGAACAAAAGGGAAAAGCGGGAACCAGATCTTTTAATGGAAAGATGCTTTTCCATCCATCAGTCTCCCTCCCTAGTGACTCAGTGTTAGTTACGTTTACTGCCCCGGGAAGGGTTGGGCTAGTGCCCTTAAGATGAGCCAAGGGCTACACAGAACCAGCAGCCATTTCAGCTTGAAACAGTAAATCTGGCCCCAGGGAATCAATGGGAATTCAGTGGAGCCAGGATTGCAGCCAGAGTTTGCAGCCGTTTCACTGGTGCTAGTTAAAACGTACATTTCTTGCCAGCATTTTACATGGACACTTTTAAGTCCAGATCCTCAAAGGTATTTCAGTTCCTAACTTCCATTGATTTTAGGGGAGGTTAGGAGCCTTAGGCCATGATCCTGTGGCTACATAGACGTGTGGTCAACTTTGAGCTTGTGACTAATTCCAGTGAAATCAAGCCTGATTTTAAGCTGGATCCAAATTGCAGTTTATTTTTCCCATGCTTGTGATTTACAATGGAGCAGCTACATGACTGACTGGTTATAAATTGCTGGAATCAGGGCAAATTCCCACTGGAGCGAAGGCCAATGAGGAGTTCTTTCCCCACCCCCTCCCCATCCTAAATCCAGAACTGTTACAACATAGGAACCAGGGGTCTCCCACGGAGATTAACAAGCAGCAGCCTTGAAACAAATCTAAGGAAGAACTTGTTCACAAAGCGCCCTGTCAGTCAGTGGAACTTGTCGGGAAATGTGATGGCTAAAACTACTGGATGTGATGGCTAAAACTGGCTACTGGATGGCTACTGATGGCTACTGGATGTGATGGCTAAAACTACTGGATTCAAGAAAGAATTTAGTAAACTCATGGGGGGATTGCTCCATCAATGGCCATTAGCGAAGATGGTTAGGGATTAAACCCCATGTGATGGGTGTCTGTAAGCCTCTGACTGACAAGTGTTGGGACTGGCCCATGGGATGGATCCCTCACTAGCTGCCCTGTACTGTTCCTTGCCTCTGGTACAGTCACTCAGAGACATGACACTGGGCTGGTTGGAGCATTGATCTGACCCGGTCTGGCCATTCCTATATTCTCATTTAAACAACACTAGCAACCATGTCCTTGCTGCCCACTCAGCAATGCTGAGCAAACACTAATGATCTGTCTTTAACCCACCCACTTCACTTGCCTTTATTTTACTTTATTCAACAGCTTGGTTTAATCATGGAGGGCTGAATCTAGCCCTGTGGTGACTTCAGTCGAGTTATGCACAGGGGGGATTTGGCCCAGAGTCAGTCCATGGCTCAGCATAGTACAGTTCTCAAACTTCTGTCCCTGGTGACCCCTTTCGCACAGCAAGCCACTGAGTGCAAACCCCCCCTTATAAATTAAAAACACATTTTGTATAGGATTATAAATGCTGGAGGCAAAACGGCGTTTGGGGTGGAGGTTGACAGCTCGTGACCCCCTGAGGGGTCCTGACCCCCAGTTTGAGAACCCCTGGCATAGTATCAAATCACACCCTTGAATCCTTTTATTTAAAAGGTCCCTGAAGTGCATTGAATCTCCTCCCTTTTGGAAGTGTACGTGTCTGAAATTCAGATGGATAAAGCAGTCTTTTCCTTGGGATGGGGTCTTTTTTTTTCTATTCCCGTGGATTGTTATTTTCTGAAGATACCATTGTTTTCTCATTTGTTTTAATAAAAATTGAAAGCCGTTGGAGATGCAGTTGGTTTTTTTGGGGTGGGTTAAAAAGAATAAAGGGCACTTGGTTATTGTAATATTACAGCGAGTCATAAAGCAGGTTTAACAAGAGAGACGATTGCATCATCTCCAGAATATTAAATGCCCCATAAAGGACTGTCCAGAACTGAGACACGGCTACATCCCCTCTGCTATATCACACGTCCCAGGAATCCCCAGCATGGAGAGACGGCTGCATTTCGTCTGCTATATCACAGCACAGCATCTAGGATCCCCCAGTACTGAGACACAACTGTGTCCCTTCTTCTATATCAGCGGTTCTCAAACTTATGAGAACCCCGACCCCTTTTTAGTTCATCGGCTGCCGCGGCAGACCCTTGTACGTCTGCCGAAAAGCCACCGAATGCATTACTTCCGCATTCCGCGGCTTTTCGGCGGATAGGCCGAGCGCTCCTGACTGCAGCCGAACTGAGCGCTCGGTAGGTCTGCCAAAAAGCCGCCGCCAAATGTGGAAGTAATGCGTTCGGCGGCTTTCCAGTGGCACCGGCCACTCGCGACCCCCCTGGGAGCGCTCGGCAACCCCCAGGAGGGTCGTGACCCCTGGTTTGAAAACTGCTGTTCTATATCTAAACACTATGGGCCAGGGGTGGGCAAACCTTTTGGCCCGAGGGCCACATTAGGGTTGTGAAACTGCATGGAGGGTCGGGTAGGGAAGGCTATGCCTCCTCAAACAGCCTACTCCCTATGCACTCCCTTCTGCTTTCTGACCCCTGACTGCCCCTCTCAGAACCCCATCCAACTTCCCCTGCTCCTTGTCCCCTGACTACCCTACCCCTTTCCACACCCCTCCCCCCTGAAAGGCTCTCCTGGGACTCCCATGGCTATCCAACTGCTCCCTGTCCCCTGACTGCCCTGACCTGTATCCACACCCTCACCCCTAACTGCCCCCAGTATTCCCCTCCCCTGGCAGTCCTCCCACTGAACCTCCGCTCCATTCAACCGCCCCCTGCGGGAACTCCTGTCCCTTATCCAACCCGCCCCGGCTCCCACCCCTTTACTATGGTGCTCGGAGCAGCAGGAACTCACAGCCTCGCCGGAGCCAGACACGCAGCTGCAACACAGCCTGGGCAGGAGCAGCGGGCCAGAGCAGTGGCAACATGGCTGTGGGGGAGGGGAGACAGCCTCCTCAGCCGGGAGCTCAGGAGCCAGGCAGGATGGTCCCGCAGGCCGGATGAGGCCAACGGGCCGTAGTTTGCCCTCTTCTGCTATGGACCATATTCTCCTTAATCCATCATGTCTGCTCAATAGAGTAAAGGGGCCATAAGGCCGCCTCTGCCTCTCTTGCGTGGGCTATTCATACCACAGCTTGCAGTATGGAGGGGAAGGAGGCACTGCAGAGCCACTAGCCCCTTTCCCCCATACAGGAGACGTGACTGTGGACATGCTACTTGCTTCGTACGTCGGCTCGTTCTGGCTCATAACTGAAGTGGCTGGATGAGGTGGAAGCTGTTCATTAAATGTCTGAGGGAAGTTCTTGGAAGCTGTGGATCCCAATCTGACTTCACTTGGGAAAACTCGTGTCTTCCTCTGCTTTGATCGCAGCTCTCCTGTTCCCTGACAAGTCCCCGGAAGTTGTGTTCGTCCTGGCCTGGCACCTCTCCCTGAGTTTGAGTAGCGTCAAGCACGCTGTTGGCACATAAATAATACCAGCTCTGTCGCATGTGCCCCTTCAATCAGCTGTCATTTCTTAGCTACCTGCGCTGTCCTTGAACGCATGGCTTTGGGGGCAGGGAGCTGCTGCAGAGCTGGGTTAATAGATATTTGACCCAGCTGCCTCAGAACTAGGCTGGGAGCAGGAAATGTTTAATTTTCATTATCCATCATTCAGGCCTTTACAGGGGGCATAAGGACACGCACACAAAAACGAAGCAGGCTGCTCCCTTTGCCTGGCCCCTTTCTCCGCCATCTGAGCCACAGACAGGTTTGCAGCGGGGTGTTTGCGTATGTCACTTAATGAATTCAGCAGCAGAGTTGTTTATCTGCTCTGTGTTTGCACAACCCCGGTAGCAAAACCCCTGGAGATGAAATTTAGCTCTTGACGAGGGCTTATCCTAGAAGGATGGTTCTGTTTGTCACGTTTACGTACACTTCTTCCAGTCAATAATTGACTCAGCAGAAGTGGATAGGCTGATGTGACTCTTCTTTGGTGCTTTGTGTCAATGTTGGGCCTGCCCCTAGGAGATGAGTTGACTTTAGTTTTTAAAGACATGCTGAAAGGAAAAGGGGTCTGTCTGCACCACTTCATAAGGACCAGGCTGTGAAACAAGGGAAAATAAAGAGAAGCTGACCTGATTTCACTGGTATCAAACAGAGAATATTTCTGTGTAATTTAGCTCACGTGTGGCAGGCAAGAGCTTCAGAGCTCAAGGAATTTAGCTGGTACACAAAGACTAAAAGGTTTTTATAAATGCTCCCTGCAAGTCCCAGGTTAGAACTGATGAGCGGCATGTTCTGTAATGCACAAAGGAGTTAATTACATGAAACTAAAGGGGAAAGAGATGGGGGTGGGGCAGCCCTGAAAGTGATGGGGAGGTAGCAATAGCTTGTCTCTGACATCAAGGCTTGATCTTCTCAGCTGCCCCAAGGCCTCCTGTGGGGTAGAGGAGAGGAGATGGGCTTGCAGGAGTAACCCGACTGAACTTCAATAAAGTTTTGTATCCCATCAAAACAGCCATTCCTACACATGAAATATGTCCAGAGGCCCTAGGGACCGAATGGCTAGGCAGCAGTTCTGCAGAAAAGGACCTAGAGGTTACAGTGGATGAGAAGCTGGATATGAGTCAACACTGTGCCCTTGTTGCCAAGAAGGCTAACAGCATTTTGGGCTGTATAAGTAGGGGCACTGACAGCAGATCGAGGGACATGATCATTCCACACTACTTGGCATTGGGGAGGCCTCATCTGGAGTCCTGTGTCCAGTTTTGGGGCCCACACTACAAGAAGGATGTGGAAAAATTGGAAAGAGTCCAGTGGAGGGCAACAAAAATGATTAGGGGCCTGGAGTTCATGACTTATGAGGAGAAGCTAAAGGAACTGGGATTGTTTTGTCTACAGAAGAGAAGACTGAGGGGAGATTTGATAGCTGCTTTCAAGTACCTGAAAGGGGGTTCCAAAGAGGATGGATCTAGACTGTTCTCAGTGGTAGCAGATGAGAGAACAAGGAGTCATGGTCTCAGGTTGCAGAGGGGGAGGTATAGGTTGGATATTAGGAAAAACGTTTTCACTAGGAAGGTGGTGAAGCACTGGAATAGGTTTCCTAGGGAGGTGGTGGAATCTCCTTCCTTAGAGGTTTTTAAGGTCTGGCTTGACAAAGTCTTGGCTGGGATGATTTAGTTGGGGTTGGTCCTGTTTTGAGCAGGGGATTGGACTAGATACCTCCCAAGATCCCTTCCAGCCCTGATATTCTATGAATCTATGATAGATCTCAGGTCTCTGAAAAATGTTCTGACAGCTCCTGAGCAAACAGTGTTATTTTTAAAGCATTGGAAAACAATCCATCTCTAGAAAATCAACATGACAGGTGGCGGTTACCTGGGTGAGCACACACCTGAGTCAAGAGTCACCTTGATCATTTGTGAGACATCAGCACCGCGGAGAGCAATGGGGGAGGAGGGAGTGAAATCCCATCTTAGTCCTTCCTTGTCTCATGTTATAAGGAGCTGCCAATACTCAAGATTCAGGGCACAAGCTGATCACAAGAGTCAGGAAGGAATTTCTGGCTGTGCAAATGTATTGCAACATGGTGTTTCCCTTCTCAAAGACTTTGGTCCTCCTCCCATCACCCACATCCCCTCCTGGCACTGTATTCCCTTCCCAGCTCGCATATCACTTCAGCATGTCTCTTGGATTCTCAGCTGTTAACAGCCAGGAGAGAGAAACCCTCTTTAGTCTTTGCTGCAACATGTTTGCATCAATGCCTTGGGATTCCTGCCTCCCTCCTCCCCGTCCTGTCCCATTCCTAGGCAGAGCTGGGGTCATTCCATCTACTTCTCATTGTTTGATTTAAATCAGTTTCCCCCCATTCCTCCTCTATCCATTCCTTTCTTCAGCATGGGATCTCATCTGGTGTCTTTAGAGGCCTAATTTCCCTCAGAAACCAGCTGGGTGTGAGTGTGGGGGAGAAGGGTCAGAGGGCTCCCAGTCTCCCCTTGTTTCAGCAAGATGAAGTTGTGTGCTGGTGGCAAGCGCCAAGCTCAAGATCCCACTTAGCCTGGCAGCCAGCAGCCCCATTCTGCCCCCAGAACCCTGGAAAGCAAATCCCCCGCTGAACATGGAGCTCCTGGGGAAAGGACCCTGGCGTGGCCCATACCCACAAGACACAGCAGGAAGCCTGCAAGAGAAATGACTGGTTTGGCATTGCGATGCAGCCGGTGTTTCTCATCCCCACCCCCCCAGTCGAGTGTGTTATTGGTCTTCCCAGGAGCAAGCTGAATTTCCCGTTTGGCACCAGAGTAAAAAGGTGCCTTGTATTTTCCAGAGACAAGTTCTGCCTGGGCTAATAAATATTCTAAGCCAGCCCCAGCCTTGCCCCACCCCTCTCTTGGAACAGCAGAGTGATTAATGGCAGCACTAATGAGCAGGATGGCCCGTGTTCCTTGCTGCTGACTGCGCCTGCATGCTAAGCAGATTAGCCTGGGCCAGGAGAGCTCAGCCAGCCCCTGCTGTTCCCAGGGCCCTGTCCAAGCCTGCCTGCTGGTGGTACAGTACTGAAGGCCTGAGCCAAACACCGCCAAAACCAGAGCTGCTTGCTCAGCTGCTGAGGAATGTGGTGAGTTTGTGACTTCTCAGACAGGAGCAGTTGCTGGCCGGGGAGAAGTCAGGCATGCATCCGTGGGCTCTGAGAGGCAGTGTGTCCTAGTGGGAAGAACAACGGCCAAGGGCACTCAGAGATCCCAAGGCCAAAAGGGACCTTGTGCTCGTAGGGCCTGACCTCCTGCATAGCACAGGCCAGAGACCTCCCACCCCATAATTCCCGCCGATCCTTTCAAAAATAGCCCATCTTGATTTTAAAATTGCTACTGATGGAGAATCCACCACAGCCCTCACTAAATGATTCCAGTGGTTAATTACCCTCACAGGTAACGATTCACAGCATAATTACAGTCTGAATTTGTCTAGTTTCAGCTTCCAGCTATTGGATCTGGTGATGCATTTGTCTGCTAGGTCGAAGAGCTAAGTATCAAATAGTTGTTCCCCATGCAGTAATTGTAGACTGGGAACGAGTCACCCATTTGTCTTCTCTTTGCTATGCTAACTAGACTGCACCCGTGTCTGTCACTATAAAATGTGGGTTCTGTCCCAGCCCCACCCCTCACTCATTGTGTGATGCACAGTAACCTGTGGAACTCATTGCCAGGAGATATTGTGAAGGCCAAAAGTATAAAAGAGTTCAAAAAAGAATTCAATAAGTTCCTGGAGGATAGGTCCATCAGTGGCTGTTAGCCAGGATGGGCAGGGATGAAGCCCCAAGCTCTGAGTGTCCCTAAACCTCCAACTGCCAGTCTGAGACCGGATGACAGGGGGTGGATCATTCAATGATTGCCTGTTCTGTTCATTCCTCTGAAGCTTCTGGCATTGGCCACTGTTGGCAGACAGAATACGGGGCTAGATTGACCATTGGTCTGACCCAGTAGGGCTGTTCTTACGTTCTTGGACAAGGAACTTTACGGTGACCTGCAAGGGGGGAAATCGTTACCTGTTTTCGATGGACTAAAGACCTGGAATGGGAGCGTTCTCTGTCATTATGGGCTCAATCCAACTCTCATTAAAATCAATGAAGTTAGAGCAGCCCTTAATTGATGGGGCTGGGGGTAGATGTTGAATCTTCAAGCAACAGATCTTTATTCCAGCTGTTCATTGTGTTGAAGATAAATAGGTGTCGGAGAGGTGTACAATCCTAGCCTCTCTCAGTAGCCCCCTTTTCCCTTCCTCGGTGTCTCTGACATCATGAGCTGACTGACTCTGTGATCAGCATAGACTCTTGGGTGAAGGGGGGTAGAAGAGAAACAACTGGTGTCTCCCCACTGCAGGTCAGCTATAGTGTCTCCATACCTCCCTCTCCCCAACGGTGATACCCCTTCTGCTGGGAATGCCAGCTTGAATTCACTCCTAGACGTAACAAGTTTTGAGATCCTCGGCTCAGCGGCACCAGCGAAGCGAAGAGAGACCGTTATTCCTTTTAACATCTGGCTGGTTGCTGGGGAAGGCTGACAGTCTAGGGAATTGCTGAGGAATGTGACTAGAATGAAGTCAGGTCTGTGTGAGAGAATAGCTAATGCATGCCCTGGAAACCCATGTGGCTGAAATTCATTGCTACAGCCCAGGTTGGGGCCTCTCCACAGGATTTTGGTATTTCTGATCTTTCCTGCAGAATATAAGCTTTAACAAAAAAAGATTCTTGCCTTTCTCATTATGAAAGAAACTTTAAAGATGGGAGGTGAGATCATGCTGTCATCCCTTGAAGACAGTCATGGATCAAGAGCTTAGAGAAAGCTGTGAACAACCCCATTCAGCTTAGTTGGATGTTTACTCTGAACCCTAATGATGATTGAGCTTTTGTGCTTCCCTACTGCTTTCCATTCCAGGATCTCAAAGCATTTTACAAACATGCCTAAGGTGGAAGGACTCCCTAGGTGAGGGGAGAAGGTCTGGAAGTGGGGTGAATAGAAGATCTAGGCTGAAAGGGGAAGGCTCCAGAGAGAGGATGGAAAAGAGAACTAGAAAAGCTTGATGGCCTTGGTGGGTTTGTGATGGGATTAGAAGAACCGGAAGCGGACACTTGATTAAAGCACTGCCCTGGGGTTGACGGACCCTGATTCAAATCTTGGCTCTGCCACAGAATTCCCGTATGACCTTGGGCACATCCTTTAATTGCTCTGTGCCTCTGTTCCCGCCGTAATAGAGGAGTTAAAACATTCCCTTTCTCCCACCTTGTGTGTCTTGTTCATTTAGACTGTAAACTCTTTGCAGAGAGTGACTGTCTCCTGCCATGTGCCTGCAGAGCATCTAGCGGAACGGGTCCCCAAGCTTGGTTGGAGCCTCTGGGGGCACATCTACACGGCAACAAGACCCACGGCTGGCCTGGGTGAGCTGGCTCAGCCTCGGAGGGCTCAGGCTATGGGGCTATCAAATGGCAATGTAGATGTTCAGACTCAGGCTGGACCTGGCCCCTGAAGCCCCACAAGCCTCGGAGGGAGGGTCCCCGAGCCCATATGGCTACACTGCACGTTTAGAGCCCTGCAACGGAAAGTGGGCTGCCCCAGGCCGGCTGTGCTGTTCTACCAGTTAAGAGCTGTGTTGGCTTTTCGGGGGTTGAGAGTGAATTTTCTCTTTTAAAATTGTGGTGGTGCGCCCCCTAGGCCGTTAGGGAATTATACTTATGAATGTATATATGACATCACTGGAATATGTTTTATGCTACACGTGCCATGTAACCTATCTCTGTAAAGGTTATGAGCTACTGAATCTATTCCTCCTATCTGTGTGCATGTATCATTCTTGTGTTGGAAGTTATGAATATTGGCTGTGTACTCAGGGGTGGGTCCACGTTTTCTGCCGCCCCAAGCACAGCAGTCAGGCGGCATTCGGCGGTGCAGCTGCGGGCAGTCCACAAGAGCGAGGATTCGGCGGTGTTTAGGTGGGAGGTCCGCCATTCCTGTGGCTTCAGCGTACCTGCTGCTGAATTGCCACCGAATCCCCGGGAACGGCGGACCTCCCGCAGGCAGGCCGCCAAGGGCCGCCTACGTGCCGCCTTGGCAGCGAGCGTCTGGCTGCCCCCTGCGGCTTGCCGCCCCAGACACATGCTTGGAGCGCTGGTGCCTGGAGCCACCCCTGTGTTTACTTCCTTGGTTTTGCAGTAGTCTTAGTGAAGCATTTGGTCAGCTTCTTGAGAAAGGAACGTGCAAGTTAAGTGCCCAGTCAAGAAGCACTTAATGGACGATGGATCTTGGAAGGCTCCAATCAACATAAGAAGTCTCCTTGAGGACCTTCATGGCTGCTACCTGTAAGTTCTGAGTCATGCATGGACATGTGACTTGCCCATGTGACTCCAAAACTCCATCTTGGAGCTGGGATTCTATGATGGGGGAGGGAAGGGTGTCCACCCAAAGGAGAAAGTCTATAAAAATCCCTGGGAGGCCCCTCTATTGTGTTTTCAGCTGGCTCAAGAGAGAACCTCTCACCCCCAAAGGATACCTGAAAGAAACTGGAACAAAGGACAGTAACCACGGAGGGTGTGAGTGATTGCTGGATCCAGACTAGAAGGACGCTAGTCTGTAAAAGAAGCTTACTGGAGCATCTCTTATGGTGAGATTTCATCTGTAATCACTTTCATACTGTATTAGGTTTAGACTTGCATGTTTTGTTTTGTTTGGTAATTCACTTTGTTCTGTCTGTTACTACTTGGAACCACTTAAATCCTATTTTTTGTATTTAATAAAACCACTTTTTACTTATCAGTTAACCCAGAGTATGTATTAATACCTGGGGTTGGGGTGGGGGGAAAATAGCCGTATGTATCTCTCAATCAGTGTTATAGAGGGCGAACAATTTATGAGTTTATCCTGTATAAGCTTTATACGGATTAAAACTGATTTCTTTGGGGTTTGGACCCCTTTGGGAGTTGGGCAGCTGAGTGTTAAAGGCAGGAACATTTCTTAACCTGTTTTCAGTTAAGCCTACAGCTATTAGGGGATGTGGTTCAGACCTGGGTCTGGGTTTGCAGCAGGCAGCGGGTCTGGCTCAAACCAGGCAGGGCTCTGGAGTCCCAAGCTGGCAGGGAAGGCAGGGGCAGAAGTAGTTTTGGCCCATCAGTTGGCAGCCCCCAGGGAGTTTCTGTGATCCAGCCTGTCACAAAAATATCCTCCATTTCTTCCCACAGACAACCCTAGCCGAGGTGCTGGGTTGGGTGTGTGTGGAGGGAGCGGGGGGCCGAGGTGAGAGCTGGAAAGAGCACGGAGGGCCCTTGGCCAGGCTCTCTGGGAGGTTTGAGAAGGTGGCACAGGCTGGAGCCAGCAGAGCTGGGGGAGGGGCGAGAGGCAGCGAAGTCTGGGGCGGAGATTTCAGCCGGGGAGGGGGGGGGATGCGGGATGGCAGTCGCAGGGCTGACCTAGGCCATTCCCAGCGGTGGGGGCCGTGGGAGGAGCAGAGCATGCACCAAGCTGGCACCAGGGGCCTGGTCAGGAGAGCGGCAGTGTGATGCCCTCAGAAGAAGCGCTTATGTGTGGAAGCCGGGTAGCCCCCACCCTTCCCAGAGCAGAGGGATAGGGAGAGGCCCCCCCCCCCGTCCCGGGGGCAAGGAAGATCAGTATGGGGAAGGGCAGCCCTGCTGTGGAATCCAGCTGTCGTCAACCCCCATTGCAAAGGCATTAGCAGGGCTAGTGCTGTGGAGCGGCTGGGAACAATTAAATCCAGTTCACCCAGGCTAATTAAACCGTCTGGAATCTCGTTCTCCTCCCCCCGCTGGGCGTCACCTCATTAAGGCTTCTAGTGTCTCTGCACCTGGTGGAGAGACAAGTAAACACGGCAGCTGAGAGAGAGGCTGGGCTGGCGGGGACACAGCGGCTAGTGGCCAGGACAGGGAGGCGGAATGGGGCAATAGGCCTGGAACAGCAGGGGGCGCTGCGGGTCCGGACTGAGACACGCAGCTGGGGCCTGGAATAATTGTAAAGGAGTCAGGTGCCTTCAGGCTGGTGGGTTGGTGCCCAAGAGACCCCAGCTCCTGCTGGAGAGGCCCTGGCCTCCAGGCAGGCTCGGACATTATGACACATGGGACGGAGTGAGAGGTTTCCTACTCACTCCCAGGGGAAGGTGGCAGAAAGCACGTCCCATGCAGCACGGCTGACTCCCATCACCTCCCTCCTGTCTCTAGCAGGCCAGAACAGGGCGCCCCTTTGGGGCTGGTTAATACCCCCATTAGGTTGGCCAGCAGGGGATGAGCCATGGGAACTCCTTAGCCGAAGCCGTCTCTGTGTACCCTCCCTTCCCCACACTGTGCGTCCATCCCTGGCTGGTGTCCTTTGATCCCTCCACACACACACACACACACCCTGCTATCCCAGCCCTGGGTGCCTGGTGTAACCCCAGAGGTGCCCCTCCCCTTCCATCCCTGCACACCCCACCCCTGCTAACTCAGTCCTGGGCCCTCAACCTGACCTGCAGCTCCCCTCTCCTGCCTACTGCCTTGACCCCGAGGCTGTGTCCTGAGTGTGAGCCCCGGGCTGCTGGCTGGGTGTGGAATGTAGCCCTGCCCCTCCGTTGCCAGGCCTGCTGTGTTTCGTGGGTGGCTGACGTTGGTATTTTGGACAAAATTTTCCCTTTGGCATATTACTTTTAGTTCCCTATAACTTATGAGTTACTTAAGTTTATTTATACCCAAGGTTACAGGCCTTAAGCCTTACACTGTCTACTAAAGCCAAATCTTACAGGATAAAAACCTGCAGGTAGTTTGCATTAATACTAAATATAATAGAGCAGAATAATAAAGCAATGAATAGAATACAGGTAAGCTGGCCCATGGGGCTACAGGTCCCCCATTGCTAGGGTGAATTGCCAATGAACCCTATCAGATAAATTAGGGCCTTCTTGTGTGTTTAAAGCCTCTGCCTTACATACATCAGATGACTGATGGAAGCACCATATGCCCAATGAAGATGTGGGACGACCTACTGAGGGGAGCTGCCAAGTGACCAAATACATTTTGATTTGGATTGGATTTAGTTAAGTAGGTACGTACCATAATGTAATTTTAGTTAAATAAGAGTTTAATTAGGGTGTAGTGTTACAGACCCCCTATTTGAGCTGCCCTTAGTAGAGAGTAGTGGCATTTTTAATAAGGACTAGAGCAAGTGGCTTTTTTTGATTTATATTTAAAACAACTTTAATACCACTATTTTACTATAAATGTTATTGATTAAATGTGGGGCTTTTTAAACTCATAATTATGCTGTATACAGAAATTGATATATACATACGGTTTTGATCGTACCTTTGCTATAACCGTAGTCACCTTTTACCCTGGAGTTACTGATGAGAGGATGGGGATTTTTTTAGGTTATACAGGTGATATGGTTACATTTGTTACTTGAGGGTTACACCTTTACCTGGTATACCCTTTTACCATATGTTTAGCTTTTATACATATTGTATTTTAATATATATATACATTAAGATTATTAGTTTAGGCAATAAATTTAATACTGCTGGTTTTGATTATTATTTTTTGTAAAATCTGATATACTGTGGACAAAATTATGTGGCTTTAAGGATGGCGCCAATGTACCAAAGAGTTTTTTTGCATCAGAGCAACAAAGAGTGTTTTTATATTTTTTAGCCCATGGTTATTTTAGCATTAAGTGTTTATTATTTGGAGGTTAACAACAAAGTTTGTGTTTTTTTGCTTTTTTCACATGGTACAAACACTGGAGCTTGTGAGTTTGCCTTTTGAACAAACTGTTAGGACCATAAGACTGCTGGAAAAGAGGAGCAATACTGTTAGCATAGTGTCGTAAACTGGATTTTTTTTTTTTGAGGGTTTTGTTTTATTGCTGAGTAAAGACATGTGGTGGGGGGGTTTGGTACAGCATAGTGAGATTTGATGATATATTTACTAATTTAGCAATATTTTTGTTGCTATTTTTAAACAAAATATTTTATAAGGGCAAATTTACAAATAATAAATAGATAAATAGTTAACAAGATTACTTTTACTACACATATATCCCTCCCTTGTTGGGGTGATAACTCCAATGGTTATTTTAATATTAGGTTATGATAGCTATATTATGAGAACCAAGTAAAATATATGACATTATAAAGCACTATAGCTATAATATAGCTACTAATTTCTCACTAATAGATGGTGGTTTGCTTAAGGAACTTTGAATTGTAATTTGGGTTTTGCCAAACAACTGGCCAGATTGCCTAACAAATTTTAAATTAAAACTAATTTATATAGATAGATAGATATAGATATGTGTGTGTGTGTATATAGATAGATAAAATATAACATAATATAATCACATATATATATATGTGATAGATATTATAATATATGTCTCATATATATATAATATATATATGTGTGTGTGTGTGTGATTATTAAGATAGGAATTGCTTTTCTTGAATCTTTAGATTCTAGATTAAAACAGAAATGGGTGGAAAAAAGAATTAAAGCAGGTGCCAATATTTTTAAAGAAATATGAAGGCAAAACTGTAATTAGATTAATTTTACATATTACATTGATGAATTAGGACCTATAATGATAAGTACGGTTTATTTTGCGGGTAGCAAAGTTTGTTACATGTTGAAGAAGCTTCAACACTTTTTTAAAATAATGATTTCTGCATAAAGCAGAAAGATTATATGTTAAAGACATTACACCTAAAGACATTTAATGCTTCTAACTCAAGTCTTAATGTCATTTAATGTCATTAAATCTAAGACATTAAACCTAAAGACATTGAACGGAAGTTCCTAGGTCTAAGGCCTAGTCTACACTAGACAGTTAGATTGCATAAGGCAGCTTATGTCTACCTAATTATGTCAGTGTCCACACTACAGCCTTATCCCGCTGGTGAAAGTGCCCTACTGCACCGACATCATAACTCCACCTCCATGAGAGGTGCAGGGCTTATGTTGGTGTAGTTAGGGTGATTCAGTGTATGTGTAGACACTGCCTTACTTACACCAGGGGTTGGCTAAACTGCTTGTCAATTCTGGGCTCCATGTTTGTGCCATGAGATTGACAAGAGAGTGGGGCAGCTAGAGCCCGGTTGCCTCCAGTCCCCTACTCCCGGCTGGGCTGCTGCCAAGAGGCTCCTCGCTCAGGGAGGAGAGATGCCCGAGGTGGCTGTGGCCTCCCTTCTCCCCCCAGCTCTCAGTGAGAGTGGGAAGAAGAGAAACCCAGGGAGGTGAGACCCCGGGGGGCAGCTGAGGTCCCGGCAGGGAGCTGTGCAGAGCTGAGATGGTTGAGTTCAGGATCCTGACAAACGGAAGAAAGGAGAATAGCAGAATACAGCCCTGGGACTTCAGAAAAGCAGACTTTGATTCTCTCAGGGAAATGATGGGCAGGATCGCCTGGGAGAAGAACATGACGGGAAAAGGAGTCCAGGAGAGCTGTCTGTATTGTAAAGAATCCTTATTGAGGTTGCAGGAACAAATCATCTCGATGTGTAGAAAGAATAGTAAATATGGCAGGTGAGAAGCTTGGCTTAAGGGAGAAATCTTTGGTGAGTTTATACACAAAAAAGAAGCTTACAAGCAGTGGAAACTTGAATAAGATTCTGTGGGCTGCGTTGTTTGGGAGGTCAGACTAGATGATCATAATGGTCCCTTCTGACTTTAAAGTCTATGAGTCTGAGAGGACTAGGGAGGAATATAAAAATGTTGCTCAGTCATGCAGGGGTGTAATCAGCACAACTGGAGTTGCAGCTAGCAAGGGATGTGAAGGTGGCAGATGACAGAACAAGAAGCAATGCCCTCAAGTTGTAGGGCGGAAGGTCTAAGCTGGATATTAGGAAACACTATTTCATTAGGAGGGTGGTGAAGCACTGGAATGAGTTACCTAGGGAGGTGGGACCAATCTTATTTAATCTTTTTATTACTGACCTTGGCACAAAAAGTGGGAGTGCGCTAATAAAGTTTGTGGATGACACAAAGCTGGGAGGTATTGCCAGTACAGAGAAGGACCGGGATATCATAAAGGAAGATCTAGATGACCCTGTAAACTGGAGTAATAGTAATAGGATGACTTTTTATAATGAAAATTGCAAGGCCATGCATTTAGGGATTAATAACAAGAATTTTAGTGACAAGCTGGGGACACATCAATTGGAAGTAGCAGAGGAGGAGAAGGACCTTTGGAGTATTGGATGATCGCAGGATGACTATGAGCCGCCAATGTGATATGGCTGTGAAAAAAGCTAATTCAGTTTTGGGATGCATCAGGCGAGGTATTTCCAGTAGAGATAAGGAGGTGTTAGTACCGTTATACAAGGCACTAGTGAGACCTCATCTGGAATACTGTGTGCAGTTCTGGTCTCCCATGTTTAAGAAGGATGAATTCAAACTGGAACAGGTACAGAGAAGGGCTAATAGGATGATCCGAGGAATGGAAAACCTGCCTTATGCAAGGAGAGTCAAGGAGCTTGGCTTGTTTAGCCCAACCAAAAGAAGGCTGAGGTGAGATATGGTTACTCTCTATAAATATATCAGAGGGATAAATACCATGGAGGGAGAGGAATTATTTAAGCTCAGTACCAATGTGGCCACAAGAACAAATGGATATAAACTGGTCAGCAGGAAGTTTAGACTGGAAATTAGACCAATATTTCTAACCATCAGAGGAACGAAGTTCTGGAACAGCCTTCTACGGGGAGTAGTTGGGGCAAAAGACCTATCTGGCTTCAAGACTAAGCTTGATGTGTTGGGATAGCCTAATTTTGGCAATTAATTGATCTTGGACTATTAACGTAAATATGCCCAATGGCCTGTGATGGGATTTTAGGTGGTGTGGGATCTGAGTTACCACAGAGAATTCTTTCCTGGGTGTCTGGCTGGTGAGTCTTGCCCCCATGCTCAGGGTTCAGCTGATCGCCATATTTGGGGTCGAGACGGAATTTTCCTCCATGGCAGATTGGCAGAGGCGTGGTGTGTTTTCGCCTTCCTCTGCAGCATGGGGCATGAGTCACTTGCTAGAGGATTCTCTGCACGTTGAAGTCTTTAACACATGATTTGAGGAGTTTAATAGCTCAGATGTAGGTTAGGGCTTTACTACAGGAGTGGGTGGGTGAGATTCTGTGACCTGCGTTGTGCAGGAGATCAGACTAGATGATCATAATGGTCCCTTCTGACCTTAAAGTCTATGAGTGGTGGAATGTCTTTCCTTAGAGGTTTTTAAGGCTCAGCTTGACAAAGCCCTGGCTGGGATGATTTAGTTGGGGATTGGTCCTGCTTTGAGCAGGGGGTTGGACTAGATACCTCCTGAGGTCCCTTCCAACCCTCATATTCTATGATTCTATGAAGGGTAACAAGAAGAGTTTCTTCAGATATGTTAGCAACAAGAAGTTCAGGGAAACTGTGCGCCCCTTACTGAATGGGAGAGGCAACCTAGTGACAGAGGATGTGGAGAAAGCTAATGTATTCAATGCTTTCTTTGCCTCGGTCTTCACAGACAAGGTCAGCTCCCAGACTACTGCACTACGCAGCACAGTATGGGGAGGAGGTGAGCAGCCCTCAGTGGTGGAAGGACAAGTTAAGGACTATTTAGAAAAGCTGGACATGCACAAGTTATGGGCTGGACTTAGATACCTTTACTCCCCGTGAGTGGTAGCTATGCTAGAAGTAGGGTGACCAAATGTCCCGATTTTATAGGGACCGTCCTGATTTTGGGGTCTTTTTCTTATATTGGCTCCTATTACCTCCCACCCCCATCCCGATTTTTCACATTTGCTGTCTGGTCACCCCAGCTAGAATCAGCCCCGGTGAATTCCTCTTGTGCATTGAGATATGGCTCAGTGTGAGTTAGGGGGTATCCTCAGCTGGCTCTAAGAGACTGGCCCAAGGCCACATACACATTCTGTAGCAGAGCAAGGAATTGAACCTGGATGCTGGCGTCTCACTCCAGTGTCTTAACTGCAAGCCCATACAGGAACCAAAGAGGGCCAAATCCTCAACTGGTGTCGATCAGCACAACTCCGCTGGCACCGATAACCCCAACCGGTGGTCTGGCCTCAATTAGCATCACTCCATTGGAGCAGTGTGTCTCCATTCAATTTACACCTGAAGAGAATCTAGCCCAGAGTTTTAAACAGTCCCAATAGAAATCACTTTGCTTCTTTCATTCCCGGGGGGTTCAACTCTGTAGCCTCTCTGAGTTCTTCACCCTCCTGAGTCTGCAGCCATCCACAGAGCCATCCAGGGAAGGACGAGGGAGACGAGACCTGAACCAATAACCTAAAAACACAAGCAGAACATTCATTTCCAAATAAAAACCCTTCCAGGCTCTTGTGTATCAGAAAGAAGAGGCACGAGTCCATTTTTCCTGCCTTTACAGAGCCAGGGCTCATTCTGCACCCTGCCATACTTCCTCCCTTGTCATTAATTTCAAGCGCTATGAAATATACATTCTGGGCTCTAGTCCATCTCCAGCTCTAACATGCTGACTAATGGGGGTGTTGTGCTTTACCCGTTCAAGTGTCATTTATGATTTTCCCAGGGGAGTCTGTTAAAAGCCTTAAACACAATCCAAAAAAAAAAACCATTATGATTTCTGTCCAAACATTTTCCCTCACTTACTGCCTTCCCCAGTGTCCCTCCAACGCACCGTGAATTCATCTCTCTTAGGCCTTCTCTGTGCTAGTTGTTATTCCCCCAGATGGCTTCTTGGAACAGTGGGCTCCCTAATACAGACAAGGCACTGGGAACTACTGGCGCTTTAACTATTGCATCACCTAGCCCTGCTCTTACCAGGCTTCGCCAACACAAGGGTGAAATGTAGGAGCATAGGAATTGCCAGGCTGGATCAGACCAGCTAATCCAGGATCCTGTCTCTGATGGGACCCACCAGCTGCTTCCAAGTAGAGTGCAAAGAACCCAGTGCAAAGCAGTGAAGGGATAACCTGCTCCCACAGGAAGTTTCTTCCTGCCATCTATCATTTAGAGTTTAAATTATGCCCTGAAACATGAAGATTTATATCCCTTCCACCTTTTTAATTTTTAAAAAACCTTTTCTGTTGTAACTCCAGGTATTTGTGTTCTCCACAGAAACACTTAGGCCTCTCTTTGATTCCTGCTAAGTCCTGGGCCTCAGCAGTAACTTGTGGCAATGAGTTTCACAAGCTAACTTTGTATTGGATGGGAAATGAGCTGGTCTGTACTGTGGCTCTCATTGTTTTCCAGGGGTGGAGCTGTGACGGTGGAGAATTATAGGACAAAAAGCATTGTGGAGACACAGCATACATAGACATTTTGTTCTTCTGGAAATAATCAATATCACAGCAATATAAGAATTGCCAGACTGGATCAGCCAGACCCAAGGCCCATATAGTCCAGTATCCTGCCTCAAAACATTGGCTAGCACCAGGTGCTTCCAACAAAGGTGTAAGAACCCCATAGACACTCTGGGATAATCTGTCCCTAAGGAAGCCTCCTCCTGCCCCACACTAGCTAGTGATCAACTTAAACCCTGAAACGGGATGTATATGATTCCTTCCAAAATTCTAAATTACTTTAGCATTAACAATGATATCTCTGGATAATCTCATTTTCCATATACACATGCAGTCCCTCTTTGAATCTTTGCTAACTTCTTGGCTTCAATTATATCATGTGGCCAGGAGTCCCACAGGCTGATGCTGTTTCCTTTGATCACTTTCAAATTTGCCCCTTTCTATTTGATCAAGTACACACTGTGTAGACATGCCTCTGTGCAGAATGCACCTCCTGGTATATTTCACTAAGTGGCTCATAGGATTGCCTCGGTTTACCTGTAGGTAGTCACCTCACATCACAACACTTCTCATTCTCCCCAGCTGCCACCGGCTATAATTTCATGCCAGAAAAAACAGCTAGGTGTGTGCGTGTGTGTGCATATATATATACATGCACTGTGTGTGTGTGTCAGTACAATGCAGGATGTCAGATCTCTGTTAGGACATTTATCTTCGCTGCTGCTGGGAGATGGAATATCTCCTTGTCTCTCATTACTCCATTCATGAGGGTCTCTCTCTTCTTGCTGAGGGCTTAGTCTCACAGCAGAAATCAGACATCATGTGATGTCTACATATAATGTAAGGCCACCTAGAGATCTCCTGTCTCTGAGCTGCGCACAGCTGCTCAGAGCTTCACAGATTCAGTGGGGATAGAACTCAAATCTTCCTGCCACCTAACCTAATGGACAGTCTTCATTAGCTGTTAGTAGTGTGGGCGTCCACCCCAGAGGTGAGCATGTCTGATTCTGTTCAGTAGAGGGCAGTGGTGAGTGCACCTGGATTGCCCCTCCATGGTCCATCCAGGGCACACTCCAGTCACTGCCTCTCTTGGGTAGAGACAAGCATCTCTCTCCCTTTCGAGTGGTATATTTCCAGGCTGCACAGCTGCTGGATATTGATGTGAATTCACCAGCAAAGTCAGACTGTCTAAGCAGGCCTGTTTGCTTTCTCTTCAGAGATTAATGAGAGCATAATTGCTCACAGTTAAGCCAGCACACAGATCTTTCTAAGCAAGCATGTTTATTCATAGAGTAAAAGCATTACAGCGGAAACATGTTAAAGATGATCAAAGAACTGACTCTCGTGCTCATAAGCTTACTAGCGATCATCTCCGCTCCACCAGGGCTCTGGCAGGTGATTAGTCTTTTCTGTGGTCGTCCTGTGACAGAGTGTACCGGTCCCTTTGAGGTCCCCTGCTGGAGGTCTTGCCATCCTACCACACCCCACCCCAGGAAAGGAGCAGTAAATGTGGGTCCTCCAGGCCTGCCTAGAAGGGCTGCAGGGAAGCAGCCAATCAGAGCTCGGCAGGCTCAGTTAAAAGGCACAGCAGGGCCTGAGTTACTCAGTTGCTAGCTGGGACCAGGAGAGTGAAGACATGCTGAGCTGGTGTGAAACTCTGAGGATAAAGAGACCGGGGAGAACCCTGCTCAAGCAGGGCCAGGACTGTTTACAAGCTCTTCCAGGCAAGGAGGTCTGAGAGATCAGGACTGAGCCAACGGCTACACTACAGCTTAGGTTGGTATAAGTTGTTTTGTGAATAAGCCACCCCCCTGAGTGATGTAAGTTGCACCAACTTAAGCGCTGGTGTGGGCAGCACTGTATTAGCAAGAGAGCTGCTTCCGCCGAAATAGCTGCTGCAGCTCACAGAGCCTGGAGTAATGAAACGCATGGGAGAGCTCTCTCTCCTGTTGGCTTCGAGCAGCTGCATTAGTACTGGGGTAAGCTCTGTAGTGCAGCCATAGCCTGAGAAACTCTCCAGACAAGGAGGCCTGGAAGAGACCCTGTGCAAACAGGGACCAGACAGATACCCCAAGAAGAGGAAGGGGCTACCTGGGAAGTGGCCCAGGGAATAGCAGCAACATGAAGTAGCACATGGCTGCTGTTTAGAGGGTCTCTGGGTTGGAACCTGGAGTAGTGAGCAGGCCCAAGTTCTCCCACTGGCAGGTGGCCCAAACCCCGAGAAGGGGATAGAGCTTGTTTATAGGCCCAAGGGAAAGGCAGGAGTCTCCAGGGAGGAAGCCCCAGGGGTACTGCTCCGTACCAGGGCAGACCTGGACTTAAAGCAAGCCCAGAAGGGGCTGAATAGTGAGTCTGGAGACAGGGCCAAAGATGGTAACCAAGGCTATAGGGACAGGGCCTGTTGGACCTTTTACTCTGGAGGGAGTTTGCCTGTTCATGCGTTTGATTGTTACTGAGCCTCTGATGATCTACCTGAGGAGGGCAACAGCTGAGAGAGGGCGCCGTGAACAGAGGGCGCCGTGAACAGAGGGCACGTTCACACCTGGCCGATAGGAGGCGCTCATAAGAGATGAGTGGTCCCCAGCTCAGAACTAGCACACTCCATGAAAAGTTTAGTGCACCCTCTATACAGTTTGAAGGGGTCTTTGATCTGGAGTTTCCAGGGACAGGTAATCAGTAGGCAACAGGCTTTTTTCTCCCACAGTGCAACTTTACCATGACATCCGTCACATCCTTTATTTTCACACACATGCACAAAGTTTGTCTGTGCCAGGCCAAAACACCCTTAACTCTGCCCTGAGAAAAAATAATCACTTTTACCTATGTAAGGTAAAAAGCAACAAGGTGGCGAAGGTGATGTCTTTTATTGGACCAGCTTCTGTTGGTGAGATAGACGAGCTTTCATGCTACCCAGAGCTCTTCTTCGGGTCTGGCATGAGGAAAAGTGACATTTCATTGTTAACCGCAAACACCCCATTGTAATACTCTAATTCTGATGCTATTTGCACTGACTCCAGGCAGCTCTGCAGACACCACAGACCACTGAGATTCCACAGTGGAATAAAGAAGAATGGCCCAAGAGCATCATGAAGTCTGTCTTTCCATGTGGCATATGATTGGACTGATTCTCCATGCCGCCTTACACTTCACAGAGCAACCTTCCCAACCGCAAAAGATCAAAAATCACCAACCAGGCTTCCCTCCCCCCAAATTTTTTCCTGAGATTGGCTTAAAAATCATGAGATTTTAAAACGGGAGCTATTAGGGGGTCTGCGTGTTTGCTGTCTGGCACTGAAGTGTGTGGGGTTTGTGGTTTCAAGCTTTTATCACAGCCCTGAGAGCTATGAAGGAGCCTCCATGAGCTCTACCTGGCAAAACTCCTCTCCCTGAAGGCGCAGCTCAGGGAAGCTGCCTGGCACATTGAGGGGGAAGAGGCAAAGTGCCCGCCACTCCCTACTGAATGTGGGTTGTAGTTGTTGGGTGACACCCCGGATGGGTTCTGAGTTGGATGGTAGGTGACAATTAGGGGTGTATAGTCAGAAGAGGTTTTATTCTTGAATTGAAGCAGGTTTTCATGTCCCGTTTCATGATGTGATCTACTTCTCTAGTGGTGTGTCCTTGTCGGGAAGGCAGATGGAAGTGTGTTAAGGTGTGTATCCCAGACTTTCTCCTTGGTTAATCTGGATAATTTGAGTCAGCACTTTGCAACCTTACCTGCCAGCTAACATGCTTTGGGTTGGTAAAGCACACATGTAATACTCATTGCAAGCATATGACAGTGAGTGTCTCGTCTAGCTAGATTGTGAGCTCCAGGCAGGGAATGTCTTTGCTATGGACACAGTCCTGCACTACTGTAATAATAACAAAATTCATATCAAATGGGGATAAGAATCCTTGTCCTCCATTGTAAAGGGTGTTGAGCTATATGGATGAGAAAAGCCAATTATTATTGCTCTGACCATTCAACATAGACATAATCACACAGGAACTCAGAGTTCACGGAGGATGTGTAGGTGAGAAAAGGCTCATGGAAGACAATAAAGATGACTAATAATGTACCTTCCTAGTGGAAAGGAGTTGGTCCAGAGAATCCTGGTTATTGGGATTGTTACGTAGAAAGGAGAGGAAGAAGACTGGACATGATAAAAGTCTATGTAATAGTGACTGCGGTGAAGAAGGGAGCTTCTGTTCTCCCTGTCTCCTAAAACAAGAGGACATTCGATGACATTAAAAGGGGAAAATTAGAACCTGATCAAAGGAAATCCATGTTCGTACAATGCATACTTAGACTGTGGAACTCACTGCCACTGGAATTCACTGAGGCCAAGAACTTCACAAACGTGAAAAAGGGACTGGTCATGTGTAGGGATATTGGGACTATCCTGAGGTGTTATAGCTGATGATAACAGTTTTGGAAGGGAGACGAAACCTGGTGCTTCAGGGCTCGAGCTGATCTCTTACTATTCAAGACCAGGGTGAGACATAAGGTAAGGGGCTGATCTCCTGACCTGTTGTGATGGGATTCTTGCACTTTCCCCTGAAGAAGCTGGTGCTGGCCTGTCAGAGACAGGACGCTGGACTGGATGGACCTGGGAGCTGATCCTTTTTTCTTGTGTGGGTGTGGAGCCTAGCTGAGACCTGTCGGAATCACTACAGGGCAGTACACTGCAGAAGGGATAGCTCAGTGGTTTAAGTGTTGGCCTGCTAAACCCAGCGTTGTGCGTTTGATCCTTGAAGGGGCCATTTAGGGGTATGGGGAAAAGATCTTTTGTATGATTTAGTTGGGGTTGGTCCTGCTTTGGGGGTTGGACTAGATCCCTCCTGAGGTCCCTTCCAACCGTGAAATTCTATGATTCCTTCCTGCTGCAGGAGAGCAAAGTCTAATAACTGTCATTGGGATTCTTGTACCTTCCTCAAAAGCAGCTGGTTCTGGCCGCCATCAGAGACAGGACACCAGATGAGAGGGTGCAGTTCTCAAGTGGTGTATGCAGGAGGTCAGCCTAGATGAGCCTTTGAGCTGTGACTCCAGTGGGACACAGAGGCCATCCAATCTGGCAATGTGAGTCTTGTACAATCAGGAATCCTGGCTGGAGAAGGGCAATGCCGGGGGCGGGGAGAGCATTCCCAGGGCTCCCCCAATTCAGGGTCACTGGTATTGTTGGTCTAAGCAGCCTGCACGGGTCTCATCTGATCCATGTGAAGGCTGCAGGGTCATATAGTGCTTGCCTGGTCTTATCAGAGCCGGCGTCTCAACACAAGGCAATCTCACCCAAGCAGGTTCAACACATTAAATCAGCTCCTCCAGCATTTTGCTGCCTATTATCGAGATTGTAAGCTCATTTTCTCTCTCCTTCCAGCGGGGCTGTCCAAGTGTTCCTGGCTTCTCCACCTACCAGCCCTTCCTCCCACGCCTCCCCATCTCCCGCTCCCCTCCTGCCTTTCTGGCTTGAGGAGTGAGCGGGGGCATTTCTCAGCTTCTGGTGCAATGTGTGCAAGCCAGTCTGTGCATGGGGTGGGGGGAGTGCCTTTAAAGGGATATGGACACAGGGAGAGCCTTTTTAGCGTGGCAGGCCCTTGAAGGAAATGCTGGGCACTCTGCGGAAGTTGGTATGGCTGGAGAGACACTGCAGACTGGGGGATGGAGAAGCTGCTTGTAGGGTGGTGCTCTTGGCCGACAGCAGAAATGGAGCCCTGTGGCTTGTTTTAGCTGCATCTGGGCTCATGACTGTTCTTGAACGTACACCCCTTGTGCCCCCGCAAATTCCTTTGATAGGAGTTCTGGGTATGCAAAGAAAGCAGGATCAGGCCCTAACTAGCCAAGCAATAACACTCAGTGAGGTGTGTATTCACCAGCCATTAGACACAGGAGTTGTGCACGCTGTACCACCTTCATGCCTGCTTTCACTGTGCTGTACACTCTGGGAAGGAACTCACATCCTCCTGCTGTGAAAACTCAGGCCCCTGCCAATGGAGCTCAAAGAGAATCTCTGCTAGCAATATATGGCCTATGGCACACAGCCACTGGATTTTTATTCCTCCCTCTCTCTCTCTCTCTCTCTCTCTCTCTCTGTTTCTCACTTTCTCTCTCGTACACACACACACATAATCTGACATTTACACAAAGGGTAAATTAAAAAACAATTAAAAAATCACTTGAGGGCTAAAGAAATCATGTGTGTATGATACTGCTTCCAGAGGAGAACCCCACTCTCAATGACATCTGATTAAATATTATTAAATGAATCATTCTGCTGATCGGTTCTGATTTTTCCTCTGAAGTTGTTACCAATCTTGCCTGCTGTACCAAGAAGAATGAGCCATATTTAAAATGTTCTGTTAATGCCAAAAAAAAAAAAAAAGTTGAAAGTTGATAATGAGCAAAACAAAAAATACCCCCAGACACCCTTTGAAATACACATCAGTGTTTGTCATTGGTTTTTGTCTTTAATGAATTTCAGTTGCTCCTTTCGGGTGTTTGTGAGTGACACAAATGGGGGGCAAAGGTTACAGAACCACAGTTCTCTTTCACCCTGATTGTTCCTACATCGCGTGGCATTATAAGATCTGACATTAGGATGGAGGAAGGGTCTTGATTTGAGGGCGTTATAAGCATCCTGCCCTCCCCATATTGCTAAGTGGGAGTGCATCCTGGCTAGATCCGGCCATGGGGAAGACAGATGCTGACACCGACAAGACTGTGAAACCCTGGCCAAGTACACTTCCCTGCAACTCCCAGGCCAGGACCTCCGGAGACTAGATTGCAGTGACACTATCAAACTGGGTTCTATGCCCTGGTGAACGGCACCTATTCGAGAGCCTGTTGCATGCATCGCGGTGAAGAATACGTGCCGTTCACCAGGGCATAGAACCCAGTTTGATAGTGTCACTGCACTGGATGCTGAGACCTTAACCCAGGGATGGCCAGCCGGAGCCTGAGAAGGAGCCAGAATTTACCAATGTACATTGCCAAAGAGCCACAGAAATACGTCAGCAGCCCTCCATCAGTTCCCCCCGGCACGTCCCACCGACCGGCAGCCCTGCTGATCAGCGCCTTCCTGGCACTGGGACTCCTGTGTTCTGGGGATTTTGTACAGTGACAGTACTGTGCAGGGAAAAGGCTGACACCCTATAGAATACACACCTAAATGCCCACTGCCTGTCTGAAATGCTACCGACGTCGTCTTTGAAAAGTGGACTGATGTCATTTCACAAGGGGCCAGCCCGGTTCCACACGTCCAGTGTATATTATGCTCTCAGTGACCTATCGTGCATGATGGAGAGATGCCATATTACAGAATGGATCGAGCGATTTGATGAGACTGAATCAGCAACAAAGCCAGTTTTTCAGGGTTGTGCACTGATACATAATGATAGTTGAGTCTTTGCTGCCTTTTATTCAATCTGTCAGGACTACTAATTGGGATTTGTACCTTGCAGCACTGGAAGACTTTATTGCTGTAGATTCAACCAGCTATACTGCAATGATTGCCTGGTACCTCGCTGAGGTAAGAGGTGTAGAAATGTCTGACCCTGTCAGATGTGAGGAGTTTTGAAAAAGAAATTGGGTTGTTAAAAGGTCCCTTTGGTGCACTTGGTTTAAACAAAGCCCTAGAACATGAACAAAGTATCCAAACGATCTTTCCTGGTGTCCCCTGACAAGCCCAGAACTCCATCGAATTTCCAATGCATTAAGCATGGTTGGGATGATTCCCCCAGAACTAACCAAGCACTATCTGGGCCCATCAGATGCTGTTCAATACCAAGACGGGGGTATTTTAAAGCTGCAGGATGAGTTTATTCACACTGTCAACCTATTTGCATGTGACGGAGCGGAACTCGTTAATATAATGACGAAAGCTGTTTGCAGCGATGAGATAGCTCAAGGCATCAGTCAAAGGGATGCTTTTGGTCATGACTTGTACGAAGCTTTCAAAACCCCCCAAATTAGCCAATGCTCCGTTAATCTATGAGCTCAGTCAAGATGAACAGACTAAAACTGTGCTCGAATGCAAAGAGGCAGAAGGGAATATTACAGAGCTAAACTCAGACAGGTCATTGTTTGCTCATCGCTTGGTCATGTCCAGAGCCCAGCATGATACTGAACTGCAGGAGACTCTGGGAGAGTCCTAGTTCTCCAGGGAACCATGTCAAAGTTTGAACGCTATGGAATAATGCATACGTGCCTGCCAGACGAAAAGCAAACTGATGCATGTCTTACATGGTCTTCCTAAGTGAACTCCTATTGACAATGTGTGGTACCCAACCAAATGATCATGTTTTCTCACTATAGCTTGGATGATGAGACCTAATAATGGAATGAACATATTGATCACTTTCATCACAAAGGATTTCAACGTTGTGGTGACTAGGACACTGATACTTTTTGACTGGACCTTTAAATAGGTTAAGACCTCTCCCTTTGTGCAGAATTTAGCAGCCATTTTGTTCTAAGTGCCATGGCAGACTGTTCCAGATCGACACTCTGTGCTCTTTTCATGGACATTTGACTTTTGTTCTTTCTTGTTTTTCCTTACTCTCAAATGAAACCATTTGAAGATTGAAAGAATCTGGATGCTCTTTGTTTATGGAAGTCTAACAAATAACTTACCTGTCTTCATTCACTTAAAGGCAGCCACCTCTGGAGTGGAACGTGGCAGTTGTTTAAACAGAGAATGCAGCACCACCCAATGGCATGGATTATATGCTGTTTTTTTCAAGCTCAAGGCTGGGAGGGGTCTGACCAAGGTGAGGCTGGAACTAGAAGGCTCCATGGGAGAAAGGTGGAATCAGCATGAAGACCGTTGAGGAACAGGGAGGACAATCCTGATAGCTTCCTCTAGGAGACTCAGGTGTGAAGCCAACTCTCCAGCCATTTCCAGGTTTACCCAGCAATAAATGTTAAACTCTCTCCTGACAGCAAGAGATGCGGCATTGGCCACCAGTCGCTAAGGTGACGGACGGTGTGATGCTGGGGTGTCTACGTCTGGAGAACTGAGCATTGGAACAGGTCTTCAGGCACAGCTAAGGGTACTCTTAGGAGAAGAGAACACTCTGAGATGCTGGGACAGTCATTCCCACTAAACTAGGCCCCCATATATCATCCAACATATACGGTAAATGGAAATATATGAGAAGGAGTGAGGGGCTTTGGTTTAACCTACCTGAACTCAGCCGAGGTGTTCCTGATCCCATCTGAAATGCACCTGACTGGAAGAACCCTACTGCCACAGGCTGGGCTCTCTGCCCCAGCCCTGGAGAACACCCCGTGAAACATGCTGGCTGGGGAGACTCTCTGCTGACTGGGTGTTTAGAAACAGGAACATTTTGGTTTGTAGACCTGCCTGGACGTGCATCAGAGCGGGGAGGAGGGACGGATGTCAGTGCCTGACCGATTAAGGCAGGAAGCCAAGGAGAATCTCATCATAACTGAAAATGCTGAAGGATTGTAGAGAGGCGTGTCCATTACACCTGGGCTGCTCTGTTAGGCTCTAACCAAATGGCTGCAACTCATGGGAATTTGCTTTAGAAGACATTTAGCAGTGAAACCTCACGCAGCAGTGTGGGTGACCTAAGGAGTTAAGAAACAGAAGAGCTGCCTTACCGGGTCTTACCGATGGTCCGTCTAGCCCAGTATCATGTCTCTGACAGTGGCCAGTCCAAAGGGTCAGGAGGAGTCTACAGAACAGGTCAGTTTTGGAGAGATCTACCCGATCTGCCTTCCCAGCTTCTGGCAGTCGGAGGTTTAGTGTCATCCTGGAGCATGGGCTTGTGTCCATGACAGTCTTGGCTAATAGGTTCATGCAGGACAGGTCCATCAATGGCTATCTAATTCTTTTTAACCCAGTTATACTTTTGGCCTTCACAACATCCCCTGGCAATGAGTTCCACAGGTTACTTGTGCATCGTATGAACAAGTATTTCCTCTTGTTTGCATTAAACCTGCTGCCTATCAATTTCAACAGGTGACCCCTGGTTTTTGAATTGTTGGACAGGCTAAATAACACTTCTCTAATCACTTTATCCACATCATTCATGATTTTATTGACCTTTATTCTGTCTTCCCACTTAATCGCCTCTTTTCTAATCTGAACAACCCTGATCTTTAGCCTCTCCTCATTTGGAAGACATTCCACACCCTGGATCATCTTTTTTGCCCTTCTCTGAACTTTTTCTAGTTCCACAATATCCTTTTTAAGATGGGGTGACCAGAACTGGACACAGTATTCAACATGTGGGCAAACCATGGATTTATATAGTCACATTATATTTTATGTCTTATTTCCTGTATCCTTTTCCTAGTAGTTTTCTAACATTCTCTTAAACAGTCTCCCTTTTTGACCACTGCTATGCACTGAGCTGAAGTTGTCAGTGACCTATGCACAATGACTCCAAGATCACTTTCTTGAGTGGGAGCAGCTAAATTAGAACCAATAATTATATGTATGGTTGGGATTATTTTTTCCAGTACATTACTTTGCACTTCTCCATACTGAATTTTGTCTGCCTTTTTGTTTCCTGGTCACTCAGTTTTGTGAGACCCCCTTGCAACTCTTCACAGTCAGCTTTGGATTTAACAATCTTGAATAATTTTGTATCGTTGGAAAATTTTGCCACTTCACTGTTCTCTCCCTTTTCTAGATAATTAATGGATGTGTTGAACAGCCATGAGTCCCAGTGTGGATCCTTGAGGCCCTGCTGTTTACTTCTCTCCATTCCTATCTTTCAGCCGGTTACAGATCCGTGAGAGGACCTTCCCTGTTATCTCATGATTACTTGGTTTTCTTAAGAGCCTTTGGTGTGGGACCTTGTCAAAGGCTTTCTGAAAGTCCAAGTACATTATATCCACTGGATCCCCCTTGGCCACATGCTTGTTGACAAATTCAAAGAATTCAAAGAGATTAGTGAGGCGTGTGTTCCCTTTGCAAAAGCCATGTTGACTCTTTCCCAACGAATCAGCCATGTGGCTGATCATTCAGATGTGAAGTCCTTCAAAACTCTTCAGTGACACCATCAGATCCTGGTGACTTAATCCTGTTTAATTAATCAGTTTAATCCAACTCCTTTTCTGTTGACACATCAGTGTGGGACAGTGCTTTAGACTTATCACCCCGACAGAATGGTCTGACATGGGCATCTTCCCACATTCTCTGCAGTAGAGATGGATGAACAGATTTATTTACCCTCTCTGCCATGGCCTTGTCCTCCTTGCGTGCTCCTTTAACATCCTGCTCCTCTAGTGGGCTCTCTGCCCCTTTGGTAGACTTCCTGCTTCTCAGGTACTTAAAAAAAATCCTTCCTGATAGTTTTTGCTAGAGAGGGTTGGTGGAGAAAGGAGGAGGGGTTTGGGGACAAGGCATCTGGGGGATAATAGACCTCTGGGAGCAAGAAGCTGATTGCAGATTGATGGGGTGCTTGGATTGCAGCAGCTTGCATTGACAGCACATAGCATAGATTTATATAGACGCTCTTCCTTGGTGGGGGAGACTGATTCGCCTGTGGGCTAGAAAAGGCCATTAACCCAGCAAAGCAGCTGTTCCCTGCCCATTGATATTCTGGACAAGGTGCGGGAGGTTCTTATGCGCGACCCTGGCGGGCTGCAGTCCCACTTGGCAAAGGCCTGGCACAGTTCAACACCCCCAATGGACCAGGAGAGCGGGTGGCTGAGTGCCTTTGCACCAAGATCGAGTGCCAAGCTCTTTGTGCAGCTCGCCAACACTCCTCTGGGGACAAGTGAAGCGCGCACCATAGCAGAGATGGCCCAGGTCGCTTCCTGCAGTGATACAAGAATGATGGAAAGGATGGCGAAACAATAACGCCTTCTGGACGGGCACGGCACCACATTCTTATTGCATGCGCCCAACTCTTCCTGCCCCTAATCGCGGGATCAACAGTCCAAACCACATTCCGCACTCGCTTCCTAGGCCAGGCCAGTCTCCGTCCCTGGTGCTCAGGGCTGGGGAAACAGATGGGAGCGGCAGATTGTGCTGCGATTTCACACGCCTCCTTCATTTCCCAGCCACTTTCGGCTGACAGCTTTTCAGAGCGCAGACGAATGGCCCTTTGTAAGGAGCTGGCTGCCGGGGTGCAGCAGTGGCGGAGTTTGCTCTGATGAATGTTCTTGAGAGCACGGCGCTGCGAGGTGTAGGGCAAAGGAGGGCAGGCAATGACTTGGGGATGACTCCAAGCAACTTCAACCCTGTCCGCTGGGTTAACAGTCAGAGTGTGTGGCCAGCTCCTAGTCTAAGGCCTTAGATGTGACTTATGACCTACTGAAAGCTAATGATGTTTTTTGCAGCTCCCTCATCTCATTTGGCATGTTCTTAAAGCTCATGGTAGGGCAGGGATAGCTCAATGGTTTGAGCATTGCCTGCTTAAACCCAGGGCTGTGAGTTCAATCCTTGAGGGGGCCATTTAGGGATCTAGAGCAAAAATCTATTGGCTGATTTAGTTGGGGATGGTCCTGCTTTGAGCAGTGGGTTGGACTAAATGACCTCCTGAGGTCCCTTCTAATCCTAATAGTCCCTGAGTGTACCCGTCAGCACCCCTCACCACAGCCTGAAATCAGGGAACTGACAGTTTGTGGCATATCTGAGGCTGTCTCTACTTCTGACAGTCTAAGCGGGTAGCTCTTAAGATCCTGCTAATCTAAATCCCATATGAAGTTTCTCTCTACCAGGTCACACTGCTATAGGCCCATCTGCCTCACAAGGCTTTCCTGGGAAGGCAATTTGGTTACCGATGGTCGGAACATGTTCATGTGAGGCAACAGTCTCCATGGGTGTTGGGAGAGGGAAGCAATGTGGAGAGAGAGCCCCAGACTGGCACACAAGAGAGCTGGGATCTATTCACCGCTCTGCTATGGTTTCACTTCTCACTTCAGTACCTCAGTTTCCCCTTCTGTGAAATGTGGGTAATTATACTGACACACACACACCATTGTAAAGTGGATGGAAACCACTGGATGAAAAGTGCTAAGAAATGTTCATGTTCAAAGGCCAGATGGGCTATGGACTGTGCTTTAAATGTTAATCGACTCGAGCTCCGTGGAGTGCCCTTTACCCAGCCACAGTGGGTCAAACTGAGGGCCTGTTCGCCCCAGCTGATCAGTTTACAGCGAGTCACTGCTCCTGGACGTGAACAGAGTGGCAGCTGTTACATGCTAACCCCACCTACCACCCAGGCAGCTGTGTGACCTCCAGGGAAAAGGCACTGGTCAAAAAGGCAGGGAACAGGGCAGGAAGGATGGGACCAGAAAGGAAAGACAGCAAATGGCTGATCTGCACATGGGAGAACCTAGCATTTGTGGTCACTCTTGCCACTGCTCAAGGGAGCAGGGGTGGCCAACCTGAATCTGAGAAGGAGCCAAAATTTACCAATATACGTTGCCAAAGAGCCACAGTAATACGTCAGCAGCCCCCTATCAGCTCCACCCCCCCACACCCCGCTCCCAGCATCTCCTGCCCACTGGCAGCCCCACCAATCAGTGCCTCCCCTCCCTCCTCGCACCTCCCAATCAGCTGTTTTGTGGCGTGCAGGAGGCTCTGGGCAGGAGGGAGACGAGCGAGGGCATTGCAGGCTCAGGGGTGGGAAGGGGTGGAGTGGGGGCAGGGCCTGGGGCAGAGCCAGGGATTGAGCAGTGAGCACCCCCTGCCCCCGGCACATTGGAAAGTTGGCGCCTGTAGCTCCAGCCCCGGAGTCGGTGCCTATACAAGGAGCCACGTATTAACTTCTGAAGATCCGCATCTGGCTCCGGAGCCACAGGTTGGCCACCCCTGCGAGCCTCTAGGATAATATCGGAGTCTGAGACCAGCCTCCCACACTGCAGACCCCTTGGACTAAGGGGTGGTTAAAGCATCTTGCTAAGGAGTAACAGTCCCTCCGCTACACCCCCAGGATCCTCTTCCTCCAACCCACCAGTGTCCTTGATGTCTCCATTTCTTCCCTGTCCCAGTCTTGGGTTGGGGCTGGCCCAGCAAAGATACTGGCCACCAGTGCCTGTCGAGAATGAGCCTTCGAGCCTTATGTCCTCTCTGTTCGGATGGCACTACAACCCAGATGGTCTCCCTCATCAAGCCCACGTTGAACAGGGTGATAAAAGAGACCCTGGTGTGGACGATCCCTCCTTCCCCCAAGCCCTCCTGGAGAAGTGAGAACAAGACCACAAGGGCATTATCACAGCCCCATGTTCAGCCTGCACAGCTTCAAGAATATGCCCTGGTGTTTCTTTCAGGCTGGCTTTGGGATGGACAGAGACATTGCCCCCAAATCTCTGTGTCCCACTCAGCCTAGGACTGAACAGGATTAGTTATGAAGCTGGTCAGTAGTTCTCCATAAGCCTGTGCCAGGAGCAGGTGCAGCTGGTAGGTGGGGAAGGGAACTCCCAGCTTCTTCGAGCCCTGGAAGCAAGAAGGCAGTTTCCAGGCCCAGGGCTGTAGGTAAGCACTGGGTGCAATCATAGTCCACCTGGAACCTGCCTGGAACCTACAAGATCAACACTTACGATAGATCCAAAAAGGTCCAGTTTGTCCCTGTCTGAAAGTGGGATCAGCTGAGCTGCTGCAAATCACGACCTCTATCGTTTTACACCAGCCGTCCTAGGGGTTTGCCCAGGGCAGCTGTCCCAGTGTGGGAGGGTCACTAGAATTGGGGGCAGTTCCTCAGAGCAGGCAGGGCCTGAGAAGTAGCACCCAGACACTACGGCTCATTCCAATTCTAGAAAACCTCGTGGCTCCCCCTCCTCCTCCCAAGAGATTCTAATTTCACTGTTGACGGTTGGATAAATGTTAATTGCAACCCACTGCTTGTTGTTTTCTTTTCATCTGAGCGCTCTTGTTTTGTGTAAACATGCTACAATTAGCTTAATTGTTCAGTCAATTAATTGCTTCAACCAGGAGACACCAGTGTGTGATGGGTGGTTGGGTTACACCTAGCGGCATATAGTAATTCCTCTCTGGCTGATTGGCATTGATTCTCCTAGCCCCAGTTTGTGTATGCGGCTATGTCCCTCATCCCCCACACCCTATTAACTGTGAACAGATCTATAGAAGCTTCATAGTCTGTTGCTTATTAATTATTTGCACTTCAGCAGGACTGCAAACCCTGTGTTTAAAAATATGAGAGAGGTTTAAAAATCTTGAGATCTTAAAATTAATACACTTGGCTCGTTTTAATTGTCTTCTGGCTTTTGATGCTTTATGGGTCACATTATCAAGCATTTCTCTTCAACCACAAGAGCTAGAAGGATACTTTTTTTTAATGGAAATCTGAGATTCTGGTATATTCACTTGACTAGGGTTTGAAGAAAAAACACAAATACTGCCAGATCCAGGAGAAAAATGAGAGTTGTCAACAGTATTTCAGTAGCACCTAGTGGCCCTAACCAAGATCAGGACTCTTGTGTTAGGTGCTGTACAAACAGAGCGTGAGAGAAAGTCCCAGTCCTGGAGGGCTTAGTTTAAATAGACAAAGGGTAGGAGAAAGGAAATATTAGGAACAGATGAAGTGAGGTGACCATGAGGATACAGAAGCTCAGTGGCAGAACCAGAAACTCAGTATAGATCTCTTGAATGCCATGCTTGTGCTTTCACCACAAATGAGGCTCTCTGCTATATAATCAGCCCAGGACCTTCAGAGTGATGCTGGCTCAATTTTTGGCCTTGTCTACATTACCAGGTTGTGTCAACAAAAACTGCTTTTTGTCGACCAAACGATGTATGCGTACACACTGCAACGCAACTTTTGTAGGGAAAAATGCCCCGTTTTGGCGACAAAATACATCCACCCCGTTGAGAGACTTATGGCTTTTTACTCTACATTTTTTCCCACAAAGTGCCCGTGTAGACACCATGCTTGATTTAAACGCTTTAACTGGCCTCCAGGCAGTTCCCACAATGCCCAGCGTGACAGTCTGGTCAGCGGTTTGCCCTGCAGCCAGGTAAACAACCATCCGCCCATCCCCCTTAGAAGCCCTGGGAATTCTGTTTCCTGTTTGCCCGGCATGGAGAGATTTCATCGCATCTTCCCAGGTCACCATGGTGGATTATCACCCCAAACGCTCTCCTGCTTGGACCACAGAAGAGCTGTTGGATTTAATCGGTATCTGGGGAGAGGAGGCTGCGCTTGAGCTATAGGAATTGGGACACCTTCGGGTCTTTGTTCCCTAGAATACTGCACTATGATCCTTGCAGCGGGTGTGCTCTTTTCCCGATGTGGACCTTCCTTGCCCCCCAACACTCACCATGCTTTGGGTGTTCGCAGAGACGTGTGCCTGGCTAGGGTCAGTGAGACAGTGATGGCAATGTTGCAAAAGGTGACTGTAACAGAAATGTTTCAATGCTGTGCATGAATTTAACAATCCCACTTCTGTGCTTGTCCCCTGTGCATCACCAGATGTGGTCTTCAGGAACCCCCCTCGCACCCCTGCTGAACGTCTCTGCCAGATAAGAAAGCGCCCAAGACGTAGCAAAGACGACGTGTCCTGCAGTATTCCAGCGCGGAGAATTGAACAAAAGGAGAGCTGCGAAGCTGAGTGGCAGGACAGAAAAGAGAATCCCGAGTTTGTTAAGGACGCTACTGAGTGAATGATTAAAGTAATGGAGGAGCAAATGCAGTCCTTAATAGAGCTGCAGACAGAGCAGAACAGTGCTTGACCTCCACTGCAACACATTCGGAACACTTTCCCATGCCCCCCAACTCTGCCCGCACCTTCCGGGACGTCTCGGTTTCCCCTTCACTCCACCCTCTTGGACCTACACGCAGCTGGGAAAGTCTGCCCTTCCCTGGCTCCTCCTTTCCCGCCAAGCCTCTGTGTGTTTGTGTTGCTGTTTCTTGTGCAATAAAAGCAAACTTTTATAAGCGTGCAGGGCAGTGGAGTTCAAACTGCTGACCAGAGCAGACAGGATGGGCATTGTGGGACCAATTAAAGCGCTGAAATGAAGTGCGGTGTCTACACTGGCACTTTGTCGACAAAAATGTAGAGGGAAAACTTTTAAGTCTCCCCCGAAGGTGGATGTATTTTGTCGCCAAAAGTGGACCTTTTCCCCAACAAAAGTCGCCTTGCAGTGTGTACGCACTTGTTGTTCTCACCCTCCCTGATTAAATTTACCTTGCTCTCTTGCTTGCGTATTTATACCTGCCTCTGGAAATTTCCACAACATTCATCTGATGAAGTGGGTCTTAGCCCACGAAAGCTCATGATCCCAAACATCTGTTAGTCTATAAGGTGCTACAAGACTCTTTGTCGCTTTTGCAGATCCAGACTAACACGGCTACCTCTCTGATACTTGCTGTTGGATCAACAAATGGCAGTTTTGGCAACAAAACTTGGTAGTGTTCACAAGGCCTGAGAGCCTTTTCCAGGAGGTCTTGATTTCCCCTCCACTCTTCCCCTTGGGGAACTTTCACAATGGTAGCTGGACCGACACCCAGCTGTGAAAGTCTGCCCCGGCTGGTCCCTCCTTTGCCAGCGGGCAGCTGTGTGTTTGCATGGGCTGTTACTTGTTCAATAAAATCAAAGTTCTTTGCTGGTTAATCATACACAGGGGATGTTTTCATTGTCTTACACAGGATTATAAGGCCATAAAAGACACCGTTGCGTCCTAGGAAAACTAGCACCTGTGACAGAGAGCTACATTACTGCTGCTCATTGTCAATCTGCTGCCTCAAAGCCTCCCTGATTCGAACTGCCCCTTGCTGGGCTCCTCTGACAGTCCTGGGATTTGGCTGCTCAAAATCAGTGGCCAAGCCACTCATGCACGGCAAGAAATAGATGCCTGCTAGAGGTCCAGGTAAATTAACTTCAGGGGGACTCGCTGCTTGCGAGTTGGCTCATTTTAATGTAACCAGTTTCATTTCCGAATCCTAGCTTTTCACAACCGAGCGGTAGATTTTTGTTGTTAATTATTCTTTGTTTTTCACTTTCTCACCCTCTCACGGGCTGGCGTTTTCCTTGTCACGCCTTAATCCTTCTTGGGCTCTGATCTGCTCCCCGCCGTGTTCCCCTTTGGGAAGCAGCTTTCTCAAGGACAAGAGAAATGGCATTGAAATAAACCTGCCCAGCCTCACATCCCTCACCCATCCAAGTCTGCCCAGGTGATGGGCCAGAGGGGCACATTCAGCCCAGCAAAGGGAGAGGGGGCCGTGTTCCTCTCTCCTAATTTGGAGGCTGCTGGTGAGTTGTTTGGTCCCCAGCACACCCCTGGTGGACTGGCCCCTCTGGGTCATTGCAGAGATGCAGAGTTAGCTGGGCACAGGACCACGCTGGCCACTCCTTCTCCTGCCCCATCCCCAGCCTGTCACAGAATGTCCCCTGGGCCCACACCTCCTATGCACGTGGAGGGCGCAAGGCCAGCAGAGAGCTTCTCCTGGGACGAAGATTATTCCCTTATAGCTTAAATGGGGTTTGTGCTCACAGTCATCCAGCTCCATGGCCCCCGCTGCCAGACAAACTCTAGCACGGCACCCACAGTCCTGCTAGGCACGAACCTCCTCCTGCTTCATGGGACCGCTAGGGCCTCTGTGAATGGATGGATACGAGCTGAAGGCTCTGCTGTAAAGCCTGAAGAGCCAGCTGCAGACTATGGGGCAGGAGGACAGAAAGCCAGACCTGCCTCTGCCAGAGTTGCAGGGCGAGACGCCCGGCCTGAAGAGCCAGGAACTAGACGCCCAGGCGGAGGAGCAGCTCGGCCAGCGTTCCCAGGTGGAGAAGCCTCGAACTCACCGCCATGGAGAGCCAGGTCACCAACGTGTCTGAGCTGCTGAGAGCCACGCACAGAGCGGCCAGCTGGGCAGAGGGTGCCAAGCAGCATTAGGCATCAAAGCCATGGCCCGCTCCACTGGTCCCTGCTAGATGTTCATGCTGCGGGGAACCTCTCCCCATCAACGAGCTGGATGATTGAATGGGAAAAGTGAACAGGCTACTTCAGCTGGTAGCCAAGAAAAGCCAGCCAGCCTTGGGCACTGGGACCTCGGCTTCCTGCCTACATGTGTAGGTACAACCAGGAATCAGCTGGGTCCCAGGTGATGCAACTAAATGAAAACCAATTAAACCTAAAGATGGGCCAGAGTTAAAGTTGTTGTTATTATATTTTATTTGTATTTCAGTGGTGCCTAGGAAGCCCAGCCATGGGCCAGAACCCCACTGTGCTAGGCACTGTACAAACAGAACAAAGAGACACTCCCTGCCCCAAAGACCCATAGGCAATAGCCAAGAGACAACAGGCGTACACAGACAGACGAGAACCACGGGGACACAGTGCTGGCCGCATGATAGGCTGTGGTCTCCCGTGAGTATATTTCATGAAATGTTACATCTGAATATTGAAATAAGTTTTTTTTATCCGAGGAAGTTTAATTCAAGATTTCTTGTAGTTTTAATGTTCGTGTTATTGACAACAACCACCCCAGAAGTCAGGAGAGATCCAAGGAAATATTATAAAATGTGAAAAGTGAAAATACGTCTAACTTCTAATATATTCAACAAAAACATGCCAGCCCTGAGCCTGTAAACATTTAGTCACATGCTTAACTTTACTCTTGTGAGGCGTTGTGCTGATTTCTGCCTTGTTTGCAATGAGACTACGTGCTAAAGGAGAGTTAAGCCCGTGCATAACTTTGCAGAATCAGGGTCTTAACACTTTCACTCACTTGCATTTGGCCTCCCTTTGGTATTCAGGATGCCATTTGGGGAGGAAATATTGTTTCTTTTACAAATCCCAGGAAGAAGTCAATGGGAGCTGGATGCTGAAATACTGTTGAGGATCTGGGTCTAAATTCCCGTTTTAAGGGCATTTCTGAACACACCTTCAAGTGTGGAGTTGCAACTCTAGCACTCAGCCTTTTCTTTGCTCTCTGAGCTCCGTTGACAGAGAATAATGTCTGGTTTTCACATTTCGAGGATCCCTGTCCTTGAAAACCACCTGTTCCATAAACCAATGTCAAACCCTATCTGATCTATCAGCCTTTATAAAATACTTATCACCATGGTATCTAAGCACTATACATGAATTTAAAAACCAACAGGAAGGCTGCCTGAGGGTACAAACACTAAAGTCTGCTTATGATTTGAATTTTGAGGTATAATGTCATTTCACTGAGGTTGGTAGATGGCAGAAAGAAACTTTAAACACTTCCCTAAGGAGCCACTTTAAAGACTTTTCTTCGTTTCAAACAGATCAATTAAAAAACCCAGTACTTGTTTGATATTTAAAGTCACATTTCAACTTTAGTGGCATTTATATGAGATTCTGCTAATTTAGGAAGGAGAGCAGGAAGAGTTAAATCCAAAACGCACAACTACGAAGAGGGATGTCGAAAAATTGGGAAGGGATTAGAAAAGGGCTACAAGAATGATTCAAGATCTGGAAAATCTGCCTGACGATGAAAGATTTAAAGAGCTCGGTTTATTTAGTTTATCAAAGAGAAAGCAACGAGTGACTTGCTTGCAGTTTGTATGTAACCATACAGTGAGACAATATCGGACATTAGAGGGCCCTTTAATCCAGCAGACAAAGGCGTAACAAGCTCTGTTGGCTGGAAATTGAAGTTAGAAATGTTCAGCTTGGAAGTTAGATGGACATTTTAACAGCGGAGGCAATTCAAGGGCGGAGCAGCTTCCCAAGGGATGTGCGGGATTCTCCATCAAGCCTTTAGTTCAACCACCAGTTAGCAGGGTTGATGCAGAGTACTAGAAGGTCACATGCTTCATTGCGTATGTCAGACAAGCCTCTAGGCCAGAGGTGGACAAACTATGGCCTGCGGGCCACATCCGGCCTGTGGAACCTTCCTGCCCGGCCCCTGAGCTCCTGGACCAGGAGGCTAGTCCCCGGCCTCTCCCCTGCTGTTCCCCTTCCCTCACAGCCTCAGCTCACTGTGCCACCGGCGCAATGCTCTGGGCGGCGGGGCTGCAAACTCTTGCCGGGCTCAGAGGTGCCGGGGCTCTGAACTGTCGGTCCCCTCGCCCCCCGGCTCTGGCTAAGCCCCTCGCCCCCTGACTCCAGGGAAAATCAAAACACTAGAAGAGCCTGATTTTAGTGGAAATCACCAAAATCAATAGGGCTCTGGCTAGGGGGAAGGAAGGGGCAAGAGACTGGCTGGCATTGGGGCTGAAGGGCCCCAGATGGAGGGGAACTGACTGGAGCATGGGGAAGGGCCCACTCGCTTTTCTAGCCCTCTGAAAAACCCACACCCCGGAGCGCAGCAAGTATGAGCGCTTTAAAGGGCTAGTGTGGACAGGCTCCGAGCGCGGGGAGCCAATCCCCTCGTGGAGGTGGATTACCAGAGCTCTGTCCCAGGGCACGCACGTGACCACACTCGCACTTCACAGCACTGCTGGGAGCATTCCCACGACAGCACTTTGACGTTTCCAGTGTAGCCAGGCCCTAACTCACCAGGGTGGGGGTTAAACTTTTTGGCCTTAGGGCCACATGGGGTTTCTGAAATTGTGTGGCGGGCTGGTTTGAGGAGGCTGTGCCTCCCCAAACAGCCAGACATGGCTTGGCCCCTTCTCCCTGTCCGACTTCTTGTCGTCCCCCGATGGCTCCCCCTGGACTCCTGCCCCCATTCAATCCCCTTGTTCCCTGCCCTCTGACTGCCCCGACCCCTATCCACACTCCCACCCACTGACCACCACCCCAAACTCCCCTGCCCTCTATCCAACACCTGCCCTGCTCCTGGGCCCCTTACAGTGCTGCTGGAGCACCAGCACAGGCAGCCATGCCGCCCGGCTGGAGCCAGCCACGCCACCGTGCAGCACAGAGCTGGAGCCACTCTGCACCAGCAGCAGGCTGGCAGGATCAGAACCTGACTGAGGTGAGACCCCCCACCACCACTACTGGGGGTCCCTTTTCCTACACTCCATGAGCTAGAAGAAGTCCGGACTCCCAAGGGTCCAGCGGAGGGATGGGGGACAGATGGCCTGAGGCAGTGGGGATAGTGAGAGTTGAATGGGAGTGCTGGAACAGCAAGGCCTTAAAGGGCCAGCACACTTTGGGGGAGCCGCGTATCATGGTCACAACAGACCAACAGAGTGCCATCGAGCTGTGTGCTAGACCTATTGGGTGACACTCTCTGGCTGGTATCATGCAGGTGGTCAGAGCAGAGGATCATAAAGATCTCGTCTGGCCTTCAAATCCATGGGCCAGATCCTCAGCTGGTGTCAGTCAGCACCAGTGGCGACATGCCAGTTTACACCACCTTGGGATCTAGCCCAGGGGTGGCCAACAATTTTTGCGGGGGGGCACTCCACAAATTTGGGTAAGTTGTCACGGGCGGCACATTTCTACTATATTAATGGAGGAGATGCGGGGTCTGGGAGGGAGTATGGGTGCAGGAGGGAGCTCCGGGCTGGGGCAGGGAATTGGGGTACAGGAAGGAGCTCTGGGCTAGTGCATAATGTTGGGGTGTAAGAGAGTGTGAGGGATGTGGGCTCTGGGAGGGAGTTTGATGTAGGAGGGAGCTCCGGACTGGGACAGGGGGTTGGGGTGCGGGCTCTGGGAGGGAGTTTGATGTAGGAGGGGGTTCTGGGCTGGGACAGGGGGTCGGGGTGCAGGTTCCGGGAGGGAGTTTGATGTAGGAGGGGGTTCTGGACTGGGACGGGGTTGGGATGCAGGCTCTGGGAGAGCATTTGGGTGCAGGACGGGGATCTGACCTGGGTCGGGGGGTGAGGTACAGGAGGGGGTGCGAGCTGCAGGCTTTGGCCAGGAGGCACTTACCACAGGTAGCTTCTGGCTGGCAGCGCAGCAGGGCTCAAGTTGCCTGCCTGCCGTAGCCCCACGCTGCTCCTGGAACTGGCTATGGCCAGCAGCTGCTGGCAGGTCTCTGCTCACCCCTTGGAGAGGGAGGGCAGCGGGTCCCTGTGCGCTGCCCATGTCCACAAGCACCGCCCCTGCAGCTCCCATTGGCCGGTTTCCAGACAATGGGCGCTGTGAGGACAGTGCTGGGGGTGAGGGCAGCGTGCGGAGCCACCACCCCTCCACCAGGGCGTGCAGAGACATACCAGCAGCAGGCGAGCGCTTCCAGGAGTGGCGTGGGGCCATGGCACGCAGGCAGCCTGCCTGAGCCCCGTTGCGCCACGGGACTTTTAGTGGCCTAGAGCTCATGAGACGACAGCGAAAGGGCCTGGTGGGCCGGACAGAAATGTTAGATGGGCCTGATCTGGGCTGCGGGTCACATTTTGCCCACCCCTGCTCTATACGCTATCCAGCCATATATCCCATCTGGGCTGGGGCTAGGGCTAGGGGTGACAGCTTGCTACTCGCCCAAAACCGAACATGCTTGCCACGCCCCCTCCTCTGAGGCCCCGCCCCCTCCTCTCACTCCCTCCGTTGCTCGCTCTCCCCACCCTCACTTACTCGCTCATTTTCACTAGGCTGGCTCAGGGGGTTGGGATGCGGGAGGGGGTGAGGGCTGTGGCTGGGGGTGCAGGCTCAGGGGGTGAGGCTGGGGCTGGGGGGTTTGGGGTGCTGGAGGGGGCTCCAGGTTGGGACTGTGGGATTTGGAGGGTGATTGGGGGCTCCAGGCTGGAGCAGGGGGTTAGGGCATGGTAGGGGGGTCAGGGGTGCAGGCTCCGGGTGGCGCTTACCTCATGCAGTTCCCGGAGGCAGCAGCGTGTCCCCTCTCCGGCTCCTATGTGGAGACACGGCCAGGTGACTCTGCGCGCTTCCTCATCTGTAGGCACCGTCCCCGCAGCTTCCATTAACTGCGGTTCCCAGCCAATGGGAGCTGTGGGGAGATGCTTGGGACGGGGGCAGGGAGCTATCCCCACTGTGCCGCCGAGTGGACTTTTAATGGCCTGGTTGGCGACGCTGACAGAGGTGCCCTAGGGCAGAGCTGTGAACAGCCGAGGGGCTCCTCATGAACTATGGTAACAGTGACAGTCGCTGGGCCTAAGGCGCCTCTCGCTGCGTTTGCGCTGACTCCAGTTTACGCAGGCGTTTGCTTGTTGCCTTTCCTGGGGAGGCAGCAGAGAGGGGAGCAGAAGGGGTTTGAGGCTCTGTACCCCAAGGAGGGAGCCAGCTCCCTCCCTGTACCCCCCGAATCCTTCCACGAAGTCCGCATGCCGAGCTCCTGAGACGCGGAGGAGAGACGGCGGCAGAGGGGCTGCAGGGGGGATGTTGGCTCCGGTGAAGCCATTGGGAGATTCACGGGCGTGTCCCAGAGCAACTGGTTCTCTGAGCGCGCCCCGGTCCCATTGACTTTAATAGGAGCCGGGGGTGCTTGGCCCCTGAAAAGTCAGGCCCTTCCAAAGTGACTTGCTCAAGCGTGTCCCAGCTCCCACTGTGGTCAATGAGAGTCCAGCGGCCTGGGAGAGCGTAGTGGGGCAGCTGCCCCACTCCTGCAAAAAAGGGCTTAAACCCGCCCTGCACAGGGCTGAGGCTGGGAGCAGGCAGCTCCCCAGCGGATTTGAAGGGCAGCCCAGCAGAGGGCTGGGAGTGGAAGCAGCTGGGGTGGAGCAGCCACAGCTGTGGCTGGGTCAATCAGGGCCCAGCTGGCCCTGATAAAAGGGCTCTGTTTGGTACAGAGGCATAGAGAGAGTCTCCTCTGTCTGCAGCGAGCTTGACAGGGTACCTAGACTGGTGCAGGGCTGGGGCAAGGCAAGAGGAGCTGGGGGAGCTCTGGCCTGGAAACCCCCAGGCTGCAGGGCCTAGGGGACGGCCCAACAAAGGGTCCTGGGGTCGCAGGGGGCAGCCCATGGCTCTAGAGGCAGAAGCAGCAGGCCAACCCCTCCTTGCTAATGACGAATGGCAATGATACTGCAGTCTGCACCAGAGAACAGGGCAAGTGGTGACTGGCAGTTGCCTGGACTGGGGCAAGGTGGGGATAGTGGGTGAGGGTTCCCCAGGAAGGAGGGACCAAGAGCTAGACTGTGGGGTACTGCAGGGGTGCAGCACCCCTGGGAAGTGGGCACCAGGGTTCAGGGAGAGACACGGGGCCAGCAGCAAGCGGGACTACAGCCTGCAGAGGGTGCTCTGGAAGATGAGCTAATTCCCTGGACGACCAGCAGGAGGCGC
>ML677420.1:2247473-2265460 GCA_007922305.1 Dermatemys mawii | reverse complement strand
GTGCTCTGGAAGATGAGCTAATTCCCTGGACGACCAGCAGGAGGCGCCGCAGGGTGAGTGGTCGCCCTGCTGCAGAGGGACTGACCTGCCAGGCCGGAGTGGAGCAAGCTGCTCCTGCCAGCAAGTCACAGGAACTTTCCTCTCCAGGGAGGGCTCCTGGCTAAGCCGACAATTAGCTTCTGATTTAAGAGGCACTAAATAAAACAAGCGAGCAAACAGAGCCCTGTGCGAAGGGCTGGCGAGGAGCCCAGTGCCAAGCCCTGACAGCTTGTAAATAACGTCAACGGTCCCCTCCGGGGGCAGGCTGCCAGGGACGAGGAGCGCCACTTTTCACTCCTCCCTTGGGAGAAACCTCTCCCATTTGTACAGGATGCGGTGCTCCAGCCAGCTCCATGCCAATAAGCGGCAGAGCAGGCAGCCCCCGCAGGGGCTGGGAAGGGCTGGCTGGTCGGGGGGAGCGGTGGGCACTAGATTTATCACTGCTGAGCTGGGGGCCAGTCATTCTCTAGCAACTTCAAAGGCATTCGTTAACTCGTTCTTCCTGCGCACTGGCAGATGGGGGGAGGAGAGGTGAGTAAAGGTCTCTGTCCCCACTTTAAATGGGGAAACTGAGGCAGAGAGGCATCTATCCATGGTACTTATATGACCCCGTTACCAAAGTATCTGACCATTAACACACAACTCCCCTGGGAAATAGGGACAGGCTATTATCACCATCCTGCTTTGGATCAGATTTTGTAAAGGTATTTACACTTCTGAAAATCTTCCCAGGCGGCTATCTGCATCTTTAGGCACTTAAATACCTGGCAGCTTGTAAATAACGTCAAATGCGAAAGGGGCAAACTCTGGCTCCAGTGAAGCCGCATGCGAGTATGGCCACTGACATCAGTGGCCCTGAGGGGCTGGCTTTCCAAGATTGTCAGTAGGCACAATTCCCAGTGATGTCAATAGGAGGGGTTGGTGCTAGGTACCTCTGAGAATCAGGCCCCTCCAAGATGATTTGCTGGAGGTTATGCAAGAGTTAATGTTAGACCGTGTGGATTCCTGGCTCCCACACCCGTGCTCATGCCACTCGATCACTTCCCAGTGTACCCTGGGGGGCATCTTAGAGGTCAGATCCAGCCACTCTTGTCCCTGTGTCTAGGCAGCCAGAGGTAGGAGCCATGGAAGAAGTTCTGCACCCATTCACCCTCCATCTCCTTGTGCCTCTCCATGCCAAGGTTTGCCTGAGAAATACAGGCTCACTGGGGATCTGACTCTTTCAAACACCAGCTGATGCTTCCTGGAAGCCCTTGGCATGAATCCAGCTAAGAAAAAGTCCTGCCAATGTGCCATATCCTTCCAAAGCTGCAGGTCTTGAATTCCTTATTCCTTGGTCGTTGTGAAGCAAATGCCCAGTGATGTCACTGAACCGTGTGCGTCTGGCAGGCCTGAGTCAAAACCTCCTGGGGGTTTTGCCTGAGAGCTTCGCTACACTTACGGGTTAGAGTACATTAAGCAGCCCCGGGCGCCCTAACTCATGACGCATTCACACTGGCAAGGCATGTAGGACTCCGCAGCAGGAGCGCTCCTCGTAATCCACCTCCACGAGAAGCATAATGCTTGATGTGCCCTGGCTGAAGTGCCGTGGCACTCGTGTGGACACCCTGGTCTATTAATGCGCTCTGATCGGCCTCCAGAAGTGTCCCACAATGCCTGTTCTAGCCACTCTGGTCATCACTTCAAACTCTACTGCCCTGCCCTCAGGTGACCAACCATCAAACCCGCCCTTTGAATTCCCTGGGAATTTTGAAAATTCCCTTCCTGTTTGCTCAGCCAGGTGTGGAGTGCTCTCAGCGCATTGTTCCAGATGACCATGCCTCCCCGCGCCAGGCGATCACCAGTACGGAGCAATGGCACTTCAGAGTGCGGGGTGGTGGGGCGAGCTCATCACACAGTCTCGTGAAAGTGGCTTTTCTCATCCAAAAGTTCTGCAGCCACTGCTCGTCATCCCAGATTCGCATGACGATGTGATCCCACCACTCAGTGCTTGTTTCCCGAGCCCCAAAGCGGCGTTCTGCGGTGGTGAGCGAGTCCGTGAATGCCACAAGCGATCTTGTGTCCTATGCGTTATGCAAGTCGACATCATCGTCGGACTCCTCACTGTCAGTTTGTAGTTGAAGGAGAAACTCGCCTGCAGTTCGTGACGGGCTGGCCTCAGCGTATTCCTCAGCAGTTCAGGATCCGTTCTCACGGACGGAGTGCGCAGTACAAAAAATGTTGAATGATGGCGCCAAAGGTGGACGGAAGGACCGGGATTGCTGGGATGTGAAGCGATGCATCATGGGGCATGCATCCGCATCACCTTCCCACAAGCCACAGCACCAGACTGGCAAGAGGTGCTCTGTGGGATAGCTGCCCATAATGCACTGCTCCCAATGCCGCTGCAAGTGCCACAAATGTGGCCATGCCAGTGCGGTTGCAGCTGACAGCATGAACACACTGTGCCACCGAGGGACATCTGCCTGCAAACCGGGGCCCTGCAGCCTGAGCTGGCACTGACGCTAGCACGGTGACTTGGTACCATTGTCCTGAGCTGGTCATGCTTTGCACCTGCTTTGGCCCGGTGTAAAATGAGTGCCCACGGTGCCGGCAGTGTGGGATCCACCCCGCCCTTGGCCAAGAAGCTGCTCTGCTGCCCTGCTCATTATTGTCCCCCCTGAGGATATAGCTGAGAGAGCCTGGGTTTAGTGGTAGACGCGCCAGGCTCGGATGTGGCATCTCTTGGAGGCATTGGTCAGTTCAGCCCTCCTCCCCTTTACCCTGCTTCAGTTGCCTGCCCACTCGGGGCCTCTGCTGCTAATGGGGAATGCAAAGAAGACTTCAAGCCACCTGTATTCACCTCATCCCAGTCCCACAGCAAGCACAGGGACCGATCAGTGCCGAACGGGGCCAGAATTTGCACACCTCTTCTCAGGGAAACAGCTGTAGTCCTGCTCCAGCCTCCCACGGGGACGCGTGGCAGTCTGGGCGAGTTCGGAGTGAGTCAAGCTAAGGCAGCAGCTTAGAGTTTGGTACGAAGCTCAGCGGGGTTGGAGGGGAGAGAAGTCGAGGACAATTCAGATGCACAGCTGTCTCTGAAGAATGGCTAGCAAAGCTTTCCATGCCGCCTGAGGGATTGTATTAGCCAGCTGCTGCTTCAGGGATGTGAGCCCTTCCCAAGCCTCAAGGAGACAATTAGGGCAGCACAGGAAAGAGAGTTCAATTGTTAGGGCCATTGCCTAGGACCAGCTGGTTTCAATGAACTGCTCTGCCACAGATTCTGTGTGTCCTGGGGCCAGTCACTTAGGCCAGACTTTTAACGGTATTTAAGTGCCTAAAGATGCAGATAGACACCTGGGAAGATTTTCAGACGTGTAAATACCTTTATAAAATCTGATCCAAAGCAGGATGGTGATAATAGCCCGTCCCTATTTCCCAGGGGAGTTGTGTGTTAATGGTCAGATACTTTGGTAACGGGGTCATATAAGTACCATGGATAGAAAGCAACAGACCCCTTAATGAAATGTTCCCGAAGGAGTGAATCTTCCACACTGGGTGCCGATTGTTTGCTCACTTGCATTAGACAGGAAGGAGGGGAAAAAAATAAAACAACAAATTTGATTCACTTCTAAGTGCCTTGAGCTAAAGCAGACAATGCAGCTCTTAGAATCTGTGTGACAGTCATTCCTGGGTTGTGTTTAGGGTGCAGGATGTATGGGACTGACCTTCAACAACAAGCATTCAATCAAGAACCCCCCTCATAGTGCCTTCAGGTACAGAGCCGCTAACCCAGGGAGAGAAATAGCAGCCTGCCTGCTATGACCTGGCCAGCCTTAAAAGCAGCCCTTTGCAATGCTGGGAGCTGGGATATCCTGCAGATTGTGCAGTTGTGCCAGGAAATTCCCCTTTGCTCTTAATGGGTTTTCACAGCTGATTTTCACTTAGGACGCTGCGCTATTTTGTGGACCAGTTCACTAGCAAGAACAGCGTGAGTTTGTTAAGGAATTTTCTTTCTATATTGTTACACATCTTCCCCTCCTGCCGGGTGTTTGAGAGAGAGCAGTGTGGGCTGGTGATCAGAGCACAGGCCTGGAAATCAAGCCGTCCAAGTGGAGCTGAGTGATTGATTTTTTTCAGTGAAACCAAAGCTTGCCAGGAATTTTGTATGCTCTGAGGAGCAGAGGCCATGTCTTTGCTCTGTGTTTGTACAGTGCTGAGCACAATGGGATTCTGGCCTGTGACTCGGGCACTTTCAGGCTCTTGGAACACAAGCAATAAATAATAATAAAAAAAATTCTATCAAAATGATTATTGATGGAAAATGCAATTTCTGTAAAACTGAATTCTTCTGAGGGCCAGATCTTCTGCAAGTGGCAGTGGACTTCAGGGAAGTCCACTATATTAATGGAGCCTTTAACTCAAGGATTAAATAATGTTTTGAAGAGAAAAACACTAAATATCTAATCAGCTAAGTGTTTGTAAAGTATTTTGAGAGCTTTGGCTGCAGAGAGGGTGGATACATGCTATTAGTGGATGAAATAATGAGCTCTTATCAGATAGAGAAGTCAGTGTAATTATCCCCATTTTACAGATGGGGGACTGGAACCGCAGAAAGACTAACACAATTTACTCAAGACTGAAGCAAGGGTCTAACAGAGGAAGCCAGATCTCCTGCCTCCCATGTTCTATACTTTATTATAGGGATTGTCAACCGGCCCCATCCCCAATGGCATTCAGTAGAATCCCACCCTATGGTGTTAAAATTTCCCCCAAGTTCAGGCTGCCATGGCTTTCATCTCAGGGTTGGAAGTGAGTAGAACATTTTGAAAGTTTTAGTTTAAAAAAAGAAACACAGGGAATTATGAGTTAAGCTTGCTCTTCCCCAAATCAGAGTCATGCTCAAATAAGCTTAAATTTGCCCTGCAGCGGGGTGACAATACAGCGTTCTCAGCTCGATTGGAGAGCTATTGTCTGATGTTGCATTCAGCCCGGAAGGAGGCCGTGTGCCCAGCTCAGTGTCTTCAAGGGAATCAAGCTGTTCAGGAAAGTAATGGTGAAATCGGAGCCTTGATTTATAGCTGAACTGCCCAGGTCTTGTTCATGAACGTTTGGCCTGGAAAGGTGGTAGACACTGTTTGCCGTTGGCAAATAGCAGCAAAATAATGTGCATGTGCAATGCCTGTGATTTATAATGTGTAAGGAGGGGGAGGAAAGGCCCCACATATTCCAGTTCTCCCTTGATGCGTGGCTCGCCCTGGGTAAGCCATGTGCTCTGAGAACGCTTTTAATAATGCAAGACACCCGAGGAAATGGTGTATCCGTCGGAGACGGAATTGAGAACACACTGTGCTCAAGCTCCTAATTCCAGACAGCGGAGCAGCGCACCTCCGGTCTGCTCCGAGCTGGCGCACGCGTTCCCTGGTGCCCTCGATGACAGCGTGGCTGAAGATGTGCACGCACAATGGGAATGAGCAGTGGCCTCCCTTTTGGAGTCAATTTATTACAGGGATCCGAATTTTGACTCTAGCATTCAATGCACTTCACTAGTGCTTCCACCTAGCCACGCAGTATAGCGCAATGCGGTTCAGATTTGTTTTCCCCCATGTGATTGCTGCCTTTGTTGTCTCTTCTGGGGCAGAGTTAAGGTGAGGGTGGTTATCTGAGGGTGATGCCATGGCTTACTGTAGAAAGGAACTTCAGCTCTGGGCCTCTGTCTGTCTGTCCAGCTGTTTCTCTCCTCTGTCTGTCTGTCTCCATAGTGATTGCTGTGAGGGGCAGACCACTGAGGTGCCTGTTGTATCGCACTAGTCCCAAATGGCCATGGACTTTTCTAGGCCAGGAGCTCCCGGGAATGGAGCGCCGTAGAATCCTAGGACTGGGCGGGACCTTGAGAAGTCACCTCGTCCAGTCCCCTGCACTCATGGCAGGACTCAGTATTATCTAGGCCAGTGGTCCCCAGACTGTGGGACATGACCCCATAAGGATGAACATTCTGGGGGACATGGGGGGAGCCCGGGCCAGCCCCGCCAGGGAGGGGGAAGGAGCACCACGCTTCTAGCCCTGCTCCATCCTCGTTCCCTCTGCCCCCAGCCCAGCTCCACCTCAGCTCCTCCCCAACCCCCTGTTCTGCCCCCAGCTCCTCCTTCCGCTCCAGCACCTCTGCGGAGCCAACTGTGCTGTAACGGTGCGGGGAGGACAGGTTCCATTACTGATGTAAGCAGAGTCGGGATGAGCTCTACCCCGACATCTGGTGGCGAGTTGTGGCAAAGAACGTCAGGGGATGATCTCGTTTGCGTAGGCACACACCCCACCTCGCGTGAGCCCAAATGGTCACTTTGGAGCATGTACGGTGCCCTCTACCACCCCACCCCATTTCCACCCAGGCTCAGGGGTAAAACTCTGCAGATGAAATTTTGAACTTTGGGGCTGCCCTGAGCAGGGACAGAGACTTCTGAGACCAGGAAAGAGGCTTTGGGGATGTCTGTGCTGTTCCCTGTCAACGGGCCTCAGGCTGGCATGCCCAAGAGTTCATTTCTCTTCCAGAGAGCAAGACACTGATATTGCTTCAGCAGCACTCCCAGAGCAGCCTGGCAACTGCCAAGCTAACACCTCAGAGCCAGCCTAGGCTCTCCTGCTCCCTGCATCCCCACCCTCATGGCTGTGTATTGAGGCCACCAGCCTCCGGACAGTTTCCCTGGGAACTTTCTTTTGGCCCGCCAGAGGGATTGCTCTTGGGAAGCATCCCCCAACCATAGAATATCAGGGTTGGAAGGGACCTCAGGAGGTATCTAGTCCAACCATCTGCTCAAAGCAGGGCCAATCCCCAACAAGTACTCTCCCTGACAGATTTTTGCCCCACATCCCTAAATGGCCCCCTCAAGGATTGAACTCACAACTGTGGGTTTAGCAGCCCAGTGCACAAACCACTGAGCTCTTCCCTCCCTCTGCTTGCCTTGGTGAATCTAAGTTGACTGTTCCTGATCACCTTCCTCTCCACCTTTGAAGCAAGTGCTTCAGAACAGATTCCTCGAGGACCTGCTCCATGGTTTTTCCAGAGATTGAGGTGAGGATTCTCCTTCCTTGGGACATTGGCCTTTAGCCTTTTTCCAGTCATCCGGGACCTCCCACAAGCACCATGAGTTTTCAAAGCTAATGGCCGGTGGCTCTACAATCAGATCATCCAACTTTCTCAGCACCCCCAGATGCATCAGATCTGGACCCATGGACTTAACCTGTTCTTTCACCACTGAGTGCTGCTTATGTCCTTCCCATACTGTGTTGTCCGGCAGCTGTCCGGGAGCTGACCTTGTCTGTGAAAACCGAGGCAAAAAATTATTGAGTACTTCCTGGATTGTCTGTGCAGCTGTATTGCTCTCCCAGCGGATGTCAGAATGATTTAAGCCTCCCCCCATCCCTGCCATGAGAACCAGGGCCTGTGATCTGGAAACTTCTGTTAGTTGTCCGAAGAGAGCCTCATCTACATCACCCTCCTGGCCTGGTGGTCTGTAGCAGATGCCCACCAAATCACCCTGGTTGCTCTTGCCTCTAAACTTAACCCAAATACTTTAAACAGGCTTTTCTCCAGTTTCATACTGGAGCTCTGAGCAATCACACCGCTCTCTTACATACAGTGCAACTTCCACCTTCTCTCTTCCGCCTGTCCTTCCTGAACAGTTTACACCCATCCATGACAGTGCTCCAGTCATGTGAACTGCCCCACGGAGTCTCTGTTATTCTAGTCACATCATAGTTCCTTGATGGTGCCAGGACTTCTGTGATAAATGAAGGGGGGGACTCCCTTTTATGGACACCCAGCCAGCTGATAGCTATAAAATCCCTCTTACTAGCTGTTCTCAAATTGCTTTACCTATAAAGGGTTAAAAGTCTCACCGTGATGCGCAGATAAAAGAAAGTGAGTGGGCACCTGGCCAAACAAGCCAATGAGAAGGCTAGAACTTTTTAAAATTGAAAAGAGACCCTCCCCCCCCTCCCCGTTTTTGTCTGTCTGTCTGTCGTTGTTCTCCCAGGAAGAGGCAGACAGGGCAGCAGCTATGCTGTAAAAAGGTTGGGACAGGTATGAAAAAATCATCCGTATCGTACCTAGAAACTACTCATTATAAAACACCAGCTATGTAAGTAGATCAGGAAATGTCTAGGAAGATGTGATGAGGTTTATCTTCTTTTATTTTATTATGGCTTGTGGACTCTTCTGCGTTAACCTCAGGTGCTTTTGTTTTGCTTGTAACCTTTAAGCAGGACCTCAAGAAAGCTATTCTTGATGCTTAATCCTTGCTCTTTTAAAACCTCACTCGGTTCACAACTGGCTGCTTTTTCACAAGGCTGCTGGCTCGAAGCAGTTGCCTCGGCTCAAATCCTTCCCTCCAGTCAAGCACTCAAGGCCCAGCTGGAACAAAGCCCGAGTCCCAATTCAAACTTTTCAAACAATAAGCCTGAGTTCCCAGATGTATTTTCTTTCTTTTTTATTAATAAAATTTACCTGTTTTGAGAACAGAATTGGATTTTTGGGTCCTAAGAGGTTTGTGCTCATGTTGTTTAATTACCTGGTGATAACAGCTGATTTCCTTTGTTTTTCTTTCTCAGCTCTTCCCTGGAGAGTGGTCGAAAGGGCTTGAGGGGACCCCACAGGAAGGTATTCCCAAGTGCACCTTCCTGGGCTTATAGGGGTTCTGCACTTGGGTGGTGGCAGCATCCACCCATCCAAGGCCAGAGAAAAGCTGTAACCTTGTGAGTTTAATACAAGCCTGGAGTGGCTGGTATTAATTTTTAGAATCCTTGCGGGCCCCCAACTTCTACGCTCAAAGTGTCAGATTGGGGAATTAGCCTTGACAACTTCCAACTCGTCCTGCTTGTTTCCCAGGCTTTTTTGCGCTCATGTCCAGGCACCTAAGATAACTAGCTGACTGCCCTACTTTCTCAGTGTGAATCAGGAGACCTCCCCTGTTGCACCCTCCTCCTGGTGTTTTCCCCACTTACCTCAGGGCTTAGGTCACCATCCCCCGGTAAACCTAGTTTAAAGCCCCCCTCCCTAGGTTAGCAAACCTGCCTGCAAAGCTTTCTTCGTTAGGTGGATCTTATCTCTTCCTGGCAATCCTTCCTGGAACAACATCCCATGGTTGAAGAGCCCAAAGCCCTCTCTCCGACAGCACCGGCACAACCACGCATTTACTTCCACAATTCGATGGTCCCTACCTGGGCCTTTTCCTTCAACTGGGAGGATGGACAAGAACACAACTTGCACCTCAAACTCCTTTATCCTTCTTCCAGAGCAACACAGTCGGCAGTGACCCTCTCAAGGTCATTCTTGTCAGTGTCATTGGTGCCCACGTGGAGAAATAGGGAGGGGTAATGGTCCGAGGGCTTGATCAGTCTTGGCAGACACTCCGTGACATCCTGAATTCTATCTCCAGACAAGCAGCACGCTTCTCGAGTTTCCCGGTCTGGATGGCAGATGGATGACTCTGTCTCCCTTAGGAGGGAATCCCCGACTACCACCACCTGTCTCCTCCTCGTGGGAGTGGTGGGAACCCCCATCCCCAGGACAATGCATCCCATGTTTTCCAGTTGATTGGGTCTCCTTCTGATCCTTCCCCTCAGATGACTCTTCCAAACCATTCGCCACTCTAGTACCTGTGTAGAGAGCCTGCAAACGGTTTCTTACCTCTCTCTGCATTAGGGGTAACATGAGTTTAACTCTTTCCTCTTCTGGAGGTCACGTGCTGCCAGTTTCCTTCCCCATTCTGCACTGCCCTGTCTGATTCTTCAGCGTGCTGTGCACACAGTACAAAACACTGACCTCTATCCAGAAAGTCTCCTGTTCCCTGATGCAGCGCAGGGTGGATACTTGGGTCTCTAGTCCTTTAACCTTCTCTTCCAACATGGAGACCAGCTTGCACTTCATACAGACGAAGTTGCTTCTATCCTGTGGGAGAACGGCAAACACGGCACATCCTGTGTAGGTCACAACAGCGGATCGCTCACTATCCATATTGTCGTCCTTCTAAGAGCCTCTTCAGATGTTGTATTTACTGCTGAAAGGCAAAAAGCCTCTACGGAAACTCCCCCCAGGCAAACTCCCAGGTTGCTTTTCCTCTGTTCGCAGCTCACTCACTTCATAACTGGCTGCTTTTTCACAGGGCTGCTGGCTCGAAGCAGTTGCCCCGGCTTAAAATCTTCCCTTCAATCGACCACTCAAGGCCCAGCTGGAACAAAGCCCGAGTCCCAATTCAAACTTTTCAAGCAAACATCCGCACAATCAAACAATTCCTTACAACTAGCACCAGCCAAACAAATGGACACAGCAGACCGACACTCGGATATTCACCCCACCAGCTCACAACGCAGGCCCCCTAATGCAGCACTCACCATAGCGCCTCTCCCATCCTTCCCAGGCAAACTCCCTCTTTTTGCTTCTCCTCTGTTCGCCTCCCGCCTGGGGCTCAGCACTCAGCCTCCTCGTTTCACTCTCCTGACCTCATGGCGTCCCCTCTCCGCTGCTCAAGGCCTTCTCTGCAGTGGGAGCTCCCTCCGATGGAGAAAACCCAAAGCACTCTGGGTTCAGCTCTCCCGCAGGCTTGGATTCAGCTGCCTTTGCTCCAGCTCCTGCTGTGCTCCAAGGAGTGACTCCTGCCACACTCCAGAGCTGGATGCTGCTGAGCTGAGAGTCCTGGGAGAGTCCTAGTTCCCATCAGACAGGACCAGGATCGCAACGATTCCCAAAGCCCAGTGGGAGCTTCAGCCCTCCCGCCGGGTGCTGTCGTGAAAAAAGGGCTGTGGGCACCATGTGAAACCCTTTTCCAGCTGGACGTCCCACTGCAGGGACCCCGGGTTATGCTGACAGACTGACTCGGGCCCCGGCACAGACTGCACGATGCCCACCATCGGCCTGGCCTTCCAGACAGGCCGGCTGACTCCAGGCGGGTGGCTGGTGTAGGAGTCTGGGAGGTGAATGCAGTGAACAGCAGCGCACTCAGGAGCACTGGCAGGCAGATCCCAGCGTGTCTGGTGGCTGCCTGGGAGTCCTCGGTGCCCAGGGAAGAATTTCATAGTGGGAGCCGCTCGGGTGGGCACTCGACTTCCTCGCGATGCCATTGCAGGGACGTGGAGGCACCCACGTGGCACAGAACTAATCAGGTGTGTGAGCGAGCCCAGCGCGCTTCAGCTGTACAGACACACCTGATGTTCAGCCCAGGCGGAGGACCCTGGGGGGTGGGTCCGGTGGCATGGGGCGGAGGAGGAGCGCGGGGTGCGGGTCCCACTGCCTGGTGATCCTGGGTGTGTGCGATTTCCGGGGTGGAGCCATGATCCCCAATTCTCCAGGATCCTGGATACAGGGTTTGCTTGGGCCCAGCTCTTGTGTCTCCCTCCCCTTCCCCTCACACCCGAAGCCGCGGTTTGGCTGGCGAACTGCTCACGCAGCTCCCATGGAAGAGGAAGGGCATTTGGATCAAAGAACTGGCAGTGCTGGCGGGTGGGCAGGGGCCAATCCGGAGGCAGGTGCCAGGCTGTCAGTCATCTTGATCACTCGCGAGAGCCGAGCTCCCTGCTGCCTGTGCCAACGCTTGTCTCTGCTTGTGCCCGTGGTTTGAATGTCTGACATGAATCAGAGTTATCCGGGGCACCTCTGCATGGAGCTGGAAGTCACCTGCAGCGGGGAGGGAGGAAGGGGGGGAATAGAGCGAAAGGAAGGAGACGAGAAAAAGGGAAAGGGATAAAGGGGAGGGGACGCCAGCCTGAGACCCGCGGGCTTTCCCTGCCCTGTGCCGGGATGACTGGCAGCAGATGGGGTGGAAGCTGTGCGGTGCGAGGGCTCTCCCCCTGTCCCCAGCCCCGGACATGGGGGCGGAGCGGGGTGTGGTCAGGAAGCACAGCACTGCAGTTAGTCACTGCTTACCAGGGCCCAGAGGTGCGTGGGCAGGAGTCTACGTAGCCCCAATAGAAAGTCACTGTGCCGTGGCATCTCCCACCCAAGAACAGGGACTGAGTAACTTGAGCTGGGCAGTAGCATCCTGCTCAGGGCAAATTCTACCTCGAGGGAGCAGTAGAGGCTGAAGTCGCTCCTCTCGCCCTCGCTATTGTAGGAACCACCTACCTGTTACCATCGGGGCGAACACACCTGGGACGGGACTGGGGACTTCTACAGCTAAAAGCACGAGCTACTTAGCTGGCCCTGGGACAGACACCGATCTCTGTGCCTTGGGCCCAGCGGGGGACCCGTAATGTGCTCATCAGTGCTTTGCACTCTCGAGTGAATCCCAAGGAGGGACTGAATGGGAATTTTCATGAGCGTCTTGCTCTTTTTTGAGCCCCATCCTGATGTCCCCACAGTCCATGACAACACCCTCATTGATTTCATCCAGCAGCAGCAGGGTTTGGATCTTGGTTGCCTGGTTTAATGCGGTGAAGCACTGGCCAATGCCAGCTGTCTCGGGCGCAGTGAGTGCCCTATAATCCCCTCCTCTGGCTTTCCTACTGCTCACTGTCTGTGCAGCCGTGTGGTATATTACACCCACCTGGCAGGTTGGGTTGCCCAGAAGGTGCCAGGCTGGTTTGCAGACAGGACAGTCACATTTCAAAGCCCCAAACACAGATGGCATCTAAACCAGTGACCTGGTTTTCAGAGCTTCCGCTCCAGAGCCTTGGGCGGGATCGGTGAAAGTCAGGCCCCGCATTCAAAGCTGGGATCACACGGTGTGACAAAGTCCATGTCACTTGTAGATCATGCAGAATTTGGGGGGCAGTGCAGAGGAGGGTAAAGCAGCAGGAAGAGGGGGGGGGGGCTTGAAAGAGCTGGCAGTGAGGCTGTGCGGGGATGGGAGTGGCTTCAAGAGATGTGGGGCTGGCCAAGAGCAGGTGCAGGAAGAGAGTGTGACAGGGAAGGGCTGGTGGCAGAGTCAGGGCTGCCTTATGGACAGGGCCAGGGCTCCAAAGCTTCAGTCAGCACAGCCTGTTTGGCACAGCCCAGGCAGCCACTGCTCCGTAACAACACCACCCCGGCGTGTTTCAGAGACAGGCGAGCAGGGGCCGGTAGATTGTCACTGCCATGTGCGATCCGCTCATAGAGCACAGCGGCCCAGTCACTCATGGTCAGCGCTGTTCAAGGGACAAGGGACACGTGGCCAGGACAGGTGGCTATCTGCAGACATTCGCCCCTTCAGTTCCGCCGCTGGGACACAGCAGCTGTTGTGCTGGTATCACTGGGGCATAAGACACCCAGCCCGAAAGCAGGGGATTCAGACACCAGGGTGCGCCAGGCTATACCAGATGTGGAGCAAACATCCACCTCTCCACAGCTCCCTCCATTCATGTGTGCCGACTGACACGGCTCCGACTCCCACTTCCTCATGCCAGCATCGCTGAACCTGGCCTTAGAGATAGAAATTCACTAAGGGATTCTGTCTTCCTCCAGAGCTCTTCTCCTGCAATGTGCCCCGCATAGGACATACATTTGTACAGCACCCAGCACAATGGGGCCCTGATCCTGAGAAAATTGACAAGAAAGGCTGGTGGGTTCCCTGCTGTGAACCCTGCACCTGACTCACAGTTGAAGCTGTCACCCCCCAAGGCAGTGGGGGGCTCCAGCTAGAGCCCAGCTGCCCCCTGGATTCCTGGCTACCCACTCCCAGCAGGCTGCTGCCCAGGCTCCCTGCCTCCCACTGGGAGCCCAGCTCCCAGCTCCCACTCGAGCTGCCAGGCACTCAGAGCTCAGGCTCCCAGCTCCCCAGATTGCTCCCAGAGCTGGCAGAGTGCAGTTGCTCTGGTCAGAGACAATAGCGGTGTGAAATTGACAAGAATGTAAATTTCACTGCTGGTAGGCTCTGTGCAGTGAAATCCAGTCCATGTGGGGCTCACAGCGTGGGCTGTCATCCTGTGGTGGATGGAGGGCTCCGGCTGTGAGCCCCACATGTCTGTCAGTGCCCCACGCTCTGCTGTCAGTGTCCCGCAATGCCCCACTTCAGTCATAAAATTATAGAATCTCAGGGTTGGAAGGGACCTCAGGAGGTATCTAGTTCAACCCCCTGCTCAAAGCAGGACTAATCCCCAACTAAATCATCCCAGCCAGGGCTTTGTCAAGCCTGACCTTAAAAACCTCTAAGGAAGGAAATTCCACCACCTCCCTAGGGAACCCATTCCAGTGCTTCACCACCCTCCCAGTGAAAAAGTTTTTCCTAACATCCAACCTAAACCTTTCCCACTGCAACTTAAGACCATGACTCCTTGTTCTGTCATCTGGTACCACTGAGAATAGTCTAGATCCATCCTCTTTGGAACGCCCTTTCAGGTAGTTGAAAGCCGCTATCAAATCCCCCCTCAGTCTTCTCTTCTGTAGACTAAACAATCCCAGTTTTTTCAGCCTCTCCTCATAAGTCATGTGCTCCAGTCCCCATAATCATTTTTGTTGCCCTTCTCTGGACTCTTTCCAATTTTTTCACATCCTTCTTGTAGTGTGGGGCTCAAAATTGGATGTACTACTCCAGATGAGGCCTCACCAATGCCGAATAGAGGGGAATGATCACGTCCCTCAATCTGCTAGCAATGCTCCTACTTATACAACCCAAAATGCCGTTAGCCTTCTTGGCAACAAGGGCACAGTGTTGACTCATATCCAGCTTCTCGTCCACTGTAACCCCTACATCCTTTTCTGCAGAACTGCTGCCTAGCCATTTGGTCCCTAGTTTGTAACAGTGCATGGGATTCTTCCATCCTAAGTGCAGGACTCTGCACTTGGCCTTGTTGAACCTCATCAGATTTCTTTTGGCCCAATCCTCTCATTTGTCTAGGTCTCTCTGTATCCCATCCCTACCCTCCAGCATATCTACCACTCCTCTCAGTTTAGTGTCATCTGCAAACTTGCTGAGGGTGCAATCCACGCCATCCTCCAGATCATTAATGAAAATATTGAATAAAACCGGCCCCAGGTCTCCGCTTGGTACTGGCTGCCAACTAGACATGGAGCCGTTGTTTGCTATCTTTTGAGCCTGATAATCTAGCCAGCTTTCTATCCATCTTATAGTCCATCCATCCAGCCCATACTTCTTTAAGTTACTGGCAAGAATGCAAGTGCTTCTGGTGAAGACACGCTCCACCAGCAGAAGGAGGGTAGTGTGGACATCAACAGCCAACTGAATTACTGCAGTGGCAGTAATTACTTGGTAGGTCAACCTAAATTAAGTTGACCTAATTTTGTAGTGTAGACAAGCCAAGCGATGGATGAAGCCAGGCAGACACCAGGAAACGATGAGACAGTGCAGCTCAGTGTGACGGGCAGCGGTTTCAGCACAGTGGCAACCTAACCCCGGTCACGTTCTTTGTCTGCATCCTGGCAGAGGAAAGTTTTAAGGAGGGATCTGAAGGAGAACAGCATGGCGACTTTGTGGATTTGTACAGGGAGTGACTCCCCAGTCTGATGGGCTCCATGCGGGAAAGCAGGAAGGTAATTGCAATTTAAGTCTCACAGCGCAGTGAAATGGCCCAGGGCTTCCTTGCAAGGGGCCTATGAAGGGAGCTTTACTGTGTCTTTTTATTATTGATTTTTATTCGACATTTTCAATTACAATAAAATCTAAACTCCCACAGTAATAAACTTTAACACTTAGATACTTCTGCACACTCCCGAAGCCCTATAGAAACATTTAGGGTGACCAGATGTCCCGATTTTATAGGGACAGCCCTGATTTTGGGGTCTTTTTCTTATCGAGGCTCCTATTATCCCTCCGCTCCTGTTTTTTCACACTTGCTGCCTGGTCACCCTGGAAACATTGCCTAATGGATAGCGGCAGCGTGTAGTTTCCTGCCCACAAGGTAAATAATTGATGGCTCTGTGCAGATGCAAGTCACTGAAGAAACGCGAGCTAGCCACTGACAGATACCACAGACAAGCAGTGGAAATCACAACAGAACCACGATTTCAAAAGCAACTGGGAATCTGGGGTTCCCAACTTGAGACACTGGAAAGGGGCTGGATTTTGAGAACGCACTGAGCACGCAGTGCTCTGAAAGTCAGGCCCTTCATGGTGTTGTTGGTTGGGTGCTCACAGATAGTGCACCTCAGCAACACTGATAGTTCTGGAACTTTGCTGGCCTCCGTTACCATTCCACAGCCTTTAATGTTTGTAACACCCCGGGAGGTCCATCTTCGTTAGCCCATTTCACAGATGGGGAACTGAGGCACAGAAGCTATGGGAATTGCTTGAGGTCGCAAAAGGAACCCACGGCAGAGCAGGAAATTAAAGCCGGGTGTCCCAGGCTGGTGCACTAACCATTGGTCTAACGCACATGTAGGCGGCAGTGTTGGGACAGGCTGCCACACCAAGTCAAATAAACAGTAACAACAAACAGCATCTTTCATTGGAGCCTTTTCTGAAAGAGGATAAATATCACCACCCCCATTTTTGCAAATGGGGAAACTGAGGCATAAAGGTTCCCCCAATGTCACACCCTGAGTCAATGGCAGAGCTGGAAAATAGCCTGTAAGCCTCTAGGCTACTACTCCCCTCTTCCGCTAGGGAGATGAGGCCCAGGTGATGGGCGTGTGTTTGTTTGTGTATAAGGAGGCTGCACTGGAAAATGATTGATCTGCCAAGGTAGGGAAAAGATTAAGGAAGTGACAGATTTCACGCGGTGATGGTATCATGGCTGGCACTATTTTCTGTTTTTCTTAAAACCCCGCTCCTGGAGCACAGAATCTCAGCTTTCCTTCTTTAAAAAAGGAAGTTTCTAGCCCTCTTGGTTGCATGGAAAAGACTGAAAATTTGACCCCAGTGAACCCTCGAGATTCTGGGCCCAACCGGTCAAATAAAAAGAACACAGCGTTTGGATGTCAGAGTCTATGTTTAGCGTACTGTAGATTTCAATTTAATTGCTTTTAAGCCAATCTCATGCTTCTGGAGTGCTCGAGGTTGACGATACGCCAGTTTGCAGCCAAACCTTGGCCCTGCATGGGAGTGTTTTTGCTGTCCGCCCCTCAACTTCCAGCCTGCAGCCAGGCCACCACGACCTGTGGTTGTCTCAGTTGTCTGCAGTGCGGGAGGGTCCTAGGGACAACCCTGAAGTGGAGCAGGTGATGCAGCAGGTGGCGCTCTTCCCTCCGAGCCAATGCCCAGCACAGTGGTAGAGCACAGAGGCCTTGACCATTTGTGATGATTAACAATCACAGGGCAATTTAGCAAGGGTCTGAGCGTTAACTCTGTAGCCCTGGGCAAGCTGGGTAATCGCCGTGTGTTCCCTAGAAACCCTTCTGCAGTGTCACTAGGATACGGCCCTTGTATTGGAGTAGGGACAAATCTGGTCCCCACCTTTGGCCTGTGGGAAGGGTGTTGCAGATTAATGTAGTAGGGGAATCTGTTTCGTCTCCTGTGGCATCTGTTTTGCAGCCAGGCTGTTCCTGCAGGGGCAGCACAGAGAGAGAGGACAGAGAGTCAAGTGTGAGCAAAGGCAGGTGTCTGAGCGAAGTGGGGGAGCAGCATTCTCACAAGGTCACCCCTTATCCCTCCTTTCAAAATGTGACCTGTAATTTACCATCTTCTTGGAATGGGAGAGAAGAGACAGCCCCAAACTAGTGCTGGTCCTTGCTGTGGTGTGTGACCCTATTGTTATCAATCTATCCCCATTCACCCCCTCTATCTATCTATCTATCTATCTATCTATCTATCTATCTATCTATCTATCTATCTACCCTGTGTCTATCTATCCCCATACACCCCCTCCATCTATCTATCTATCTATCTATCTATCTATCTATCGATCTATCCTCATCTATCTACCCTCTGTCTATCTATCCCCATACACCCCCTCCATCTATCTATCTATCTATCTATCTATCCCCAGACACCCCCTCTATCTATCTATCCCCAGACACCCCCTCTATCTATCTATCTATCTATCTATCTATCTATCTATCTATCTATCTATCCTCATCCACCCCTCTGTCTATCCCCATACACCCCCTC
>ML677420.1:2188090-2247463 GCA_007922305.1 Dermatemys mawii | reverse complement strand
ATCTATCTATCTATCTATCTATCTATCTATCTATCTATCTATCTAGCCATCCCCATTCACACACACCCCCATACACCCCATAAGTATGCCTCTGTCACCAGGCATTATCTATGTTTCTAATCTATCTTAGATATTTCTATAGCTCTTTCTAAAGTCATATCCAATTATGTCTAGTTATGACAAAGTACATTATGCACAATGCCAAGCTCCTAGAATAATTCTCACCACTCCTTGCCTATTCCAACCCTTCTCTAGCTGTTTCTCACATGTTCCAGGCCTCCTGCCCAGGGCGTGGCTGTGCGGCAGGGATACTGCGGGTCGGACACTCGCTCTGGCGATGGCCACATGACCTGAGGCTCTAGGTGGCAGGACGCTTCTTCCCAGCGTCGGCCCCCATGTTGGGGTTACAATCCCCCTCCACGTCTGGCCTGCAGGGCCTCTTGGCTGGGGGGCGTCTCCCTGCGCTGGGCCCACTGCCCAGGGTTCCCCTCGCTCTCCCCAGCTGCTCTCCGCACCCAGCTCTGGACTGCTCCAGCCCCAGCTCTACCGCTCTGCCTCAGCTCCAGCTCCACCCTGCCCAGCTCGGCTGCTGCTGCTCTGCCTCCAGCCCCCTGGGCTACTTTTCTGGCCCCTCTGGCTCTGGTTCCTGCAGCTCTGCTCCCAGCACAGGTCTGCTCCCTGGGCTGTTTCTCTGGTTTGCTCCGGCTCCGGCTGGCCCAGCCCTGCTCCCCAGGCCAGCTTGAGCCCCTACTCTCTCCATAGCTCGGCCCCACTCTGTGTGACCCAGGCAATCCCAGCTCACAGGGAGGACAGGACCCACTCTGGCCTCCTGACTCCTTGATTGGCCTGCCCGCCCTGTCAATCATGCTGACCTGGAACATTGGCTTCTCCCCCTTGTTCCTGGGGACTCTCAGTCCCCAGGGTCCTGATTTCCCGCCGACCCCTCCCCTTTCTTCTGGTACTAGGAGCTAACCAACCAAAAACCCCACTGAGTTTTATTAACGGGCCAAGAGTCCCCTTACGTGTGCAGTAAGCAAGCAGCGAGCTCAGCAGAGGGCCCCTAGGTCTCTCTCTGTGTCCTGGTTCCTCTTCAGGTGCCTCTCAGAGAGGAAGAGCTGGATCGGGGCTTTGATTTTCTTTTCTTGTCATTCGGAAAAGCAGCCCCCTTGCCTGCACTCCTGCCACGTATTATTCACGTGCCTCCGCTCCTCCCTCGCCTAGATCTTGTCACTTGCAGGTTCCAAAGGGAGGAGAAGCCTACGCCTGTGTGTACGTGTCCCCCACCCTCCTCCCAAGCACACCAGCCGTCTCCAGAACGAGCGCATCAAGTCCCCGGGCCAGTGCGGATCCCCTCTGATTCCCAGTGAAATCGGCAGGTCACGGGGCCCGAGCCCTTTCCGGTGCAGAACGGAGAACATGAGAGGCAGGTGCTGAGCTGTGGATGTCTCAGGGGACAGGGCCCTGCTGGGAAGACAAATGGGCATCAGATTTCCAGCCATCGAAAAGAACCAGATGCAGAAGGGGTGTCTGCCCCGTCGGCTCCGGCGCTGAGGCCTGCAGCCGTGGGTTACCAGACGGGTTGACCGGCCGGCGCCCAGGGTTCCCATCCAATTTGGGGGCCCCCACAGCAGTGCCGGCCCTCTGGCCGTGCCCTCTGCTCCTCCTCTCCTGCCCCGCCTCTCTCCTCTGCTCTGCTCCTCCTCTACTTCCTGAGGCCCCACGCCCTGGCCAAGCCAGAAGACGAGCATGTGTCACCTCCGTCCTTCCCTACGCAGAGGTAGGAGAGCTGCTTACCCCAGCCTAGTGGAGAGCCGGCCCGAGCCCGTGTCCCTTTTCCCCCAGCCCTCCTGCGTGGAGCTGGCCCAAGCCTTCCCCCTCCCCTGTGCAGGGCTGGCCCAGCCCCCTGCACTCACCCTCCCGAGCCCCTTCTTGGCAAAAGTGGGCATTTGTCCCATTTACTCTTGCCAACGGGTGATCACTTGGCAAGAACAACCAGGACAAATATGCAGTTTTGCCAAAAAAAAGTCAGGCTATCCAGGGCCAGAACAGGACGTGGTCACCCCGAGGCTAAGGTCCCCAGACGTTTTCAATTGTGTCCCCCGCCCCCGGCTCTCCCCTATCCAGTCCACGCCACCCTGGGAGCTGGGGCCAGACAAGGGAGCAGGAGCTGGGGCCAGGGGCCGGGGTCAGGAGTGGAGCTGGAGGTGAGGCTGGGGCTGAGGTGGGGCCAGAGCGGAGCTGGGGGCACAGCAGGGCTGGGTGCTGATCTCTGCCCACCCTCCATGGGGGCCGACCTGGGCCCGGCTGCATCCCCAGAGCATTCTTCCAGGCTCTCCTCACAGCGGTCATGTGCCCCACAGCTGGGGGACCCTGGCCCTAGGCTGGTAAGAGCTGCCCAGGGAGCCTTGTGGGAAGGGCAGGAACAGAGGTCGCTGCCAGACTAGGGTGGCAGGAGGCTGGCACTGTTTAGCTCCAGCAAGTCTCTTGCTTCCTAAGGCAGAGGGGGAACAAGGGTGCCCTGAGAAAGTGTCACAGATCCTCCCGCTGACGGGGACGCGCTATCAGCACTGACCCTGTCCTGCGACCCCATGGGGGCTGAGCTCCATCTGCCCTTCCTCCCTCTGCGGAGACATTGTTGCTAAGAAGCCGAGACCATAGGTCCATTTCCAATGCTCAGATGCTTGTTGCAGGGAGTGGGGGGAGCTGCTCAGAGCTTGGCGGAGGTGGGAGTGTGGCAGGATCCAGGCTGGGGAGGGGGTTCTGGATCCTACTCCATCCCCCAAACAAATCCTGCTCTCAGCCCCCATTGGGGTGACACCCTCCCTTTCACACACCCCTCATGGGGCCCATACAAACCGTCGTCCCTCTTCCAGCACTAGCTGGATTTTTTCCCCATGCTCCCAGCCTCTAGGGCCCTTTGTGACTCTCCCCCTGCTGGCACCTTTATCTGGGGTTCCTCGCCCTTTCGGGGCTGTGTCCCCCTCTGTTTGGGTTCCCCCTCCCCCGGGTCTGGTTTGGAATTCTGCAGCTTTGTAGGAATCAGATGGTGACTATGGAGAGCTGGAAATGCGGGGGGTGGGGGGGTGCAAACCAGCCACACGTTAACCAAGTGCCTGATGAAATGCCCAGCTCTGGGTCTGGAGACCTCTACGTATCATGGAGGGCAAAAAGCAGAGGGCTCCAGGGCCCAGGGGTGGAGAGTGTGTGCAGCAAGTTGGGGGGGGGGGCACAGAAGAGGCCAAGGCAAGGACTGGGAGTGGCGGGAGGCCCATCAGCCATGCTCAGCCACAGTGTGGGGGTACTGGGGGGGGGAGAGGCCACAGTGCCTCTGCATCTCACTCCCGTTCCTCCACCCATCAGCCGCCGGGCTCTGTGCAAGGGGCAGCTGGGCAGTGCCAGGGGAGCCTGTGACCCTTGGTCACCTCTTACCCAGCCCCGGTGGAGCTGCCCCCTCCCAGCTGGCGTGGGGCTCACGGGGCGGGGGCTGAGCTCAGAGGTCTCTGTCCCTCAGATCACCTCCCCCTTCAGCACCGCCTGGCCCCCTGCTTCTCGGGCCCAGCAGAGAGAGGAGCAGAGACTGAACTCCTCTCATCCCCAGAGACCCCTGGGCTCTGGGGTGGGGCCTGCTGCTTTGCCCAGCTGACATCCACGTCCTGATGGCAACGGACAGACACTAGCGGTGGGGTCTGGCTTCTGGGCTGAGGAGCTAGCGGCCCAGACGGGGCGGCCGGGCCGGTGGTTAAGGCCCAGACCCTGGGGCACAGGAGGCCTGCATGGAAAACCTGGCTTGCCACTCACATTTCCCTGGGCCTCAGTTCCCCCCTGGGATAATACAGCCCAGTCCCTCTGGCTCCTCTCCAGAGCCTGCCACCCTCCCGAAATGCCTCTGCGACACCTGGCACGATCACACCAGTTCAGTGGGACCCCAATATGCTACCCCCAGCCCTGAGCAGAGCGGGACCCACAGCCCAGGGCGCTGCCCCATGTCACCCTCCCAGCCCCGAGCAGAGTGGTGCCCACAGCCCGGGGCGCTGCCTGGGATTGTCCTCCCACGTGCTGCGTGCTCCCCTCTGCTGCAGTTGAGTGGCCCCTTTATTCTCCCCCATAACCCTTGTTCTCACTTTGATCCCCCCCTCCCCCCGTCCTTCCCCACTGCTCCCTCGCTTCCCATTGACGTGCTCCATGTCAAACCCTTCCTGGTGCTTAGCGCCCGCATTGATTGTCTGCGGGAGGAGCAGGGCTATAGATCACTCCTCGCTTCGCCCTGCCAGGAGCCCGAATGCAACCGGTGCTGCAGGCTCACGGCAGCCCGACAAGGGAACAGCCTGGCAATGAGTCACGGAAAACAGTGTCGGGAGAGACAGGGCATTAGGCCAGGCGGTGACGGGTGGCACTGGATGTGTGAGTCCATGCGCACACCTCTGTGTGTGTGTGTGTGTGTGTGTGTGTGTGTGTGTGTGTGTGTGTGTGTGTGTGTGTGTGTGTGTGTGTGTGTGTGTGTGTGTGTGTGTGAAGACATGCATGTGCCTGTCTGTGGCTGGACACTCTGTGTGCTGCTGACATACCTTGGGACACGCGGGCGGGTATGAGGGAGCCCAGCCTGCTTGGATGTCCCCGGCTCCTGCTCTGTCATGGCTCAGTCCCAGGGCTTCGGGTGTCTTCAGGGGCTTCCTCCTCTGACCCCAGCCCTGCACGAATGAGGTGACATGTGCAGTCCGTTTAAGGCGCTGGAATTTGAGGCCCACAGGAAGCCAGTCGCTGGCTGCTCTTCTGCACCAGGCGAGAGAAGTGGGGGCGTCCATTGCCCAAGGAGACAGACTGCACAGTAAAGCCAGGGCAGAGGATGATGAGGCAGAACCCAAGGGCAGGGTTTGCAAGGCCATCCGGCTCGCGCGTGACCCGCCTGCACCTTGCACAGAGCTGTGCACGTGCACTCGGTTCTGCATGGCCTCGGAGAGTAGCTGGAACCAGAGCCGAGAGTTAGGAGGCAGCGTGGCTGACGCTGCATGCAGGGCTATGCCGACTGGGGCAGGGGGGTCCCGCCTTGCGTCTGCTCTGTGCATTGATGCACCTGGGTGACGCTGGGGCGGGGGGGGGGTCGCTGGAGGGGCTGCCGGGACCCAGCGTCTTGCCCTGCCAGTCACGGGCGTAGCGAAGGAAGGCGACAAACAGTTGCGTGGATGACTGGGACGAACGTGCTTTCCCCTTGCCCGGCTCTGCTGAGACGCCCACACACTCCAACCAAAGTGCTGAGGAGGAGACTGCCCAGGGAACCTGCTGCCTCTCTCCCATAGTGGCCCGGGCCGTGCTGCTAAGGTGCCGTAGCACTCCGCTGGCTGAGCGCTACGCCCAAGAGCTCTTACCGAGCGGGCGCTGATGGGCTGGATGGGCCCGGTCCCTGCAAACATCAGCACGGCCGTGTCCCGTGTCACTGATGACAAACTCGAGAGCAGTTGAATGAGGCACTGCAGTCCGGACTGGGCCCATAAGGGGGTCTGTTGAGCTCAGTGCTTCTGGGAGAGCATGACACGGGCCAGTCACCCCAGCCTGCTCAACGTGCTCCCTCGGGGGACGGGCCTGCCCATGGGGGATCCAGGGGTGGTGCCCTGAATGTACTGGGAGCCAGCTCTTCTGCACAATGCCACGCAGGGGCTGGGAAGCTGGCGGCGCTGCCCTGCGTGACCTGGGGGTGTCCCATCCCCCAGCGCCCTGGCATTAGGTAAGGGCACTGCCCAAATGTCTGTGGATGAAATACAGCCGGGGGCCGGGAGGAGGGGCAGACAATAGCAGCAGTAATAAAGCATCCACCGTCATCATTAATACCCAACACCCGGGAGTCTACTGAGCCATTAATTCCATTGTGTCGTGACTTGCCTTAACAGTATGAGTAGTATTGCGGGTGCCACTAGGAGCCCTGCTCCTGGCCAAGCCCCTGTTGTGCTCGGTGCGGCACATAGACCAAAGTGCCGGGCCCTGCCCCAGAGACCTCACGATCGATGTCAGGAGGTGAACAGTGGCTCCAGCCCTACAGATGGGGGTGCCCAGGGAACCAATGAGTCAGTAACGGTCAGCATGGCTCATTTTTCCCCTTGTCCCTCTGGGCCATTGAGGGCAGGGAGGACTCTGGGGAGTCGGCTGCATTGTCCTGGCCATAGTCTTGTCAATCACTGTGCCTACAGCGTGCTTTTGCTGCCCTGCGTGCAGCCACGCCCTCTCTTGCTCCGTGTTGTTTACCTCGCACCAGCAGTGCAGCCCAGCCAGGGGGCAGGGCATGAGCCAGGCTTGGGTTTGATTCCTAGCTCTGGTAGGTTACTTTGGGCAAGTCTCTGTGCCTCAGTTTCCCCTGTCAGAATATGTCTCTCTTGCTTGCAAGTTTATCAGGGCAGAGACTGTCCAATGGGACCCCTCTCTTGGCGCAGGCCTCTTGTTGCTACCATGATACACTCTATAATAATCATAACAGCTTGCAGCTTTCCAGGCACTCAGCCTCTTCTGGTCTCGGGCTGGCTATCCAAGCCCTGGCCTGCATTGAGGTGCCGTTGAATTCCATCCCAGTAGCAACTGCCTCTGACAACAAGTATAGCCCCAAAAGTGTGTGTGGAGGATGAGATAGGCAGGCCCGTCTAGGAAGAGCCCAGCTTGCCTGGGAGAAGATCCAGACAAAAGCTCTGGCGAGGGGACGTCACAAACACCACGTTCTGAGAGATCCCACTGGAGGAAAGAATCTCTCATCCAGCTCTGCCGCCTTCCGTCCCACTTGGTTATGTGGCACCAGTGGCTAAGGATGAGAGCATCTCTTGGTGCCAGTTGGACAGCACCGGGGAAGGGGCCTAGGTGGGCTGCATATATGGCACACGGCTCTGAGGCCAGGCCAGTGCTTCTCAAGGTGGGAGGAAAACGGGGTCCGTCTCGGCCTAATTCCCCAGAAGCCATGAGCCTGCCACTGTTGTATTAATGGAGCTGGAATAAATGGCCCAAAGGTGTTAACCGAACTCACTCACTGTCCAATGGGAAACAGTGTCAATCCAGGGGTGGTGGACAGAGAACTCAGCCTGCTCAGTACTGTGGCAAACACGCCTGTTATTAAAGATAAAACCACTTAAACCGTAGAGTGTTGAAGCAGAATCCTAGATTGGTCAGGGTTGGAAGGGACCTCAGGAGGTATCTAGTCCAACCCCCTGCTCAAAGCAGGACCAACCCCAACTAAAGTAGGTAGGCTTTCATTTTAACAACAGTCCTTGTCCTCTTGCCCTTAGCTGGAGAGAGTCTTTAAAGGACCCCTCCCCCCTTGATGAAAGTCCTTTATATGGTATCAAAGAAGGTGATCACTGTTCTTTAAGGGGCGAAGAGAACAAGTTAGCTGAGATGGGCTGGAGACGTCCTTGTTGTTGCTAATTTCCAATCCTGTTTCCTAAGAAGACAAAACAAGACAAACACAGACCAAGACCTGGTAAACGTGAGCCAGCATGAGGCTATTTCACAGGTTCCCAGCAGCGCAGGGACATACAGTCTTGGCTGGCAAAGCCAGCCTCTTATGAGACAGAAGGGGAAAGGAGAAGCATGAGCCAAAGCAGAAATAATGCGGAGTAGGAAAAGACTGCCAGACCCAGAACAGAGGAGATACTAAGGCATGGAGAGATTCAACAAGCTACTGAATGTCGCCTGTGGTAGAGCTGGGATTTAAACCTGGAGCTCAGACCAATGCCTTAACTTCAAGGTCACACATGGCCCAGCGATAGAGCTCCCATGGGGACGTGATCTGTGAGCCCTGTAGATCTCCCTCCCCCTTAGGAAATCCAGCCTAGCCTGGATTAAGTATCCAGCGTAACCTACCTTCTGCTCATTTTTTGCTGCTACTCCTAGTTACGCCCACTCCAACAGAGCACGCTGCCCATTCAATGCCTGTATCAGCCAAGGAGCATGTGGATCAAGCACTTTCATTGGCTGCCTGTGTGCATTGACCTGGAGTGGAGCTCCATCCCCAGGAACCAAACTCCAGCCCCAATGTGCCATTTTAGCTCTTGTGGAGCTGCTGTGGGAGTTATAAAACCCAGGCAGGGATGATCTGCCACTGGGACCAGCTCACACCCCAAGTGACCAAATTGTGGTTCTTTCCAATGACTTCCATAAGACACCTAAGGCCCCAGCTGAAAGGGACCATCAGCCCTTCCCACCACGGGTCATCAGGCAATCTGCAGCAGTATCCCACTTTGCTGGGCACGCAGGGCCCCCACAGAACCATTATACAGTCTCTGGAAAAAAATCATCTCACAAGGCCAGTGAGCTGGATCCTCAGGAAAGACTCGAGGAAAATCCTGAGACTCAAGAAGTGCTGCTGGGTCCCGGCGAACACAACCGGGGCAGATGAAACATGGGAAGGGGGGTAGGGAGAGCTGGAGAGCAGGAGAAAGAAAAGAGAAAACTAGAGAATGTAGCGGAAAGAGAGCAAGAGCCCATGTGGGTGAGAGGGAAAGACAAAGGACGGCCACAAGAGAGAGGGTGAGGGAAGGATGAAAGCAGGGAGGCTGGGTCAGATGGAGCGGAGCAAGGGTAGAGGGGGGATGAGATGCATGAGTCCAGGTGCTGTTTTCATGCTGTTTGCCTCCCGATGTGGGAGCAAGTTCTTACGGAGGTCGGTGCAGCGAGGCCCATTCTAGCTCACAAACCCAGGGGTCTCTGACAGGCTGGGGGAGCTCTTGGCCCGGCCCCGAGACAGCGCACGGTGGCCCATTCCAGCCAGCTCAAACCGCGGCAACGAGCCTCTCCTCCTGCAGCCTGTGGGTCCAAGGGGCAGGTCCTGCTCGCAGTCGGGTTTGAATTCAGGAGGCGAGGCCCCTCTAGCACCGATCGCTCCCTGGGCAGCGTGCAGGGCCAGAGCAGACGGGCTGGGCAGGGCCGGGAGCCGTTGCTTTTACGAGCATCCAGCTGGTGGGGAATGTTCTGAAGGGTCGGGATGCGTTTCATTGAGTCTAATGGGCCTGAGAGCCGCGCCAGGCCCCGTCCCGCAGAGCCCAGCTCAGCCATCACACGCTGTCTAAGTGCTGGCTCTGGACAACAGCCCCAGCAGCTTCGTCCTTCGTTTCATATTCCACTGCACGGTCCTGAAAAGTCCCTGCGCCTCCAGACCTGTGTGCTCACCCCGCTACCCTCTTAGCCAGACACCCACTCAATCAGCATCTACCCACCTGGGTTTCTATAGCGCCCACGACTGTTGTCGGCGACGCTGTCCTAGCTCCATCAAAGCAGCTTACTCACCGCCTGGCCATGCTCCCGCCTGTCACCAAACGCCTATCCCCGTGACGTGCTCTCCTGGTCCCAAGTGCCCGGCTGCCAAGATCCTCCTCGTCCCCACCCGCCGCTACTCCTTCCGCAGATGTGCAGATTAGGGAGGTCTGCTCAAGTTCCTGCACATCTGGTTTCACAAAGGTCCCCCGCCGCCCCGTACACCCGCAAGAGAGGAAGAGGCCACTCCTGGGGAAGGAGGAAGAGCCTGTGCCAGAGATCTAGAGCATGGGCGACGTTCCAGTGCCTGAGTCATTTAAAACCCAGGATACCCTGTAGGGACCCGGCCCCAGCTGGGAACGTATGAGGTGATTTCATGGGTGGGTTTCATGAGGGCTCTGACCATGCCATGGAGCAGGCAGCAGGAGCATGAAGGGTCCAAGGGCATCGGACGGTGGGCAGGAGAGTCATGACCACAGGCCCATCCACGACATCCAGTGCCTCAGTCCCTCCATCCCTTCAAAGGGATGAAAGTCCAGCTTGGAGGACTCTTTCCACTACCCTCTTTGGGGGCAGGGTGTAGCAGGGTCACAAGGCCTCCAGGGGGCCTCAGATGGTCTGATATACCCTGTCACGAGGGGCCTAAGACACCCAATTGCCATGGCAATAAAGAGTCTTGTAGCACCTTATAGACTAACAGATATTTTGGACCATAAACTTTCATGGGCGAAGACCCACTTCGTCAGAGCAGGGGTCCTCCTCCCTTCTGGGGGTTGGGCCGGTCTCTCGTCTTTGATGGAGCCCCTCAGAGTGAGCATCTCAGTGGCCTGTGGGTGGCAGCGGCCTGGACTTGCTGGGGGAACAAGGATCCCTGGTGCAGCACGGCCAGGCCTGCACTCCGGCGGCTGGCATCCATGTATCACACCCCTGCACCATGCCCTGAGACAGCAGGTCTGCGGAGGAGGCGCCAGCTGTCGTGTCTGCCTGCTCAAGCCATTAGAGCCACTGTCTGCGGCTGGGCTCGCTGTGTGTGCATCCCATGCACCCAGACTGCAAGGGAATCCCTGGAAGCCCCTAGGCAGACACTGCCAGGGGAGCTGGGGGGGGGAAGGTCTCCCCTTTGGCTGAACTTCTAGGATCTGATGCCCCTCCGTGGAGCTTACACCTGCTGTAAGGTTTATTGCACTCCTCTGTCAGCCAGCTCAGCTCGCAGCCCTCCTAGGTCATGTCTGCACAGGTGCTCTGCCTCCTCCCATATGTACAGGTGACTCTGCATAGGTCTGTCTCCCCATAGACACCCTCTTCATCCCACCCAGTCACTGTGGTGGTCTCTCTTTCCACTAATGGGCCACCTGGCCAGGTCACACTTTATTCCTCCTCTCCTGCGGTAACAGAGACTCCAACTAAACTACACTCCAGTGACCTTACTCCAGGTCTTCCATCTGTCTCTGGGCTCCATGTGCCTTAAGCCCCTGGGCTTCACCCCCAACTTCACTGGCTGGTAGGAGAATCCAAGGAACTTACATCACCATAGCATCTGAGCTCTGGCTCATCATGCACAAAGTGATGTGGCTGACATCTGCCGCGGGAGGATCGTTTTCTTTCCCATCCACTTCCTAGTTCGAGAGCAGTTTGAAAACAAAGCAGACGTGCAAAAAATAAAATCCAATTCTTCCTCCCTTCGGAATTTGAAAACTACGTAAAACGTGTCCTCATTTTTCTTCTTGTTTAAAATCTCCCCGTTTTCTTACACATCTGCCCAACGTTTCTTCTCATTTCAAAAAGCCGCAACATTGTTTCCTCGTATTTCCTTTGAATTTCAGCTCTTTCACGTTTCAAATGATTCCAGCCAGCTGCCTCCGTCACCTTCTGCTTTCGGCTCCTTTGGCCAGTTTTTTCTGCTTTTCTTCTCGCTATTAACCGTGCTTTATTATTGTATTTAAATCAGTGACTCATCCATTGCCAGAGCCTCGTGGCCATTCAGCATAGCTCAGCTACCCGGGTGCTGGAAACCGATGCCGGGGGACACTGGAGACTGGAATGTTTACAGGGGTGTAACGGGGCGTGCTCACCCCCGTGGCCAGCACTCTCTCCCTCTCAGTCTGTCCCTCCCCTGGAGAGAGCAGTGCCCCAGGGCTCCCGCTCTGGAGAAAATGTCTCCGCCCTCTTGGGCTGTCTGGATGCGGCTCTCCAGCTGGGCCACTGCAGTTCACTTTCCCCTCTGGGGTGCCTCAGTGTCCAGGCAACTTCTGCCCCAGTGGCTAATGGGAATGGGGAGGACCCAGGCCCACTCCCACCCACAGCTCCAGGTCCTAGCCCAAGGACCGTGTAGATAGCAGCCATCTGCTTTAACTATGTCACATGGCTTCTCTGATTCCCTGGGCCACTTCCCCACAGGTCTGCGCCATCTTCATGCCTTGTCCTCATGGAGTCCCAGCAACCGGCTCAGGGCCCCTTCTCGCTCTCTCCAGCTTCGGGGAGTGCTGCCCCGTCTCCCTCAGCCATCCACGCACCATTCACTCCTGCCAGGAACTCAGCTCCCTCTGGCCCCACGGCTCCTCTTATACAGGCACCAGCTTTTCAAAGTGCTGGGGGGTGCTCGACCCCTGCCCCGCCCCACCCTTTCCCCAAGGTCCCACCTCCATCCCACATGTTCCACCCCCCTTCTCCAAGTACACCATGTCCTCGCTCTTCTCCCCTCCCACTCAACCTCCTCCACACCACAAAACAGCTGATTTGCAGGGCTCGCCAATGGGCTGCAGGTGCTGAGGGGGAGCTGATAGGGGGGCTGCCAGTGGGTACTCAGAACCCACCATTTTTTCCCTGTGAGTGCTCCAGGACACCTAGAGTCAGTGCCTATGTCAGAGGTGGGCAAACGTTTTGGCCCGAAGGCCACATTGGGGTTAAAAATTGTGTGGAGGACCGGGTAGGGAAGGCTGTGCCTCCCCAAGCAGCCTGACCCCGCCCCTTATCCAACCCCCACCCACTTCCTGCCCCCTGACTGCCCCCCTCAGGACCCCCGACCCATTCAACCCCCTCCCTTGTCCCCTGATTGCCCCCTCTGGAGACATCCCACCCCAACCACACCCCTGGGGACCTCACCCGCCATCTAAGCCCCCCTGCTTTGTTCTCTGACTGCCTCCCTCCCGAGAGCCCCCCACCCTAACCACCACCCTCCAGGGCCCCACCACCTAAGCCCCCCAACTTTCTTATCATACTCAGCCGGGCGCTCCTTGACCCAGCCCGGCAGCGTGGAGGTCCCGCAGCTCACTGCGCTCAGCCCAGCCCCTGGGCCAGGAACACAGGGCCACTGGCCCCGCGCCCCCAGCGGAGCTCGCGGGCCTGATAAAAATGGCCAGCAGGCCACGTGTGGCCCGCCAGCTGTAGTTTGCCCACCCCTGGCCTATGTGATGGGCCTGATTGGCAGCTTGGAGGACTCTCTCCCTAACCCTTTTTGGGGCGGGGTGTAACAGGGCCACAAGGCCTCCAGGGGACCTCAGCTGGTCTGGTATACCTTGTCGTGAGGGGCCTAAGATACCCAATTCCCATTGTCTTTCAAGTTCTCTCTAGAAACCGATCCCCACATTCCCAGCAAAGCTCCACAAAACAGTGCATTCTGGGAGTTTTTGAAAGGCCACCTCTACCCCATTGAACTCTCAGTGGTAGCTGGGCACCTAGCTACCTGGCTATGGTACTTACATGGCCCCATCACTGTAATCTCTAGGAGCCTTGCAATCCTTAATGTATTTATCCTCACAGGAAGAGCTGTTGGCCCCATTTTACAGCTGGGGACCTAAGGCACAGAAAGACTAAGTGACTTGCCCAACGATGCCTGGGGCAAAGTAGGGACCTGAAGTGAGGTCTCTAAGACCTCGGAAGCACCCTAACCACTGGACCACCCTGCCTCTCTGCTGCTGCCTCTCTACTACCTCCCTTAAGCTTCTTCAGCAGTCCCAGCCCGAGCTTCACATTCCTGAGCAACCCTGGGTGTTGAACCTACTTGGGCAGATCTATACGAGAGCCGTTGAATGGTTACTGGCATTTTTTATGTGTGTCTCTGCATGAAATGCTTTGTAACCACCAGATAAATAGCAGCTCTCAGGCTGCCTCCTGCAGCTCTGGTAAAGACAACGTGGTGGGACCGATCCAGTGTGGAACTTTTGTTTCTCGATGTACAAGCTCCCCCGTCCCTCAGGCTGGAGGGTACCTCACTCCAGAGTCACCCTCGGACTCACAGACCAAGGCCCTAACCCGCAGGAGGAAGGGTGGCAGAATCTGGCCCTAAGTGGTTATTTGTCCCACTTAGCATTTGCTCCACTCCAGGGATGTGCACAAGAAATAAAAACTGGTTGCATTTGGAGGGGCACTTTCTGTGTCCCCCGCGGCTGGAGGAGCTGAATCTACCCCCAGCTCGCTCTCCCCGCCCTGGTCCTGGAGGGGTTCTGTGCCCTCACTGACTGGGGAGCCCGTGCCCCTGCCTCTACCCCACTCTTTTATTAGGAACGGACGTTGCATTGATCAGGTAGCAGTTGCCAGGATCCGTCTTCTTAAGTCCCGTCTACACTCATGGCGTTGTGGAGAGTAGACACTGCACGGTACAGGAGTTTAGACAGTGAGGCACAGCTCAGTCAAGCACACTAGAGTGCTCCACATGCCTGAACCCCCAGGATATGGACCCTATAGGCCTCCCTACAGGCCCCAGCCGAGCCAATTGAGTGTCCACTGTTCTGTTGGGCAGTGTAGCATCCTGCTGCTTTCCCCCACCAGTTGGGCAAAGGCTCACACGTCTTTCCATGCTGCATCCTCACAGAGCTTCTCACTGCCACCCGCGGTCCCGTGTGTAGTGCTTGTTCTCTACAAGCTGCTGTGAGTGTAGATGAGGGGTACAGTCAATACAGCAAATACAGCTTCTCAACAGCGAGTCTCCCCGCCCGAGTCAACTGGGGCTAAAGCCAGCAGCGTGGCCCTTCCTCGCTGGGGTTCAGAGCCCTGCTCCAGCCCAGCTGAACAGCTACACTGCCCCAGGAGCCAGGTGGGGGTTGTTGCTATGTAGCTGAATCCACAGCCTGAGGTTTGCTGGAAGGTTTCTAGTCCTCTGGCATTTCCTCCCAGCTCCCCAGAACTGTTGGTCTGGTGACTTCAACAGCGAGGACCCTTCAGAGCCTAGTATTTGATTTGCTGATTTGTAGCCATTTGCATTTTTGAAGCCATCCGTCACCTCCTTAGCAACAGCTAATTATCTTTGCTTCCTAACTGACGAGGGGGAACTTTTCAAAAGCACCAAAGCGAAAAGTCACAAGTGACTGAGGCACTTAGGGCCAGAGGCACAAGGTATTTAGGAGCCTAAAAAATGCAGAGCGGCAGCGAGTGACATTGAGTTACGTCCTTAAGTCCCACTGAATCAATGGGACTAAAGAGCTTTGAAAATCTGGCCTTTAGGTACTTAAGTGTCACTGAAAGTCAATGAGGCTTAAGCACCTAAGGTCCGGATCCTGAGAGGTATTTAGGCACCTAACTCCGATTGATTTCAGTGGGAGCCAGTGGCTTAAGTACCTTTAAGGATCCAGGCCTACATCACTTTTGAAATGGGCCTGTGACAGTTCTCTAGGCCAGGACTGTGAGAGACCTTCTCCTGCTCCCCCTTCCCCAAACCCTGCACACACACTTTCAGCGAGAAGGAGTCTTGCCTGTGCCCGGCTGGGTGAGCATCCTGCCATGGCCGGCCGCTCAGCCACTCGAGCGTTCTCCTCTGGGCCGTTCCAGCCTCGTCTTCACCTTGCTGGCTAACAGCAGCCGCACCCCAATCCCTGACTCCCTTTGAAGTGTTACCCTCTGCCACGGGCTGCTCACAGAAACCCCAGATCCTCTGGCCCCTGGTGCACCCTGGTCATCAGTTTTCCCTTAAACTTCCTTTCCGGTAAACCACACAGCTCTTGGGAGCATAGGCACCAACACCATCAGGGCACTGGGGCTGGAGCACCCACAGAAAAAAAATAGTCACTGCTCAGAACCCACCAGCTGTTTGGCGGCTCGGGAAGGAGTTTGGGGGAGGGTGGAGAGCAGCGAGTGGGCGGGAGCCTCAGAGAGAGGGCAGAGCAGGGGCTATGCCCTTGCTCTGTGTCTTCCCACCCCCGTTCTGCCCCCTGTCTGAGGCCCCTATTCCCTCTCTCCCCTAGAAAAGGTCTTGCCAGGCCTGGGTCAATGGCCATGGGCAGGCCAAGCCAGTGCTGGGAAGACACCAGCAAATGTTTGCTTTTTCCCAGTGCAAGATTCGCTCTCACGGTAGAGAAACCCTGCTCCTTTCCTTGGTGGCTTTGTTCCTTTTAGTTTCCACCCACTCCAAAGGAACGCAAACTTCCCAGAGAATCAGTCTTGTCCCGTTTAATTTTTGATGATTTCTGCTGTCTCCGTGGGATTGTTGTTTTCTTTTTTCCTTTGCCGAGCGAGATGAAAGTTCTCAGAGATTTTCTCTGATCTGGGGAAACACTCGCCAGCTCCGTTCACTCGGCTTTTAGTGTTTTAGTGCAAAAAGCGCAAAGCAGATCTCCCAGGTCCCTTGTCAAGCTCTGTGGATATAGCTACCGGGCTCGGTTCTCTTCCATTCTATCCTTATTTGCTTGAGTGGCAGCTCCATTTAAATTACCCCATGGAATCCAGCAACCCGCCCCACCTGCCTGTCTCTTTCAGACAGAACGTTTTACAGCAAGAGGGTGGGCGGGGAAGAAGGGGGAGGGAAATATTAAGACACATCAAAGAGCAGGGTAAATATTGATTACAGTTAGAGCTGTCTGTTCTGTTCCATTCAGGATCTAATTGCGGCAGGTGTCCCAGCGGGCTTCCCTGCCACTCATCAGCCCTGACTTTTCCAGGGCATGGGAAGGAGTCAGTCATATCCTGTGGTTTCTCCAGGCCCATAGCACAGCTCGCTCCCATGTCAGCTAAAGGCACAGCTCCATTGGCAGACTCCTAGCCTCTGTGCAGCGGAGGCTGAGAGGGAAGCGTGAAGTGAGGCTCGGTCTGTGGAGCAATTAGAGGACATGCAGGAGAAAGTGAGAGGGGACTGGGGTAGAGGTGGATAGAGAGAGTCAGCAAACGCCGCCCCCCCTCCCGATTCCAGCATATCCACGTCTCCTCATCTGAGTCAGCCACATCCTCCCACCTACACCCCCATTCCTGCCCACCCCTTACGCAGGCTTTCATGGGCTCCTCCCCAGAGCCAGCTGGCAGCCAGGCCACCCTTTGGATCCTGTCAGATGGTCTCGGCTGACAGACCAAAGAGCCGGGGGCAAGGATTGCAGGCGCAGGAGAGAAATGTGCGATTTGGGATGAATCTTTTGAGAGGCAGCAGCGGGAAAGGGACACTGGCAGTCCTGACCTCTGGGAAGGACTTTGTGTGCTCTGGCCAAGTGGGCGGATTTCCAGTTCGGGGGGGTGTGTGTCTTTGTGTCTGTGTGTCTGTATGTGTGTGTCTGTGTGTGTGTCTTTCTGGCTTGATGCGGCTGCTCTAGTTGAGTCAGAGATGCAACCTGCAGCAAGACTCCATAACATTGTGCGGAGAGCAAAGGGATAATAGATAGACACAATAAAATCAAAAGCATGTGGAACTGCTATAAACATTTCACTTTTCAAAGACGGGGAACTATAAATTGCAAGAGGCTATTTGGATAAAGCATTTGCAATCCTCCGCAAGAAGGGGATCAATCTTTTTAGTTTCAAAAGTCAAAGGAGATATGGAAATTGATCTCTCCCTCTTTGTTCAGCTGAATAGTCCATCAGTGGAAAAGTATCGCCCCCTGGCCCAGTGTTTTGGTGCGGCTCTTTTTCATTATTATTAGTTATGGATTTATAGACTGCACTGCACAAGTCTCACAGCCTTTTACAGGGCGAGAGATTAGACAGGGATGAGGAACACTCCACCCACTGCTGAAATGCATCTGCCTCTGGGGTGGGACGAGGCAGCTGTTCAATGGTGCACAGCAACATTGCACAGGAGTTTCAGGCAGAAAGTGCTGGCCACTCTTTCATCTAGCTGCTGCCATGGCAGGGCAGGGGTTTTAGAGGCAATGTCCAGTGCTCCAAATGAGGATTGGGTGGGAAGCTTGGGGCTACCACCCTGAGAAAGATGCCAAGAGATCACCAGGGACATCAGCTGGTCAGCCCACAGAGGGACTTGATCATTATTTACTGCATCACTAGAGCCCATTCTAAGTCCCCTGTACCATGCCTCATCACCGCCCTTCTAAACCACATTGCCTTGGAGTGGCCCTGCCCCCTGTAGGATGCTCCATCTGAACCCCCCTGTCCCCGCCACTCAGATCCCAGCCCAGACCACCTGCCATTGGCTGATGGTAGGAATTAACCCTGGAGGACCTTCCAGATCTTGAAGCACAACCGACTGTTGCCTGAGCTCAGAGTCCCCCATTGGTGCTAGTGACGGTTGCAGGAGTTCATTGACCTCAGTCCACGAGGGGAGCAAATGTTCTGCTGAGTGGGGGCGAGTTACACCCATCCCCCATCAGCCTCCCAGGCTGCAGAGCACTTGGGCGGAGGGGCTGGAACGAACCCTGCATCTGGCCCCCCCAGTGAGGAGGACCTCACTGCTCACGCCCCAGTCAGGGAAGGACCGAGTGACAACCTCCATTCTGCCTCCAGGCTGGGAACAGTGAGGGCTGGGCTGATGGCTAGAGATGGGTGGCTCCGCTCCGGTCTGCAGCCCTGGAATAGCAGTGTCAGGGGGCTGGTTTGGGTTTCAATCCCTGGATCTAACCCTGTCCTCATGGCTCTGATTCCAGGTGGGATCCAACCCCCAAGGGGGGCCCATTCTCTGCATCCAGCCAACTCCTGGCTAGCACAGCTGACCACCATGAGGAGTCTAATGCTGTCAGAGCCAGACCCCATGTCTGTCAAGAGGACACCCAAGAAACCCTTCCCTGCTGCTCACACACAGCCTGGACCTGGCGAGAGGAGGTTTGGGGGATTCTGTCACTAGGGGATCATTCCCTCCCATGGCTCCCCCGCAACTTGTCCACTTAGACCCTGATGTAGGGCCCCCTCTGCTGCAGCTGGAACGACAGCCAGCCTTCACGTTTCGGACTCATGGCCGCCTTTCTCACAGGCTTGCAGCCTCTGGAAAGGGGCTGTGGGCCACTGCTGTGGAGACGAGAACCTGCTGGTGTCCTGGTGTCCTGTGGAATCCCGGCTCCGTCCCCCTGGCTCAGCCTCTGGACTGTCAGAGCTGCCGATGAATTCGCTTCTCTTCCCTTCCCTGGTTGCACTCTTGTTTCCTCCTTCCCGTTCATTTGTCTTTCCCTGTTGATCACGCCAGGAGGCAGTTCGCCCATCCCGCCGTGTCCTTCCCAGCGCCTCTCCTTGCCTGTCCAGCAGCTGGCACGCACACCGCTCAGCTCACCTCAGCCCCGAGGCTGCTCTACTGTGAGCTCTGACCTCTCCCCAAACCTCTGCTGGGCTCCCGCTTCATGGATCAAACCCAACCCCTCCTGCTTCCTGTCTGAAAGCACCAGCCTGCCACAGCCAGGGAGGGGCTGGCCGCCGCCAATTGACAGGTCTGGAGGGCACTGAGGTCTGGCTCCACTCTCATTTACACTAGTGAAGTCATCAGAGTCACACTGGGATAAAACTGGTGTAAGCACAAGGTGAATCAAGCCCGGGGTGTCTCGGTCCCTGCCACAGGAGACAGTCAGGCCCGTGATCCTGGAGGGAGCCCACGCCTGGGAAGGAGTCCTTGGGTCAACCTTGAGACCTGCAGACAAAGGGCTGCCTGGACCCCACATTGGAATTGCTGCCTTTCACCTCCCATCAGTCCCCACCCCCTCCCCACTTACCTCCCTCACTTACCTCCTCTCCTCAGCTATTTACCGGAGCCGAATAACACTGTGCTGCAGCCTCCCCACCGCGGGTCATCAACCGCCTGGCCTGAAGCCATCATTAGGGTGCGCTGGTGCCTCCAACACTCTCAGCCCTTCCGCTCATAAACCGCTTCCTCCCCCAAAGCAGCGTATAATGAATGGGGACCCTGCTCCGGGTCTTCATACGTATAATTATACCCAGCTCCAGAAACCGCCGGGTGTGGCCAGAATCGTTTCCTCTGGGGCTGCATAGAAATCATCATTATAATCATCACAGCTCCGCTCTACGGCAGCTTTCACCCAAGTCAGCCCCAAGCCCAGAGCACTTTGATGGCTGTTGAAATGCAGCCACCTCTGGGGTGGAACGTGGCAGCTGATTTAACGGAGCATGACAACGCCACCCACCAGTTTAGGGACCGGCGCTTCGGCGAGTTTAAACCGGGATTGCTCCAGTGACTTTAGTTTACACCAGCTAAGGAGCAGGGCCTGGGACAGAGAGTGAAGAAATCCGGTCACCTTCACATTAGGAGAGAGACTGATCTAGCATTTCTACCCTTGGGCTTCTGACAAGTTGATTCATGGCTCCTGATTGAAACTGGGGACCTCCCCACCCTAGAGAGTCTTGTGCTCCTCAGGACACTCGGTTACAGACCTGTCCAGCCTCCAAAGCAAGGGGCGGCCTGGCTGGAAAGAGCATCTGTGGGAGACCAAGAGTTGTCCCCATGATTCCTGGGTGCTGATGAATGGCTGCGTATGGGAGCCCTTGAGCTGATTGTGAATTCGAGCCTCTTCCCTTCAACCCTCCCACCCGCAGCCCCATTCAGTTTGTTCCAAGCAGCCATTTCCCTCTATCCCCCCGCCAGACCCCCGTCCCGCTCTCATTTTTATGGCTGAGCTATAAATCTTCCCAGGAAGAAGGCAGTCGCCGGGGGAGGGGCAGAGGGAGAGGGCATTTTGTAATTTGTCTGGTTTCATGAATGAATTTTGTTCTCGTTCCCACTGTTCCCGGCTCCCATGTCACTAGCCGGGCACTGCTGGGAGGAAACTCGCAGCTGGGGTCCTCGCTGGCAGGTGCTGGAAGTCCCACGTGGCCCTGAGAGGACACTGCTGCATACAGGACTACGCTGCGAGGGCGGCTGGCACAGAGGGTGCTAACTGGCATGGAATGGACGCCACTGTGGGTCGTCATTGCTGGAAGAGAGGACGCTGCTCTGAGGCAGGCCACCTGCTGGGATCCCAGCTGGAATGGATGGGGCCTCACAGCAATGGCAACCAGCTCAGAGGGAACTGCTGTCTTGAAGCTCCCAGCACTGGAGTCCCGTGCCGGCTGTGGGGAAGCTCGGACAAGATCCTTACAGTCCAAGGCCAGTGCGGTCCAGTGTGACCATCTCGTCTGACCAGAGGACATCCCACGGGGCAGAGGTCTCAGTAATGGAGAATCCACTGCAGCCCCTGGTGCGGAGGAGGGAGGGGTCAGCTCAGTGCCGGAGGCTAAAGTTTTCCATGGGGCTCAGGCCAGGGAGCCCCCGCTGGCATTGGGTGGGCACTGTTCAGAGGACAGTCCCCTAGAGGGCACAGGGAGCAGGCTGAAGTCCCTGGAGGGAGGATGGCCCACAGAGCAATGCTGACTCCCAGGGAATAGGGTGGCCTGGTGCTTGGGTCACACTGAGTGAGAGGCTTTAGGCAGATCCTCGGAGGGGGCCCTGGGGCAGAGAGACGAGGTGTCACAGAGTCCCCGGGGCGATGGTCTGGACCTGCTCCTTCAGAAGCCAGTCAGGACTCTGGGGAGAAGCTTCTTCCCTGTAAACAGCCTGTCTCCAAGGCTAGGAGCTTCACAGCTTCCACCTTCCTGGGTCTGACCTCAGAGCATTCAGCACCTTCTGCCCCTCCATGCGCTTCCCCCAGCGAGCCCAGCCAGGCAGGGTCCCGGGGGAAGCCCGTGGATCCTGCTCCCCAACTCCACAGTCAGACGTGACTCTCAGCCAGCCAGTAAAACAGAGGTTTATTAGATGACAGGTACATGGTCTAGCACAGACCACACAGCGAACACGACCCCTCAGCTGGATCCATTTTGGGGGCCAGAGAGCCAGGCCAGCCTGCCTGTAGCTCTCTGCCTCTTCCCAGCCAGACCCAGACTGAAACTCACTCCCCAGCTCCTCCCCTTCTTCCTTTGTCTCCTTCCCGGGCAGGAGGTCAGGTGACCTCTTCCCCCTACCTGGAGTCATGTTACAGCTTCAGGCATGGACACCTTCCCACAATAGTCAGAGGAGCCATTGAGAGCATTTCTATTCCCTCACACGAGGGTTCCCATGTCTCTCTCTCGGGATGGGAGAAATCTCCCCCGCTGGCCTGGGGCCAGCTAATCAGCCACGAATGACTCAAGGGACATGGATACGTAATTAGACTCTGAGAGATTCACCTGCTGCACCCTAGCACAAGGGGAACGGGGAGGCAGAAGGTTGCAAGGAACCAGTTCCTGCCTGCCTGCAGTGCTGTCAAGCTAACTGTGCCACACCAGGCCAAAGAGCTGTGTGTGACCCCAGAGCGCCTGAGGAGAACGCAAGCCATGCTGCTCAGGGAACAAGAGCCCACCTGCCCCACAATTCCCCTCCATCATTTCACTGCCTCCTCACCCAGCCACGGGGTGCAGCTGGGATCCCCGCAAGCCCAGGATGAAGGAAGGAGCAGAAAAACTCTGGAGGCGCCAGTGCTGTAGAGTTACAGCGAAGTTAATTTTTGCACTGGATTTGCACCGCATTCTTTCGAATAAAGAAAACCGCATACCCGCCTCAAACGTACAGCACTGACTCTCTGGGCACACAGTAAATTTCCTCAGAACTTACCAGTAAATCCATGAATTAGTTTGGTAATTAAAATTAATTAAGAGCGGTGTCCTTTAAAAACTATAGCACTTGGTGTCAGTCTTTTTTTTGCCCCAAATGATCTTAACAATGGAATAATGCAGATAACTACAAACTTCCCTACAATTAAAATTAACAGTTCCTGTTCATAGACTAGGTTTGCAAAAATTAGACTGAATGAAGCTATGTTATTAATGATTGTTGTATCTAATAGTTATGATAATACAAGACTACACCTGCACTTCAGTCAACAGCTTGGGGAACCCTTAAGTGGGGCCACTGTGACATCAGAGGTAACTCAACCAATCACCATCCTTCCTCTCCAGGCAAAATGAATCTCCCAATGAGGTTTTAGGTTGGCGGAGCTTGTATAACTAAGGGCAGGGCTACACTGCCCGCTGGATTGGCGGATAGTGATTGATCTATCGGGGATCGATTTATCGCGCCTAGTCTAGACAGGATAAATCGATCCCTGATCACTCTCCCATCGATGCCCGTCGACGGGGGAGCGGCAGTAGTTGACTCAACACCATGAAGACACCGCGGTAGGTAAGTCAACCTACATAGTTGCATATCTTAGGTCGATCTCCCCCCAGTGTATACCCAGGCTAAGAGTTCTGGGCTCATAAATCAAATCAGACTTGGCACTCCTGACACATAAAATGAATACCAGCCAATCAGTGCATGTAAGTCTATGGCGCGCGATCATGTTTCTTGGGGAAGAAACCCTTGCAAAGATGACCAGGGAGGTTAAAGTTTCCATTTCCTAGAGCAGGGGTCTCCAAACTTTATGAGACGAGGGCCGTATTAGATTTTTGAAGGGGCTTTGTGGGCCGAAGTGACTGTGAAAAAATTAAATATATGCAAAATTGTTTTAAAAAACAACACTACTCTACTGTGTCAGTGTTGCGTTAAATTCTAAATGAGGTATAAAAGTAGCTGTATAATCAGTGCAGGTCCTGTGAAATCACACACAATATGTCAATACATGAAAAATCATTTCACTTTTTTTTATTTTATTTATTTCTAAAAACTCACAAATTTGTATCATACAAATACACATATTCAAAAGTTTGGCTGTACTTTGCTAAGAGAAGCTCCAGGTTCCCATTGTTGGTTGGGACTGTTTGGTTCAGTGCTGTAGTTAAAATTTAACCCTTTACTCCTCTGGCCGCTGCTGTGACCCCCACACACCCTTTGCTCCTCCGCCCACTGCTGCGGCCCCCCCATTTTGCTCCTCCAGCCTCTCCGCATATGGGGCCGCCTGCAGCAGCTCGCGCGGCGGGGATGGGGCAGCAGCAGCTTCTCTGTGTGCCTGCTCCTTGTGCCTGCTCAGCTGGGGGGCCAGACAAATCGAAGCCACAGGCCGGATCCAGCCCACAAACCGTAGTTTGGAGACTCCTGTCCTAGAGCCATAGATAGGATTACAGCTCCAACCACTTATTCAATGTAGAAAGCCCTCCTTACTCCACCCCATATATTAGTGAATATAATTCTGCCCTTTTGGCTTCCCTTAACACCTGGCAGAAGAGTTACAGAGCAAAATGCAATGATGTAGATTGTGTAGATAAGGTTGGGCTTAAATTCAGCAGGAGGTGTCCAGAGCGGCACTCTGGTAAATATTTTCAAACCCGTAGGGCAGAAGCCCCAAGCCCCAGCACCTCCCGCAGGACTAAAACCCTGAGCCCCGGGGTTCTGGGAAATACTCTGAAAATGTAAGCCCTGGATATAGGGAAGCTCTTCACACACCACTAGCATGCAGCCACCTCTGTTTTAACTTTTGCAGTGTGTTTTTTGTGTGATACTAGACTCACTTTGTAAGATTATGGAGAAAGAGCAATTGCATAGTTAAGGGATTGCTGAGTTTTACACTTAAAGCAGGGAGCTCAACTTCTTGACAGCACATACCATTCGAGCACAGAAGTAATTTTCTGATCATTTTATTTATAAATCTGTTAATTATGTTAGGAATTAAATATAATTAAAAATGAGTTGTTTAAGAAATATAGCACCTAGTGTTAGACCTTATTTTGCCTCCATGTAATCTCAGTAACAATACAGAGGTGTCAAACTTCTCAGATACTTAAACCTCGCTGTGCACCAGCTATACTTGATTTTTTAAAAGGATTAATGGCTATTTTTTCAATTTATTCTTCATAACTGAAAGTTTTTCATTCATAGAAACCTTATTTCTGTTCTGAAGTGATATCTAACAAAATCATTTGATTATGATTAAGACATGTTAGTAATTGTGGATCCAGATTAAACTAAAATGATTTTTAAAGACATAGTAAATTTCTTCCCCTCCCACCTCCATGGCATCACTACCGGGAAGAGTTAAGGTAGCTTGGGTGCCTTAACTCTGCATTTCTTAACTTAACTTGTTTAGGTTGTTTTAAATGTAACCTTAACTGTGAATTTTCTGGGTTTACAAGGCTTGGTTTTGAGAATAATTACAACATCCCTGTAAAGCAGGGGTCGGCAACCTTTCAGAAGTGGTGTGCCGAGTCTTCATTTATGCAATCTAATTTAAGGTTTTGCGTGCCAGTATTACATTTTAATGTTTTCAAAAGGTCTCTTTCTATAAGTCTATAATATAGAACTAAACTATTGTTGTATGTAAAGTAAATAAGGTTTTTAAAATGTTTAAGAAGCTTCACTTAAAATTAAATTAAAATGCAGAGCCCCCTGGATCAGTGGCCAGGACCCAGGCAGTGTGAGTGCCACTGAAAATCCGCTCACGTGCCGCCTTTCGCATCTGTGCCATAAGTTGCCTACCCTTGCTGTAAAGTATTGGACCCTAAATTACTGATCTCTGTTCTCAGCTGCAGCTCCAGCTGAATGTAGTTTTTGTCTGGTATAAATTAATCCTCCCAATCTCCCTCTAAGGCAGGTTAAATATGACAGGTGGGGAAATCAAGGCAGAGAGAGAAGTGAAGCGACTTGTCTGAAGTCACAAGGTAGATCAAAGGCAAAACTGGGAATAGGACCAAGAGCCCTGACTCCTCGCCCTGTGCTAGATCTTTCCTCTTTGACATGTGTCAGGAAATGGGAGAAAACACCAGACCCAGCTGAAGCTCTGGAGGGGACAAATAGAGACGGTCTCACGGTCAAGATTTTGGTCTTATGTCTTTCACCTGATTAACAGCACGTCCAGCTGCCAAGCGCCCTCTAGCACCATGCTGGGACCTGGGCATCAGAACTGAGTCTGGGGAGAGCGTGCCATCTGCTCCGTCTCCATCACTGCCCCTTGCAGCACATCACCTTCTGCCACTGCACGGAGCTCAGCACTGGCTCAGTGTGGAAAGCGCCCCCTCCTGTGCACTGCAGCACAGTGCCCCCTAGTGCCGCACTTGGGTATCAGTTCAACGTTGACTCGACTTGGGGCACTTTGCACCCCACAGCTGCACTGCTCTGGCTTCCCATTTATGATGCCAGACTCGCCTCACAGTGAGAGGCTCCCTTTGCCCTAGTGGAATTCCCAGCTCCCACGCGAGGGGTTCGTGTCTGAGTCTGATCCCACTTCCACCGGGTTACACCTGAGCAGTGATGCCTGAGAGCGAGACCAGACACAAATGCCCAGCGCTGAACAAATCCACAGTCAATGACAATCATCAAGATTTATAATGGCTCCGTAAATCTCCCCTCCTGCTCCGAGATGGATGAGAGAGCTGGGCGGGGGGAGCTGCAGGAAGGTTATCGCAGATACCGCTTACACATTTTAATAGCTGGTGCCTGTAAATTAGCAAGCAGGCCTGCCGAACGGATAACCTTGCCGCTCGGGACATTCTAGCCATTTCTCTTCCTCCATCAAGCATCCATTTAAGAAACATTTCGCTAAATAACCAGCTGACATAAATGGTACAGGGAGATTTATGCCTCTGGAGCCTTGCTGGCTCTTGTGCCAGGAGGTGGCACAGGTGACTTTAAAATGACACAGATAGTGGCCTCTTGGCAATTTAGGGTTCACTTGGAACCTCCATGGAGGATGGGGGGAGTCCTTACATTCTCATGCTTCAAGGCAGCAGGTGAACAGGTGCTGGGGTCAGGAGGAAATTTCACCCTGGATGGTATAATATCGTGTAATGACCTCACCATCACCCGTCATCAGGAAGGATTGACCCCAAGACCCTTAGCAGCAAAGTACACATACTTCTACCATTCTAACTGAGGGAGTAACTCCATTAGCTGGTGACAGTAGTAGGTTATTTTCTGAGTGGCTGACCACCAGGTGGGGGTGGGGGAAAGTGACTCACCCTTTCTAAGTGTGTTATCATTACACGATCTGCTACACTGTTGGGGCTGGGGAGATGAATATTGTGCACCTCATCTGAGGTTCCACTCCTGGTGTCCCACTTCCTCAGCTGAGGATGGCAGCTCTGGTGTGGAGCACCTTATGGCAAATGCCCCTGTGCCATGGGCCTCCTAATCTGGCGGGGGCAGGCTGTGTGTGGAGGGTGTCTCTCTCTCTGCAAAGCACTAGCTGGACGGATGCCCCCAGTCCCCTAACAGATGGTTCTGCAGAGCCACCCGGGTGCCAGCACATCCCTGCGGAGTGAACCTCTGGCCCTCTGCTGAGCACGCGACTCGGTGAGCTTCGTCCAGCCGGGCGTTCTGGTTCCTCCCCGAAGTCACCGGCCAAAAGCACTTAATGACTGCGGTACATGGGCTTCCTGCATCCAGCCCAGGGCCGGGGGAGGGGTGACAAGGTTCAGTCATTTGAAGATGACCCAGCTGCCTTGGGTCCCGGGGCAGGACAGAGACAACAAGACTGGCACTTCTCTCGCTAATGGACCCACTGCTCCCTCTCTAAGCCTGTGGATGGATCAGAATGGCCAGGAGGGCAGAATACAGCTGTCTCCAAATCCCTGCCGGCCAGGAAAGCTTGCAAGAGACTGAGAGCCCGATGCAGGGTGGTGCTGAGTGCTGGGTGCTAGGGGCAGTGAGGGCACAACCCGTCCTGCCTATATACACACATCTCCTGGCCCCTTCCCTCCCCCAAGTGGGCACCCCCCATGCCTGGGGCGCCCCAAGCTGTTGTTGGCCTTTGTGTCTCTGTGAGGAAAGGTGACGCACGGGCAGCTCGAGGAATGAAGCTGAGCTCTCCCTGGCTCCCCCTACTTGGTCCCCCTGTCACCCCAGTATGTGCTGCCCATCAGACCCTGGCCTGCCCAGCCCCAGGGCTCCCGGCATGCGGAGCGCTCTGTGTTCCTGACACAAAGCCGGAGGGTGGCATCAGCCACAGTCATGAGCAGGGGACGGTGTCAGGAACACAGAGCGTTCAGCATGCCGGGAGCAGTCTGGGCTGCACAAAGCCTTTGGCCCTTGCGTGGAACACGCAAGGATGAGGACTGGTGCCTTGGGCCACCCCAGCCGGGTGCCCGGGGACCAGCGCCTGCCTGGCTACAGCTGGCAGGACGTGGATTTATCAACGCAGGAAGGTTTTTGAGAGATCACCATTTTCCATCCTGATTCAGGATGAAAAGTCAAAATTTTCACGAGCTGAAAATCCCCCTCCCCCAAAACTGGTTTGAGTCAATCCAAATGTCTCATTTCAGTTTTGAGCCCTGTTTAGAATCATAGAATCTCAGGGTTGGAAGGGACCTCAGGAGGTATCTAGTTCAACCCCCTGGTCAAAGCAGGACCAACCCCAACTAAATCATCCCAGCCAGCGTTTTGTCCAGCCTGACCTTAAAAACCTCTAAGGAAGGAGATTCCACCACCTCGCTAGGGAACCCATTCCAGTGCTTCACCATCCTCCTAGGGAAAAAGTTTTTCCTAATATCCAACCTAAACCTCCCGCACTGCAACTTGAGACCATTACTCCTTGTTCTATCATCTGATATCACTGAGAACAGTCTAGATCCATCTCTTTGGAACCCCCTTTCAGGTACTTGAAAGCAGCTATCAAATCTTCCCTCATTCTTCTCGTCTGTAGACTAAACAATCCCAGTTCCCTCAGCCTCTCCTCATAAGTCATATGCTCCAGCCCCCTAATCATTTTTGTTGCCCTCTGATGGACTCTTTCCAATTTTTCCACATCTTTCTTGTAGTGTGGGCCCCAAAACTGGACATGTACTCCATATAAGGCCTCATGTCAAATAGAGGGGAACGATCACGTCCCTCGATCTGCTGGCAATGTCTCTACTTATACAGCCCAAAATGCCATTAGCCTTCTTCGCAACAAGGGCACACTGTTGACTCATATGCAGCTTCTCATCCACTGTAACCCCTAGGTCCTTTTCTGCAGAACTGCTGCCTAGCCACTCAGTCCCTAGTCTGTAGCAGTGCATGGGATTCTCCCATCCTAAGTGCAGGACTCTGCACTTGTCCTTGTTGAACCTCATCAGATTTCTTTTGGCCCAATCCTCTAATTTGTCCAGGTCCCTCTGTATCCTGTCCTTACCCTCCAGCGTATCTACCACTCCTCCCAGTTTAGTGTCATCTGCAAACTTGCTGAGGGTGCAGTCCACGCCATCCTCCAGATCACTGATAAAGATATTGAATAAAACAGGCCTCAGGACCGACCCTTGAGGCACTCCACTTGATACCAGCTGCCAACTAGACATGGAGCCATTCATCACTACCCACAAAGCCCAATGATCCAGCCAGCTTTCTATCCACCTTATAGTCCATTCATCCAGCCCATACTTCTTTAACTTTTTGGCAAGAATACTGTTACTACAATTAGCTCACGTTCCAAACTGAAACACCACTTCCAACCAGAAACTCGGAATTGTTCCTTTAGAAAATGTCAAAACCAAATGCTATGACCAAATTTTTTCCCCCAAAAAATGTTTCAGTCAAAAAAAAGTGTAAAACTGGCCATTTTCCATTTGTGGTTTCGATGAATCTGCATTTTCCAATGAAAAACTGTTTCATTGGAAAATTCCCAACCAGCTGTTCAGTCCAGAATCAAAGGAGAGCGCCCCCTGCTGAGTCACTCCACCCACGGACACGCGCCCGATTCCCAGGGTCTCATGAAACCAAGGCCACGGTCACTCCTGTGTATTGGAATCCAGGTTTTCCTTGGAGACTCCCATCCAAGGGCAAGACCAGCCAAGCCCTGCTTAGCCTAGGAGATCTGACTTTACAGAGCACCAACCTGGGGGGGTTAGCACTGGGGGAGGGAAGGACTTCATCAGGGTAACCTCCCAGGAGTCCAAGGCCTGACATCGGAATACATTCAGGGTGGGGGAGACTCACAACCAGCAGCCCCCTTCCACGCCCCACTCAGCTTTTCCTTTGTGTTCTGCTCCAGAGGAAAAGAGTGAGTCTGCTGTGTAATCCACAGGAGAGAATAAAGAGACTGGAGCCACGGCTAACCCGCCCTTCCCCTTTTCTCCCCTACTCCACTGGAGAGAGGTCGAGACTCTGGAACAAATATACCATAGATCAAAGTAAGTGTGCTCAGGAGAAAAGGGGGAGGAAGATGCGTTGTGCATGAGAAACGCTCTCCACTCTTGAGTGCGCAGCAACGAAGGGATTACGGGGTCGTGAAAAGCTTGCCAAGGGAGCTAGCGCACCTGTGCAGTGAGCGGGAAGGCTGGATTGCCTGGGGCAGTATGGAGGAGGGCACTCAGTGTTATTAGATGTTGTCTGGTGTCTCTGGGGACACGGTTCCCCGATATTTCTCTCACACACACCGACTCTTACACACGCGTGCGCAGCTGCCCAAAAGCAGCACCAGCACTGGGTGAAATGCTTTGATCGAAACGTATTCTCTGTGAAAAATACAGATTTCTGTGACACCAAAACATCCTGTCCAGCCATGCTGGTTTCACTGAATTGTTTCGGTCAAAAAGTAAAAATTCCTCCAAATAATACAGTAATGTAATTTATAAATGAAACTTTTTTTGATTTTTTTGATTCAAAATGACTCTTTAGTTTAAAATTCCCTTTCATTTTCATTTTTAAAGTTAAAAAAGGCTCCAAATCAAAATGAAAATTACATTCCACTCTAAACAATGTCTCTTCGACTTTTCAGTTCACCAAAAATGTCAAAACAATTCATTTTTGGTTCAGCCTGAAACAGTGTTATTGTTTTGATTTTTCAAACTGCCAGCGAACCAACAAATCAAGGATTGGCCCCATTTTACCAACATGCATCTGAGGCCTTGTCTACACACAAATGTTGTGCTACTTTCACCAAAGGAGTATAGTTAAGCAGAACAACTCCCCTTGTGTGGAGACTGTTATTTCAGCGTAAAGATGACTTACACCAGTATAGCTGTACTGATGCTGGTTGTGGTGGAACCCAAATGAGAGTACCAATTCAGGACAAATTACTTAAAGCTGGGCAGTTACAGCTCAAGATTGGGGCTCCTTTTCACACCAATGCAAACTAAACCAGACAGACAGAGAAGATTTCAGTTTCACCCCACTGGCTAGTCACAAGTCACACAAGCAATTCCCTTAGACACTCCAGTTTCCCAGTATCACCACCAGCAGCCACTCATAATGGGGAGGAGAAAAAGGCAGACAGTTGTTCAATGGAGGAAATAGAAGTAATCCTAGCAATTACTTGCTGACCCATCTGATTGAAATGCGTAACAAAATAATGGGACAAATGCTTAAGAGCAAAAGTTGTAAACCTCTGGAAGGTAATGGACCCAAGAGCAATATGGAGTATTTATTGTGGGTTTGTCAAGAATAAATCATTGTTTGCCTTTTAGATAAAATAACAAATTAGGAATCCTGGCCTGGATTTCTGTGCTATCTGGAATGGACTCTGAGCATAGCCCCTGAGAGAAGAAAAACATGGCTTGGAGTTCTGTGCCACCTGAAATGGAAAGGCATGTGAATCTGCTCTCACATTTGTAATCAGTGCCAGGTTTACAATGGCACTAGTGGCTCATAGCCTTCAAGGTCAGAAGGGACCATTACGATCATCTAATCTGATCTCCTGCACAACATAGGCCACAGAATCTCACCCACCCACTCCTGTAGTAAACCCCTAACCTATGTCTGAGTTCTTGAAGACCTCAAATCATGGGTTAAAGGCTTCAAGGTGCAGAGAATCCTCCAGCAAGAGATCCGTGCCCTACGCTATAGAGGAAGGCAAAAAAACCCCAGGGCCTCTGCCAATCTGCCCTGGAGGAAAATTCCTTCTCGACCCCAAATGTGGGATCAGCTAAACCCTGAGCATGTGGGCAAGACTCACCAGCCAGACACCCAGGAAAGAATTCTCTGTAGTAACTCAGATCCCACCCCATCTAAGAACCCATCACAGGCCATTTGGGCATATTTACCGCTAACAGTCAAAGATCAATTAATTGCCAAAATTGGGCTATCCCATCATACCATCCTCCATAAACTGATCAAGCTTAGTCTTGAAGCCAGATATATCTTTTCCCCTACTGCTCCCCTTGGAAGGCTGTTCCAGAACTTCACTCCTCTGATGGTTAGAAACCTTCATCTCATTTCCAGTCTAAACTTCCTGTTGGTCAGTTTATATCCATTTGTTCTTATGTCCACATTGGCACTAAGCTTAAATAATTCCTCTCCCTCCCTGGTATTTATCCCTCTGATAGGTTTATAGAGACCCCCAGCCTGCTCTGTTTGCACTGTGCCCTCGCTCTTTTTGGCCTGCCCACCAGCTGGCCAAGGGCTTCTCTCCATCCCCTGGCAATCGGCTTCTTGCCAGCAAGTTAAAGATGTATGGGCTGGATGAATGGACTATAAGATGGATGGAAAGCTGGCTAGATTGTCAAGCTCAACGAGTCGTGATCAATGGCTCCATGTCTAGTTGGGAGCCGGTATCGAGTGGAGTGCCCCAAGAGTCGGTCCTGGGCAGTGTTCCCACTAATTTTTCCCACCCATGTGCGGAATCAGTTTTGTTATGTGCACCAATATGGAAGTGATATATGAGGGTTGGGGTGCAGGGGTGTGAGGGCTCCGGCTGGGGATGTGGGTGGGGCTGGAGATGAGGGGCTTGGAGTATGGGAAGGGGGGTCCGGAATTACAGCGAGGAGAGAGGACTCCCATCAGCTCTGTCTCCTCGCAGCAACACCTGAGCTGTGAGGGAGAGGCGCCTCTCCCCAGCACGGCAGCTCCGGGGTTGGGGCTGCAGGATGGGGTGAGGGGAGGGGAGCTCTAACTGTGCCTGGGCCCGAACCCAGGACTGGGGCCGGGCTGGGCCACACTGCTTCGGCCGCATCTTGGTCCAGGCTGAGTCACTCTGTCCATCCTTGGGTCTTGGCTGGGTTGGGCCACTCCTGGGTCCAGGCCGTGGCTGGGGCTGGGAGCCCCAGCAGTGGCAGGTTGGGACCAGGGATGGGAGGGCCAGGGGTGGGGGGGCACCCCTCCCCTGCTGGTCACCGACCACAGCAGGTCCCTGGGCAGGTTCTCTGAGCACCTGCACAGCACTAAATAGGCCGTTGTGTGGCCACACAGCATACAGAGAACTTAGATCCTGGGACCAGTTTTATTCAACAACATCATTAATGATCTGGGTGATGGGATGGATTACACCCCCCAGCAAATTCTTGGATGACACTAAGCTCCGGGGAGAGGTAGAAATAGGGTCCAGAGTGACCTAGACAAATTCGAGGATTGGGCCAAAAGAAATCTGATGAGGTTCAACAAGGACAAATGCAGAGTCCTGCACTTAGGAAGGAAGAATCTCATGCAGCGGTACAGATTGGGGACTGACTGGCTAAGCAACAGTTCTGCAGAAAAGGACCTAGGGGTTACAGTGGACGAGAAGCTGGATATGAGTGAGCAGTGTGCCCTTGTTGCCAAGACGGCTAAAGGCATATCAGGATGTATTCATAGGAGCATTGCCAGCAGATCGAGGGACATGATCATTCCCCTCTATTCGGCACTGGTGAGGCCACATCTGGAGTACTGTGTCCAGTTTTGGTCCCTCCGTTACAGAAAGGATGTGGATAAACTGGAAAGAGTCCAGCGGAGGGCAACAAAAATGATTAGGGGGCTGGAGCACATGACTTATGAGGAGAGGCTGAGAGAACTGGGATTGTTTAGTCTGCAGAAGAGAAGAATGAGGTGGGATTTGATAGCTGCTTTCAACTTCTTGAAAGGGGGTTCCAAAGAGGATGGATCTAGACTGTTCTCAGTGGTAGCAGATGACAGAACAAGGAGTAATGGTCTCAAGTTGCAGTGGGGAAGGTTTAGGTTGGATATTAGGAAGAACATTTTCCCTAGGAGGGTTGTGAAGCACTGGAATGGGTTCCCTAGAGAGGTGGTGGAATCTCCTTCCCTAGAGGTTTTCAAGGTCAGGCTTGACAAAGCCCTGGCTGGGATGATTTAGTTGGGGTTGGTCCTGCTTTGAGCAGGGGGTTGGACTAGATACCTCCTGAGGTTCCTTCCAATCCTGATCTTCTAGGATTCTATGGTTCTCTCTGCCCCCTGGCCAGACCCCAGTGCACCTCCGGCTCCGGGCAGTCACTGCTTCCCCCCACTTATCTCCTTGGAGCTCATCTGCCTGGGACTGGTGCAGAAGCCTGGCCAGTCTCAGCCAGTTGATGGGGGACAGTGTGGGGGGCTTGGCTGGGCCCCCCCAGGCAAGCGGATCCTGAGGAAGGCCAGCTGGGGCAGGCCCTGGCCTGGCTGATGGCGCCGTTCCCAGGGGCTGGAGCGATTCTCCACCCTGGGGCCTGCCCTGGCTGCCCAGTCCAGCAGACACAGGCGCCTCCCAGCAGGGCTGATGAATGCAGGAGGGAGGCAGGGCATGGTACTGCCCCAGCCCCTCCCTGTAGCTGCTCTCTGGGCCCTGCTCCCAGGGATACGTGCTGTCGCCAGGTCACCCACTGCTGGCTCGCTGGCCTCTCTCGCTGCCTGGGGCCGAGTGCATGCTGGTGGCAGCTCCTTGCTTGGCGTTAGCCCCTCCCTCCAGTGCCTTGCAGCAGGGGGTTCTTACCAAGTCCATTGTGGGGCGCTGTCTCTCCCTTCCCCTTGAGTCCTGGGGGATGAGCCCCCCGATCATGCTGCCTGCGGACACACTAACCCTTCCTTAGCCCTTCTCCGTCTCCCCGTATGCACCTTTCGCTAGTCCTCCATCTCCCTGTCTGCACGCTCTCCTCCCCGATCCCCCCGTCTGCACGCACACACCCCTGACCTGCTCCCAGCAAGTCGAAGAGCAGCTCCTCGCTAGGCACTAGCTCAGGGGTCCCGCGGAAGGAAGGGGCAGCGGGGACAGCCCTGGAGAGCTGCCCCTGTGCAACACGAAGCTCCCGCGAGGAGATTGCAGCGGGCCAGATAATCCTTCAGTCTGATCAGGATGGAGATGTCGTCTGCGAAGTCCATTATTCATCCAGCGTGTGTGCGCCTCTCCCAGGTCCAGGCTATTAATATTTTATACGGCTCCCGCTGCCGTCCCCCAGCGAGTTCTTAGAGCAACATTATTCAACAACAGAACCCAGAGCAGGAGGGAAACAGGGCAGGGGGAGGGTGGGATTCTGAACCCGCTCCACAGGCAGGGCCATTGGATCCTACGCAAACTCTGGGCCACAACTTTGTCGCACTCCCCGGTTCCAGTTCAGGTCTTCCTATAGCTGCACTCGGGGCAGGTGTGGGTGGCAGGTCCCCATCCCACAATCTCCTTACTGCATGCCCCAAAATGGTGTGCCCGTGTGTGATCTCCATCCTGCTAGGGGTGTGTGAGCGATCCTCAAAGTTGTGTGTGTGTGTGTGTGTGTGTGTATGTGTAAGTACGTATCCTATTGTATGTGTGTGAGCCTCAAAGTAATGTGTGTGCCTACCTAGCTGTGATTCCCATTGTAGTGTGTGTGGATGAGGCTCAAAGTAGCCTGTGTGATCACCGTGGTAGTGTGTTTATGTGTAGCTGGGTGTATTATTATTGTTCTGTATAGTCCAGTAGTGCCCAGAGGCCCTACTCAGGATCAGGGTCCCTTTGTCCCAGGTAAAGTGGTAATAGACACCAGCTCAGGCCTTGTACTCTAATTACACCAAGAACGCCTGAAGAAAGGGTAAAGTCCATGAGCCTAGGTTCCCTTGGGGTCACTTACTGTCTCCCTGGAATGGGGACCAGTGTCTGCCTGACTCCCACCAGTATGCTGCGAGCCCGAGATGGGCAGGAGGGAGCGACTGAGACATGCCACCTCTGCGCACATGGCTGCTGTTGTTCCCTGAGCCGGGCCATCCGGGACCGTAAGATCTCCATCAACCTCCCAGTCAAGTGAGGAGACAGCAGGACCAGGAAAAGAAACTCTCGGCTCAGGGCTTTCCTCACCCTGCCTAGAGAGTCCTTTAGAGCCTGACACCAGCACCGACTCCAGCCAGGCAGGTCTCAGGGAAGTGCTGGAGCAGATTCTGGCGCCGTGGCTGTCTCAGACGGTGGCTGATCTGAAGCAGTAGGGAGCACTATCGAGCTTGCATTAGCCTTTTTCCCTGCATCCCCTTGGAGTTTCCTCATCTGCCTTCTTTTGGACAGCGAGCAGCGACAAATCAGCCTCCCTTGCTTGTACTGACCTAACGCAGCTGTGGATCAAAGCGAAACAACCAACTAAGGCCAGGGCTACACAATAAACTTCTGCCAGTAGCATAACGTCAATCCGGGTGTGACTCCTTTATCACATTTCACACTGACAAAAGCTCTGGTGTAGAGACAGTTCTATCGGCACGGGTACCTCCTTTCATTCAAGGAACTGGTTTAAGTGCTAACAGCAAATGGGCTCTTCTGCCAGTTGAAGATTCATCTACATGAGGAGCGTTTGCCAATATGGCCCAAGAGCTATAACCACACTGGCTTTACTAGCACAGAGAACAGACCCAAGTCACTGTCAAGAAAAGGTTGCACCCTCCCCCGTCCCAAAAGAAGGGACCAGAGTAGCAGCTTTAATAATAGATTTTTTGGTTCACCGACAATTCTGAAAAATGTGGAAGAAAATTCAGCAAATCAAAATCAAAATATGTCTAGGTTCAAGTCAAACAAAACATTTTGTTTCAATTTGGGGCATGTTAATGTCTTTGCATTTTAAAAACGGAAAGGCAAGTTTGAAAGAAAACGTCATTTCAACCCAAAAAATCAAAATGTTTTGGGTTTAGTTTTTTGGGTTTTTTTTAAACATGAGCAACTGGGAGAAACCAACATGAATTTGCAAAACATTTTGATGGCAACAAAATCTGCATCTTTCAGCAAAAAATGTTTTGGCTGAAAAATTTTGCCCAACTCTGATCAGAATCCCTCCCCAAACGCCCTTGGAAAGGCAGAGCCCGCGATGTGCTCTGGCATGGACAAGCCCTCCCTGAAAATACTAAACCGGGGACAGTTAAACCGTTAGCTCAGCTCATCTGCTGGCAAAAATAAAAGTGAGGATGAAGCAAGACCAGTAAGGATGGGAGTGTTTACCATAGAGAGGAAAGGAATTAAAGGGGAGAGGCTCCAGGCGTTTAAAACAATGAATGGAACGCAGAAGGAAGATCAGGCAACAGAAGATCCCAGCCACAGAACAAGCACTTAATGAAACCGACAGGGGGCACAGTCAAAACTGAGCAAAGCATTTGCTTTCTAATGCAATGAGCTTGGGGAACTCACAGCCACAAAGTATCACTTGGGGGAAGAGCTTAGCTGGATTCAGTAAAAGATCTGAGCTGTGTATCTCCCTTAAAGCTTTCCTTGGTTCCTGAGTGACTCTGAACTAATAACTCTGGGAGAGACGCTGTCCCCAAGGGGTGGGTGTGTGTGCGTGGGGGAAACAGGCAGATTCAGGGTCTGCAAGGCAACCAAGAGGAAGAGAGGAGAGATGCTAGTTCAACTGACAGCAGCTCATGTCGCTTCGTGGGAGCCATAGCAGATCGGGGGTGGTCCTGGAAGAATCATGGAGCAGGTCCTCAAGGAATCAATTCTGAAGCTCTTGGAGGAGAGAAAGGTGACCGGGAACAGCCAACATGGATTCACCACGGCCAAGTCATGCCTGACCAAGCTGATTGCCTTCTGTGATGAGATAACTGGCTCTGTGGATGAGGGGAAAGCAGCGGACATGATACATCTTGACTTTAGCAAAGCTTCTGATACGGTCTCCCACAGTATTCTGGTCAGCAAGTGAAAAATGGTATGGATTGGATGAATGGACTATCAAGTGGATAGAAAGCTGGCTAGATTGTTGTTGATCAACAGCTCCATGTCTAGTTGGCAGCCGGTATCAAGTGGAGTGCCCCAGGGGTTGGTCCTGGGGCCAGTTTTGTTCAACATCTTCATTAATGATCTGGATTAATTGCACCCTTAGCAAGTTTGCGGATGACACTAAGCTGGGGGCAGAGATGGATACGCTGGAGGGTAGGGACAGGATACAAGAGGGACCTAGACAAATTGGAGGATTGGGCCAAAAGAAATCTGATGAGGTTCAACAAGGACAAGTGCAGAGTCCTGAATTTAGGATGGAAGAATCCCAGGCACTGCTACAGACTAGGGACCGACTGGCTAAGTGGCTGTTCTGCAGAAAAGGACCTAGGGATGAGAGTGGACCAGAAGCTGGATATGAGTCAGCAGTGTGCCCTTGTTGCCAAGAAAGCCAATGGCATATTGGGCTGTATTAGTAGGATCATTGCCAGCAGATCGAGGGAAGTGATTATTCCCCTCTATTCGGCACTGGTGAGGTCATATCTGGAGTATTGTGTCCAGTTTTGGGCTGCCCACTACAGCAGGGGTGGGCAAACTTTTTGGCCTGAGGGCCACATCAGGGTTGTGAAACTGTGTGGAAGGCCGGGTAGGGAAGGCTGTGCCTCCCCAAACAGCCTGCCCCCTGCCCCCTACATACCCCCTCCCATTTCCCATCCCCTGACTGCCCCCCTCAGAACTCCTGACCCATTCAACCCCCCTGTTCCTTGTCCCCTGACTGCCCCCTCTGGGGACCCCCACCCCTAACTGCCCCCTGGGGACACCACCTTCTACCCAACCCCCCCTGCTCCCTGTCCCCAGAGAGCCACCCCCACCCCCTGTTCCCTGTCCCCTAATCACTTTACCCCCAGAATCTCTGCTCCATCCAACTGCCCCCTTCTCCCTGTCCCCTGACCGCCTCCTGGGGCCCCTTGCGCCTTATCCAACCCACCCACTCCCTGCCCCCTTACCATGCTGCTCAGAGCAGCAGGACTGGCTGCTGTGCCACTCAGCTGGAGCCAGCTGCCCTGCCCGGGCGGCAGCGTGTCTGCGCGGGATGGGGGGACAGCAGTGGAGGGGCCAGGGACTAGGCTGGGAGCTCTAGGCAGGATGGTCCCGTGGGCCGCATGTGGCCCACGGGCTGTAGTTTGCCCACCTCTGCACTACAGAAAGGATGTGGACAAATTGGAAAGAGCCCAGCAGAGGGCAATGAAAATGATTAGGGGCCTGGAGCACATGACTTATGAGGAGAGGCTGAGGGAACGGGATTGTTTAGTCTGCAGAAGAGGAGAGTGAGGGGGGATTTGAGAGCAGCCTTCAACTACCTGAAGCGGGTGGGGTGGGGGTCCAAAGAGGACGGAGCTCGGCTGTTCTCACTGGTGGCAGATGACAGGAGAAGCAGCAGTGGTCTCAAGTTGAAGTGGGGGAGGGTGATGTTGCACTCCATATATTTTATGGAAATATGCTAATGAGTGTGAATACAATGTAACTGGAATATGCTTTATGCAAAAAGTCTCTTGTAAGGTGTTATTACAAAGCTCATAATCTACGGACGGTGGTCATCCTATTTGTATAAATGTATCATTTTTGTATCTGAAACTAGAAATATGAAGTACAACACTGAAGTTCTATTGTAATTATGCAAAGTGGGGGCCGTTAATGATGGCTTGGAATCTTGATGGCTCCCATTGACGATGACAATTGACCACAGATGGCTCTGTTTACCTGCACACCACCACTGTATGTGTGTGGGCCAACTCTGGAAGAATGAAGGGGGGCTCACGGGACATGGGAACATGTCACATGATACTGGAATCCATCTTTAACCTGGTTCTTTTCCATTTAGAAGGAGGGGTGGGAACCCAGAGAGAGAGAAAGGATTCTCACCTTGTGCCAAAGCTATAAAAGGGGGTGGAACAGAACAAAGGGGTGGCCAGTCATGAGAAATCCCCTGGTTACCACCTGAGTGAAACTAACATAGACTGTACCAGGGGAAAGGATTAGGCCCAGACTAGGAAGGAGTCTAGTCTGTGAAAGAAGCTTATTGGAAGATCTCTAAAGGTGAGATTTACCTGTATACAGTTTCTTAATGTGTTAGGCTTACACTTGTGTGTTTTTCTTGTATTCTTCTTGGTAACTTGCTTTTTTTCTGTCTGTTATTACTTGAAACCACTTATAGCCTCCTTTTTATACATAATAAAATCACTTTTGTTTATTAATTAACCCAGAGCAAGTGATTAATGCCTGGGGGAACAAACAGCTGTGCATATCTCTCTATCAGTGTTATAGAGGGTGGACAATTTATGAGTTTACTCTGTATAAATTTTATACAGCAAAAAGGATTTATTTGGGGTTTGGATCCCATTGGGAGCTGGGTGTCTGGGTGCTGGAGACTGGAGTACTTGCAGAGCTGTTTTCAGTGAAGTCTGCAGCTTTGGGGGCGTGGATCAGACCTGGGGCTATGTAGCAGCAGTAGCGTGTCTGGCTCAACAAGGCAGGGTTCTGGAGTCCCAAGCTGGCAAAGAAAATGGTCTCAGAGATAGTTTTAGCACATCATGTGAGACTCCCAAGGGGGGTCTCTGTGACTGAACCCATCACAGGAGGGGTCTAGGTTGGATATTAGGAAACACTATTTCCCTAGGAGGGTGGTGAAGCACTGGAGTGGGTTACCTAGGGAGGTGGGAGAATCTCCTTCCTTAGAGGTTTTTAAGGTCAGGCTTGACAAAGCCCTGGCTGGGTTGATTCAGTTGGTGTTGGTCCTGCTTTGAGCAGGGGGTTGGAGGTTCCTTCCAACCTGGATATTCTAGGATAGTAGATGACTGGATGGCCACCAGGCCTGTTCAGAGGAGGAGCAGTGTCTGAGAGAAAGGGGCGAGGGGTAGTTCCAAAATTGTTGACAATTAAAAGTCTGGAAAGGCAGAGTTAGTCTGATGGAGGAGGACGGTCCTCATGAAATGCTCCCCTCCCCAAGCGCTCTGAGAGGGGAGAAGCCGGTCCTGTTTTGGGAGAGGCAGGGACCAGTCATTGCAAGGCTAGAACATGCTGTGTGGTGAACGTGCAAGTCCCAGATCCGCATGCCAGGTTCCCCCAAGAACTGGCCTCCTGTTGCTGGAAGCAAAATCTCTCCACTTGGTCCGTCCCTGTTCAGTTTATAGGATTGAATTGGGAAAACTCCCTATCCAGCCAGGCTGAGCTAGTCCGTCAGCTCCCTAGCCAAACCAGTCACCCTGGGACAAGTACTACCTCAGCCGCTAGCTCGGGGCTGCCCGCCTGCTGTGATTATATTGGAGCTCTCGATTTGGTTTCAGGAAAGTTATTATAAATTCCATCTTATCCTTGCATCCCTTTATTGGGGTGGGAGGGGGTCATCTTGGGCACAGAAGCAGCCTCATGCCTGTATGCACAGATGCAGGTCGGCTGCAACTGTCAGACCCTCTGCAACGGCTAAGGAGCCCACATACAGCCCTGACCCTAAGGATCACCCTCTGAGAGTCAGGAAATAGTTTGGGAAACACCCTAGTTCCTGAACCGTGCTGGAGGGTGAGGGACTGGGGATCTCATTATTTACTGCCTGTTAAATCTCCTGGAAGGATTTACCCCCTCATCCCACCTGTGAGTTTTGGGGGCTCTACTGAGCCCAGCCAGCCAAATTGCTTATTGGTGCTACAGAAGATGTCATTGCCACAAACCATCGAGGGCCCCTGCGAAATACACATGCCACAGGACAGTACATTGTGCTCCTGCTGTCAGGTCACATGACTGGGACTTGGGGGGAAATTCATGGGTATACCCGTGTGGAGAGGGCTCTGGTGACCCTGACAGTTTTGGTTTACTCTCTCATCTCCTATTTACTTCCCGTGTCATACAGTTACTCTGCTGAGTATACTGGGTGTGGTTGTGTTATTTCTTGGGAGTATTCCTGGCAAATAACTCAGGGCTACCCTGTGGTTAGAATTTTCCTTCCAAGCTGCCCTGCTGACCATGTTAGGAGTGTGGAGGCCCCACCAAGTAAATTGATCTAGGAAGAGAGTAGGAAATTACACCCTGCCGAGTTGTGGGGAGGTTCCAGATGAACCCAGGCCTGTCCATCAAAACCCATCAGGAGACTAGCATTAAAGGAGGTAAGAGGGTGGATCAGGTGCTATACGTCAATAACGAGCATATCCAGATTTATAACAGTAAATGCTGCAAACATTAAAAAATCGAATGTTTCACTGATCCTTTAATTTTGGAAGGGATATTCATGATCATGCTTCAGGGCTTATGGTGATGTCTATCTCTGGGGGATCAGGAAGGAACTTTCCAAGGAGCAGATTATCCCATAGCTGCCCACTGCAGGGTTTCTAGCACCTTCCTTTAAGGAATCTGGGTCCTGGTCCCTCTCAGAGACAGAACATGGAACTTAGATATTCCACTCATATGATCCGCTATTAACGTTCCTACCCGTCCCTAAGAACTAACCCAGCCCAATTCAAACTCAATCTTTCCCTGCAGCTTTGAGCCAGTGCAGGGGATACTAATAATTAATGAATGAAAAATCAATTCAGATTTAAATTGAAATAAAACCACCATTTCATTCTCATTTGTGCTGCTCTACTTTTACAAAGAATTTGGTTTCATTTCACAGTTCCTTCCACAATTCCTGGTTCTGGCCAGGACTGAAAATACCGTCAGGAAATGCTGTTCATGGGATACTTCTGGCCGCGTTCTGAAGCAAGTAGTAGCAGCGATCTTCTTTGTTTGAGATATCTGTACTTGCAAGCAGTTCCTATTGTGCTTGTGAGGGCTATTTAAACTCTGTAACTATCATGCCTTAATTTTCGGATCACTGTGCCTTTATGGTCCTGCTCTCTGTCTCTAAAGCTGGTCAAGAATTTTCTGACAAAGCTTTTTCTGAACAACCACTTTTAGTCCTTTTGGGGTTTTATCCACTCTAAAGAAGCAAAAAAGGTGCAACTCAAAATACAGAGCGTCCTTTGGCAGGTCAACTTCAAGGTTCCAGAGGCATCACACATTTAATACAGCTGAGCTCAAGCTGAAACAGTGCAAATGGCTGCCTTGAGAGATAGAGAATTTCTGTGCTTCCGAGTTCCCCAGAAACTCCACTCTCTGGAGTTTCCCTACATTACAATCTTGGTATCCTCCGACTAGCAAACTCATTCACTGATCAGCCCCTGGAGCCGGGGCACCGCTGACAGCTGCCTCTGCAGAAACAAACACTTAGCATGGGGATCCCCTATTTACACCACCCCCTCCACTGGTGTGATTCCGATGAGCCAAATTGCTGATACGAGATGGGCACAAACCAGAATCCCTATCTAAATTCCCTTGAACTTTGCATCTGCAGCTGGATCCAAACTTGCCCGCTCAGGCCCATTTGTGTGAAGTGGATTCTCACCTGGACATCACAACCAGCCCTCTTTGGATCCAAGTTTCAGCCCTCAAGCCCATGGCTGGTGCTTACCTGGCCCGGACCTCCAGCTCATACACAGTTCCCAGTGCTGATTGTTGGCAGCCCTCTCTTAGCTAGTGCTGGATACTATACAGCCAGGGGTGTGGAAAGAAGACCGGCATCAAGCTGAAGTCTGGTCTTCTTGCAAATCAAGAGAGCCTGGATTGATCTCTGGCACAATGCTTAATTGTGGTTGTATATTCAGTTTATGTCCATCATTGGCAATCTTGTCATGACACTAAAGATTTTGACACCCACCACGTAGCAGCATCTCTGGCTTCCAAATTCATTAGTCCTCCATTCTTAAATATGTTCCTACCAAGAAAGTGACTGAAACTGAACCAGTGTTTGATGGAGGCAGCTGCTGGGTTTGGCTTCAAATAGCCTCTTCTCTGAGGTTGTCCTGCCACTTGCTATGGAGAGGCTGATGGAGACAAGGAGAATTTTGTCAGAGCAAAGGCTGGCTGGGGTCGATGTCAGATCACCACCACGTCACGGTGTAGGAAAGAGAAGGAATCCTGCTGGTTGACGCAGGCTGTCCGCCAGGCACAATGTCCACCCCACTGTGCAGTCACACTGTTTCCAGGGGAAGGTGAGACCAGCTTTCCAGGAAGGAATCCAAACGGTACTTCTTGTATCAGCCAGAGTCGGCAGGATCACCTGCATTCATGAGAAGGTCAATTCAAGGTGCTCCACAGTTGTCCATCAGCTGTTGTCTCTCTTCCATTAAAGAGGGGCAGGAAGTTCTGGTAGAGTGATCGTCCTTCAACCAAGAAGAGATCCAGACCACAGGCCATAAGTTGAAGTCTGGGAAGACACCAGGGGTTAACACTGCCCTTAAATTGTTGCAGACAGTGAGAGTATTGTTGTACGTTGGCTGCATAGGCTCTTTCCGACCAGGGGACATGCTAATATTGCCACCCTCCCCCAGACATGTGTATGGACAAACATTAATAGCAAAAATAAGAACTGTCCCCTCCAAATTTCCATCGAAACCTTGAACCAAACCCAGAGTGAACCTTTGCTAAGGCTTCAAAACAACCAGGCACAGAAGCAGGGAGGGGAAAACTCACCAGACCAAATGTAGAATCCCCACAAATTCTAGATGCATAAGGAAGCTGAGAACATTTGGGGTGTGAGTTGTTGGACTCTGGCAGGGGCTGCTGTGATGGGATTCGCTTTATTTTTAATTGAATTCCCAAATCATGCTGTGAGCCAGGGGAGAATGACTTGCAAACAGGAATCACAGCGTAGATTCTCATTTAGCTAGAAATACATTGTTTTGCAAATTAAATTTCCCTTGAATAACAATGGTTTAAAGGGGACCCTGTCTGGTTAAAAATAATACATGTTTGAAAAGTCTGCACCTCTCTTGGTAATAACACCTTGGATTACTAAAGCTGAAGGGATTTTAAGAATCTAATTCCCTTCTCATTATTTGTTTTCTTCTTTCTTTTCTTCTCAGTTTGAACAATGAAAATAGACTAAGCAGCTGATTCTAGTTAGTACTTAAATACCATGGTAATGTGGTCTTGTAAAAAAAAAAAAAGACAGAAATATATAGAAGGGTATGTATAGTGATTAGATAAGATAGATTAGATAAATTTGTTGCCAACTTTTGGAAGTCTCACTATATTTGGGGGTTTTCTTATCTCTCGGAGTTATGTTAGATTGAGAGTTTCAGGTTTTTTTGTTTTTTAAGTAAGTTTTCAACCATCATGGCTGTGGAGAAAACCGTGAAAATATATCCCAAGGGTATCCTAAAACAGTGGCTTTCGACCTTTCCAGACCACTGTATCCCTTTCAAGAGTCTGATTTGTCTTGTGTACCTCAAGTTTCACCTCATTTAAGAACTGCTTGCTTACAAAATCAGAAAGAAAAATGAAAAAAAGTATCACAGCACATGGTCACTGAAAAATGACTTACATTCTCTTATTTATCATATAATTATAAAATCAATCAATTGGAATATAAATATTATACTTACATTTCACTATATAGTCTATAGAGCAGTACAAAAAAGTAATTGAATGAAATTTTAGTTTGTACTGACTTTGCTAGGGCTTTTTATGTAGCCTGTTGTAAAAACTAGGCAAATACCTAGATGAGTTGATCTACCTCCCTGGAAAATCTCTGCGTACCCCTTGGGGCTCAGAACCCTGTCCTAAAAGTTCAAACAAGAGAAGGCAAATAAAACAGCCAAAATTGTATATTTTAATCTTGTGATTTTTAAATCAATTTCATGATTTTGGGGGGCAGATTAAAGATATTTGGACCTGTAGGGTTGGCAGCAGATAGATTGACAGACAGACAGATCTGCCTGGAGGCTGGTGATAGATTTGAGTGGCCAAGTCCTTCTTGTCAGTTTCACCTTCTGTTTCTCTTGTGCTAACACAGTTTTAACACAAGAACAGCCACACTGATTCAGATCAATGGTCCATCTGGCCCAGTATCCTGCCTTCTGACAGTGGTCAATGCCAGGTGCTTCAGAAGGAATGAACAGAACTGGTAATCATCAAATGATGTATTTCCTGTCGCCCATTCACTGGCAAACACAGGCAAGGGACACATCCCTGCCCATCCTGGCTGATAGCTATTGATGGACCTATCTCCGTGAACTTATTTAGTTCTTTTTTTAATCCTTTTGGCTTCTTTTATGTTTGTTTGTTTTTTTCAAAAGTATTTCACAGAAATCCTCCTTTTAGTTTGAAGATTCATAATTTTTTAAAAAAATCTGCATGTTGGTCACAAATTGACCTGAGTTTTGGATTAAGGGGAAAAATAGATCAGAAAATTCAAATCACACACAAAAATACCTGCACAAAATCCAAATTGCCACCAGGTTCTCCTCTACGAGAAGGAAGACTTAGGAACCTCCTATGGCATGGGGAGCACACATTAGAGCTGCCAGCCAGCCTAGAATTTCTGGGATGAACCTGATTTTTTGCTTCGGTCTTCACGGCTGAGGACGTTAGGGAGATTCCCAAACCTGAGCCAACTTTTGTAGGTGACAAATCTGAGGAATTGTCACAGATTGAAGTGCCACTAGAGGAGGTCTTGGAACTAACTGACAAACTTAACTGTAACAAGTCACCAGGAACAGATGGCATTCACCCAAGAGTTCTGAAAGAACTCAAATGTGAAATTGCGGAACTATTAACTAGGGTTTGTAACCTGTCCTTTAAATCGGCTTCTGCACCCAATGACTAGAAGATAGCTAATGTAACGCCAATATTTAAAAAGAGCTCTAGAGGTGATCCCGGTAACTACAGACCGGTAAGTCTAACGTTCATACCGGGCAAATTAGTTGAAACAATAGTAAAGAATAAAATTGTCAGGCACATGGAAGAACATAAATTGTTGGGCAAAAGTCAGCATGGTTTCTGTAAAGGGAAATCATGTCTTACTAATCTATTAGAGTTCTTTGAAGGGGTCAACAAACATGTGGACAAGGGGGATCCAGTGGACGTAGTGTACTTAGATTTCCAGAAAGCCTTTGACAAGGTCCCTCACCAAAGGCTCTTACGTAAATTAAGTTGCCATGGGATAAGAGGGAAGATCCTTTCATGGATTGAGAACTGGTTAAAAGACAGGGAACAAAGGGTAGGAATAAATGGCAAATTTTCCGAATGGAGAGGGGTAACTAGTGGTGTTCCCCATGGGTCACTCCTAGGACCAATCCTATTCAACCTATTCATCAATGATTTGGAGGAAGGGGTAAACAGTGAGGTGGCAAAGTTTGCAGATGATACTAAACTGCTCAAAAGAGTTAAGACCCAAGCAGACTGTGAAGAACTTCAAAAAGAGCTCACAAAACTAAGTGATTGGGCAACAAAATGGCAAATGAAATTTAAATGTGGATAAATGTAAAGTAATGCACTTTGGAAAAAATAACCCCAACTATGCATACAATATGATGGGGGCTAATTTAGCTACAACTAATCAGGAAAAAGATCTTGGCGTCATCGTGGATAGTTCTCTGAAGATGTCCATACAGTGTGCAGCAGCAGTCAAAAAAGCAAACAGGATGTTAGGGATCATTAACAAAGGGATAGAAAATAAGACAGAGAATATCTTATTGCCCTTATACAAATCCATGGTGTGCCCACATCTTGAATACTGTGTACAAATGTGGTCTCCTCATCTCAAAAAGGATATACTGGCATTAGAAAAGGTTCAGAGAAGGGCAACTAAAATGATTAGGGGATTGGTACGGGTCCCATATGAGGAGATTTTAAAGAGGCTAGGACTTTTTAGCTTGGAAAAGAGGAGATTAAGGGGGGATATGATAGAGGTATATAGAATTATGAGTGGCGTGGAGAAAGTGAATAAGGAAAAGTTATTTACTTGTTCCCATAATAGCAGAACTAGGAGCCACCCACTGAAATTAGTGGGCAGCAGGTTTAAAACAAATAAAAGGAAGTTCTTCTTCACACAGCGCACAGTCAACCTGTGGAACTCCTTGCCTGAGGAGGCTGTGAAGGCTAGGACTAGAACAGGGTTTCAAAGAGAACTGGATAAATTCCTGGAGGTTAAGTCCTTTAATGGCTATTAGCCAGGCTGGGTAAGGAATGGTGTCCCTAGCCTCTGTTTGTCAGAGGGGGGTGATGGATGGCAGGAGAGAGATCGCTTGATCATTACCTGTTAGGTTCACTCACTCCAGGGCACCTGGCATTGGCCACTGTCGGTAGACAGGATACTGGGCTACATGGACCTTTGGTCTGATCCAGTACGGCCTTTCTTATGTTCTTATTTAATCTGGTTCTGGAACATTTACGAAACTCAAAATTACTTTGGGGACCCACAGGCTGGGATTTTCCTAGATTCCCAGATTCCAAGGCCAGATGGGATGACTGTGATCATCTAGTCCGAGCTCCTGCATCACCCAGGCCAGAGATCTGCCCTGAAATCATTCCGGTTTGAACTGAAGCAGGTCTGTTACAAAGAGACATCCAGGTTTCACTTTAAAATGGCCAGTGGAGAATCCCCCGCAACTCACGGTAAGTTTCTCGAATAGAAGCTTAACCTCCCCGTTCAACATGTGCCCTTTGTTTACCATCTGAATTTGTCTAGCTTCAACTTCCAGCCATTGGCCTGTTTTAGACCTTTGTCTGGGAGACTGAAAAGCCCAATATTAAATATTTGTTCCCCGTGTAGGTACTTACAGATCAGGATCAAGTCACCCCTTTGCCTGCTCTGTGTTACGTTAAATAGCTTGAGCTCCTGGAACCTATAAGGCAAGTTTCCTGAGCCTTTAATCATTCTCATGGTTCAGAAGTGCTTAAGGGATTTGGGTGCCTGAATCCCACTGAATTCCAGTGGATTAGGCACCTCACTCCCTTAGGCACCTCTGCAAATCTCAAGCTTGGAGCATCACTATATTGCACCACGCTGTATCTGCAGCAGGATTCACGCCATCATCTGCATGACAAATATAGCAGGATTGCCCCAGAGGAAGCCTGCTCCTTGTCTCACCTGTGCTGGAAGCTTCCTAATCCTTGCATCAGGGAAGCCAGGTCACCGGCTACTAGATCTCCCCACTTAGGGGTCAATAGCCAGCCCAATGCCCACTCCTTGACTGCCAGGATACACCACCTGGGATGGGGTACATCTGACAGACTTACAGCAGTGCTTGTCGGACTGGCTCATGGTGAGATAAAGGGACGGTCTGTGTGGGGAGGGGAGAGGTCTGATTCCTAACTAGAGCACTCACACAGCTCCAGCCACCTCCCTCTGGACAACGCCACCAACCAGCTAGGGACGACCTCCTCTCTGGATGTCCTCAGCAACGTCCCTGTCAGGCGCTGTCATGGAAAAGGGGATGTCCCCCTGCTGACACCCCTGGAGCAGAGCTAGAGCCTTCGGAATAGCACAGGGAGAAAGGCCAGCCCAGAATGGCTCTGCTTTGGGCAGAGTTGCTCTGTTCAGACGATTTGGTGGCCAACAAAGAGATTCTGCTCCCAGAGACTAGAGCTCCAGTGCCCGAGAGCCCCGTACCGGACACGGGGATCTGGCCATGAGACGCCACAAGCCATCATGGTGCCCGCATGCGGAGCTGCCCCATCGCCAGCCAGCTTAATATGTGGCGGGGGGGTGTCATGGGGAAAGTGCACTCTGTCCCCCTTGGGTCAGGCAAGGGCATTATGGCCTCCCGGTTACGTCTGTGTGACTCCTGCTACCTTCAGGGCAGTAGGGCCTAATGGCTAGGTGGCCTGGTGGCCAACGGCACTATGTCTGCCTTCTCCCTCCAGGCAGAGTGGTCCAATGGCCAGAGTCTTCTCCACAAGGCTGTGCGGCCTACTTGCCAGAGTCAACAAAGCTGCCCTTCTCTACAGGGCCATGTTGCCTAGGGGCCAGTCAGAAAAGTGGGCCTCCACCTGGGGGGCATGGCAGCTGGGGTAGGGGGGCCCGGACCCTCCCTACTGCACCATGTCCCAGCCCAGAGCCCTGGCAGTAGCGAGTGAGCTCGAGTCAGGGGGGCCGAAACACGCTGATGCCACCCTGCACAATGACTAGTCCCAGTGGGATACTTCCTACCATGTCTCTGATGCAGTGGTCCGGGTATCTCCAGGGTCTCTGGGCTCCTCGATGTGTGCGGCTCCCAGCAGCTAAAACCTTACTTGGACATCCATGGCTGCCTGGGTGTCTGCCTGGGTCTCAGCATCTCTGGCTTCCATGGTCAGGGGGCTTCTGCAGCCTGCAAGGTGCATCCTCCCTCCTCAGCAGTCAACCCAGACTGAACTGAGTCACACCCTTTTATAGCAGTGCTCCAGCTGGAGCATGCCCAACAGAGGCGAGGGGGCGGGGCTTCCTCTGTGGTGTTAACCCCTTCTTGGACAGTGGGGGACAAGTGCGTCCCATCACAGGGTTTCAGAGGGGCAAGTGTATACCTGTGCCACTGTAGGGGCTCACCCCACTTACACCAGGCCTCAGTCTGGCCCAGAGGAGATAGACCTAGCTCTATCCTCATATTTCAGAGCAGAGGAGCGACCCCAAGTGATCTGGAAATCAGTAAGTGAACCTCCTAGGTTCTAGGAGCCACTAATGCAGGCTGCTGGGATTAAAATAACTCAGGAATGAAGGGGCTAGCAAGGTAGGGCAGTGGGTATGCAAAGATAAAAGACGCTGATGGTGTGAGCGCAAAGAAATGCCCATCCCCAGACATCAAAGGAGAAATCAGAAGAATCAGACTCAGGGACTCTTGTACTGAGGGAGGTCACACCATCCAGGACATTGGACTCACCCCCAGCTCTCTGCAATATCCAAGAGGCCCTTGGGAGGACTGGAGCTACAGCACTGGACTGGGAAAAAAGAGAAATTCCACTTCTGGCTCTGCTGGGTGACGTTGGGCAAGCCACAGCTCCACTCTGTGCCTCAGTTTCCCCATCTGTGGCATGGAGGAAATTCTTTTGTAAAGCTCTTTGAGAGCAGCATCTTCGAGTCCCCTGAAATGGAGGTCCCTGCTGCTCAGTTCGGCTGAGCTGGGAGATAAAATATTCCACACTGATGTCTCCTACAGAGGATGACATCTTTAAGGGGTCCATGGCAGAAGATGCTACGTGACCCTCAATTTCAAAGCGGGTGGAGGAGGTTTAGCTCAAGTCGGAGGGACTCAGCCCCTGGAAGCTCCCCGTTCACACTGCAGAGTCAACACTAGCGATGACCTCCAGTCACGGCCCAGCTAATCAATGTTTGCAAGGCACTTTGCAGACAAGAAACACTCATTGATTATTGTAAGGGCAGGACTTGAACACCTCCTGGCCTGGCAGCTGGCCTTCTCCTGTCTGCACAGTGAGGAACAGGAGAGCAGGAGATTGAGCGGGAGGCGAGGACCCTGGGCTGAAGACAGTACAAGTTCTGGCTGGACGCAGCTTCAGTTGGGGGTTTGGGCTTCAGCTAGGGCTGGGGCCAAGAGCTTTGGAGTGCAGAAGGGGGCTCAGGGCTAGGATAGGGGGTTGGGGTGCGGGAGGGGATGCGGGGTGTGGGCTCTGGGAAGGAGTCAGGGTGTGGGAGGTGGTTCTGATGTGGGGCAGGAGGTTTGGGGTACAGGCACTGGGAAGGAGTTAGGGTGTGGGAGAGGGTTCCGACGTGTGCCAGGGGATTTGGGGTCTGGGAGGGAGTTAGGGTGTGGGAGGTGGTTCTGACATGGAGTAGGGTGGTGCTTACCTCAGGCAGCTCCTAGTCAGTAGCACAGCGGGGAAAACACCACAGCAGCCCCACACTGTAGCATTTAATTTCAGAGGCGGCCGGCATGTGTGAGGATTTATAAATGGAGAATACCTACGTCCTAATAAGGAGGAGAGGATGGAAAATGATAAAATACAGGGAGGGTCTGATGAGAAACAAATGAAAAAAGTCCCATTCAATTACATCATGCAATAGGGGACAGCCAAAAAACAACAAGTTTTTAAAATGCTAATATACCAATGTTAGAAGTCTAAATAATAAAATGAGTGAACGAGAGTGCCTAGTATTAAATGAGGATATTGCTATAATAGGCATCACAGAAACCTGGTGGAATCAGGATAATCAGTGGGACACAATAATATCAGGGTACAAAATATATTGGAAGGACAGAACAGGTCGTGCTGGTGGGGGAGTGGCCCTATATGTGAAAAAAAGTGTAGAATCAAATGAAGTCAAAATCTTAAATGAACAAAATTGTACTATTGAATCTCTATGGATAGTAATTCTATGCTTGAAAAATAAGACTATAACAGTAGGGCTATATTACAGACCACCTGACCGGACGGTGTTAGTGACTCTGAAATGCTCAGAGACATTAGAGAGGCTATTAAAATAAAAAACTCAATAATAATAATAGGGGATTTCAACTATCCCCATATTGACTGGGTTCCTGTCACCTCGGGACGGGATGCAGAGATAAAGTTTCTTGACACCTTAAATGACTGCTTCTTGGAGCATAGTCCTGGAACCCACAAGAGGAGAGGCAATTCTTGATTTAGTCCTAAGTGGAGCACAGGATCAGGTCCAAGAAGTGACTATAGCTGGACTGCTTGGTAATAGTGACTATATTATAATTAACTTTAATATCCCTGTGGCAGAGAAAACAACACAGTGGCCCCACACTGCAGCATTTAATTTCAGAAAGGGAAACGACACAAAAATGAGGAGGTTAGTGATTATGTTTTCCAATGTGCATTACTTTACATGAATCAATATTAAACTTCATCTGCCATTTTGTTGCACGGTCACCCAGTTTTGAGAGATCCTTTTGTAGCTCTTCCTGGGACTTAACTATCTTGAGTAGCTTTGTCACTGTTTACCCCTTTTTCCAGATCATTTATGAATATGTTGAATAGGACTGGGCCCAATACAGATCCCTGGGGGACACCACTATTTACCTCTCTCCATTCTGAAAACTGACCATTTATTCTGACCCTTATTTTCCTATCTTTTAACCAGTTACCAATCCATGAGAGGACCTTCCCTCTTATCCCATGAAACAGAAATTAAAAGGTACAGCATCAAAAGTGAAATCCCTGCAAGCTGCATGGAAACTTTTTAAAGACACCGTAATAGAGGCTCAATTTAAATGTATACCCCAAATCAAAAAATATTATAAGAGGACCAAAAAAGAGCCACCGTAGTTAAACAATGAAGTAAAAGAAGCAGCGAGAGGCAAAAAGGCATCCTTTAAAAGTGGAAGATAAATCCTAGTGAGGAAAATAGAAAAAAGCATAAACTCTGGCAAATGAAGTATAAAAATATACTTAGAAAGACCAAAAAAAAAAAAAGAATTTGAAGAACAGTTAGCCAAAGACTCCAAAAGTAATAGCATTTTTTTTTTAAATACATCAGAAGCAGAAAGCCTGCTAAATAACCAGTGGGACCACTGGATGATCGAGGTGCTAAAGGAGCTCTCAAGGACAATAAGGCCATTGTGGAGAAACTAAATGAATTCTTTGCATCCGTTTTCACAGCTGAGGATGTGAGGGAGGTTCCCAAACCTGAGCCATTCTCTTTGGGTGACAGATCTGAGAAACTGTCCCAAATTGAGGTGCCATTAGACGAGATTTTGGAACAAATTGATAAATTAAACAGCAATAAGTCACCGGGATCAGACGGGATTCACCCAAGAGTTCTGAAGCAACTCATATGTGAAATTGCAGGACTATTAACTGTCATCTGTGACCTGTCATTGAAATCAGCTTCTGTACCAGAAGACTGGAGGATAGCTAATGTGATGCCAATTTTTAAAGAGGGCTCCAGAGGTGATCCCAGCAATTACAGGCCTGTAAGCCTGACTTCAGGACCTGGCAAACGGGTTGAAACTATCATAAAGAACAAAATTGCCAGACATATATGAACGTAATTTGTTGGGGAAGAGTCAACATGGCTTTTGGAAAGGGGTAAATCAGGCCTCACCAATCTTCTAAAATTCTTTGAGGGGGTCAACAAGCATGCGGCAAAGGAGAGCCAGTGGAGAGTGTATTTAGACTTTTAGAAAGCTTTTGACAAGCTCCCTCATCAGAGGCTCTTAAGCAAAATAAACAGGGGCCCAGGACTCTGGCAGCTGCCGGGAGCCCCAGGCCCTTTAAATTGCCACCGGAGTATACGGGGTCCTGGCTGCCACCGCTACCCCAGGGCTCTAGCAGTGGGGTTCTGATGGCGATTTAAAGGGCCCGGGGCTCTAGCAGCTACTCAGAGGCCCGGACCCTTTTAAACTGCTGTCCTGGGGAAGCTGCCCCCTGCTGGTTTAGTTGGCTGTGTAATGGTTCTTGTCGGTATGCCGTACCAAACCATACGGCTTACTTTCACCTCTTGGGAGGAGGGACATGGAAAATTACAATATGGGGCTAAGAAGCAGCAAGAAGGAAATCAGTGGGGGAAGCTGCCAACATCTTAGCTGTCTATACACAAATGCAAGAAGTAATTTAACGATCTGGAGGGTGGCATGGACTGTACCCTCAGCAAGTTTGCAGATGACACTAAACTGGGAGGAGTGGTAGATACACTGGAGGGTAGGGACAGGATACAGAGGAACCTAGACAAATTAGAGGATTGGTCCAAAAGAAATCTGATGAAGTTCAACAAGTCCTGCACTTAGGACGGAAGAATCCCATGCACTGCTACAGACTAGGGACCGAATGGCTAGGCAGCAGTTCTGCAGAAAAGAACCCAGGGATTACAGTGGACAAGAAGCTGGATATGAGTCAACAGCGTGCCCTTGTTGTCAAGTCAACAGTGTGTCCTTGTTGTATAAGTAGGAGCACTGCCAGCAGATCGAGGGACGTGATCGTTCCCCTCTATTCGGCATTGGTGAGGCCTCGTCTGGAGTACTGCTTTGAGCAGGGGGTTGGACTAGATACCTCCTGAGGTCCCTTCCAACCCTGATATTCTATGAAGCAATCACAGAATTGTTAGCAAAAAATCTTTGAGAACTCCCAAGGGACAGGAGAAGGGCTAATATAGCACCTATCTTTAAAAGAGGGCACAATGAGGACCTGGGAAATTATAGACCAGTCAGCTTAACGTCGATACCTGGAAAAATAAATACTAGAACAATCAATTTTAAGCACCTAGAGGATAAAAGGCTTATAAGGAATAGCCAGCATGGATTTGTCAAGAACAATCATACCAAATCAACCTAATTCTCTTCTTTGACAGGGTTACTGGCCTAGTGGACAGAGGGAAAACAGTAGACGTGGTAGATCATGATTTTAGTAATGCCTTTGACACAGTCCCACATGACATTCTCACAAGTAAATGAGGGAAACGTGGATGAAATTACTATCAGGAAAGTGCACTACTGGTTGAAAGATCTTAGAGTAGTTCTCAATGGTTCATTGTCAAACTGGGAGGGTGTATCTAATGGGGTTCCACAGGGGTCAGTCCTGGGTCTGGTATGAGTCAATGTCTTCATTAATGACTTGGATAGTGGAGTGGAGAGGAAGCTTATAAAATCCGCAAATGACACCAAGATGGGCGAGGTTGTGAGCACTTTGGAGGACAGGGTTAGAATTCAAAAGGACCTTAACAAATTAGAGTACCAGTCTGGAATCAAAAAGATGAAGTTCAATAAAGACAAGTGCAAAGTGCTTCACTTAGAAAGGAAAAATTAAATGCACAATTACAAAATGGGGAATAACTGGCTATGCTGAGAAGCATCTGGGGGGTAGAGTGGATCACAAATTGATTGTGAGTCCCCACTGTGCTGTAGTTGTGAAAAAGGCTAATATCATTCTGGGCTGTATTAACAGGAGTGTTGTAGTTAAGATACAGGAGGTGATTGTCCTCCTCTGTTCGGCACTGGGGCAGCTGCAGTATTGCATCCAATTCAGGTGCCACAGTTAAGAAAAGATGAGGATAAATTGGGGAGAGTCCAGAGGAGAGCAACAGCAATGATAAACAGTTTAGAAAACCTGCCCTATGAAGAAAGGTTGAAAAACTGGGGATGTTTATTCTTGGGAAAAGAAAACCAAAGGAGAACCTGATAGTCTTTAAAAATTAAAGGGCTGTTATAAAGAGGCCAGGCAGTGACCAAGTGTTCTCCATGTCCACTGAAGAAACGACAAGAAGTAATGGGCTTCATCTGCAGCAAGGGAGATTTAGGTTAGATATTAGGAAGACCTCTCTTAGAGTAGTTAAGTACTGGAACAGGCTTCCAAGCGACGCTGGAGAATCCCCATCACTGGAGGTTTTTAAGAACAAGCTGGACAAACGCCTGTCAGGGCTGGTCTAAGTTTATTTGGTCCTGCCTCCGCACAGCTGGCTGATATAGATGATGACCTCACAAGGTCCCTTCCAGCCCTACACGTCTATGATGTTATACTTCCACGAAGCAGTGTCATGTGCATCCACAGCAAAGTGAGACACCAGTGGCACGAGCTCCCTCCCAGCAGTGTCCTACCAAAACTCCCCCCACGTCTCCATAGCATCTGATAGGTGGCCTCTCCTGTTAAGCAAGCAGCCCTGTGATTAATCAGTGACAAAGTGAGAAATAAGTTGCAAAATGTAATCAGTGCTTTGGAGGAAGAAAGGAATAATTGAAAAGCATTTCTGTGCCGGGATGGCTTTAATCAGTAGTTGCTGCTGCAGGCTATTTTTCTGCTGAAGATTACTGATTTTTACACAGATGCAGATTGGATATGCAGGGCTCAGATGATGCACCCCAAACTCGGGGGCGACAGGAGGGAGAACCATCCCGCAAATGGATGTCTTTATTCTGGGGTCTTTTTGATGTTCATAACGAAGGATTGGACAGAATTCTTCTCTCCCTTCCACCGTGGCCAGTAGCTCCAGCAAAAGCCAGGGAATGGCACTGGTGTCACCCCACGAGAGCCGAACCAGGCCCCTTGTTAGCACACAGCCCCACACCCAGCACTGATTGCCCTGAAGGCAAAGCACCAGGCCTTGCTGGGTGCTAGCTCCAGGGGTTCAGAGTGGAGGTGGGATTTAAGACACAGCAGTTGATGAATGGCTTGGATTAGTTAGCCTGGAAGGAGGAGTTAGGGATTGATCCTGCCAATTAGTGAGCACCTTCAGTTCCCAGTGAAGTTAGACCAGAAGGACCAAGCAGACCAGTGGTTTGATCTGATGTCGCAAATTCAGAGTCCAAACCCTTCTGTCTGCAATTGTGAGGGTAATGGTCATGCTTAGTGGTCGGAGCTGGAGCACTAAGGCTATTGGTCAGAGCCAGAAGCCCAGGGTGGGCTTGGATTAGGGTGACCAGACAGCAAATGTGAAAAATCGGTACAAGGGGTGGGGGGTAAAAGGAGCCTAAATAAGAAAAAGACACAAAAATCAGGACTGGCCAGACTCAAATCCCCGCTCACGCACAGAGTGCCCCACCCATGTGCGGCTCTTCTCACTGCTTGGATGAGATGGGAACACAGACCCAACAGACTTTAAGGCCAGAAGGGCCATCATGACCATCTGGTCTGATCTCCTGCACACAGCAGGCCACTTACCCCCCGCCCAGCCACTCCTGTCACAGACCCTGACCTTTGGCTGAGTTACTGAAGTCCTCAAATCCTGATTTAGAGACTCCATATTACAGAGAATCACCCCTTACTAGCTGAAACCTGCAAGTGACTCATGCCCCAGGCTGCAGAGAAAGGGGAAATTATTCAGTCCCTGGTCTCTCTGCAGGGACTGTCCACAAAGGAAGGGGCCATTTGTGGTGGCAGCTATTACAATACGGACCCACGTGGGACTGGACTGAGACTCAGCAAACTCATTTCACACCAACCACCCAGTTGCTATCGGGTGGTAAGGACATACAGTTACTGCTGCAGTGCAGCTCCTCTGCAACATCAAACCTGTCCCCTACACCGGCTTCCACTGAACACTGAACTGAGGTCCAGGTCTGTCCTGATCTTCAAGGCGCTCTGTAGCCTGGGAACAGGGCACGTAAAAGCCCTAAAGCTCCAGGATGTGGAATGAACTCCCCAGGAACTAAGAGCCACCCCAAACCTACCTCACTACCTTCCACTCCAAGGGCAGGACGGGTTTCCTTGACCATGTCGTCCGGTACATGCTGGTCCCCCTGGCGCAAGGAGGGGAGAAGAAACTCGTGACATGTTAGTCACTTTGCTTAACGCCCAACTGGGAGACGCTCTGATGCTACGGGATGAGCACAGCGTAAGCTCCTACTAGAGCAGAACAGAACTGGGCATCCCCTGCCTCCCATTGCCGGCCCCTGGGGCCAGCTAGTGCCTGGCAAGCCCATGAGGACGCTTGGACTGAAAGATCTTCACGCACATTCCCCAGTACCCCATTTCTCACCCCTTCCTCCGAAGCAGCCGGGAGGAGCCAGGAGACTGGGCAAGACAGTCGGATCCCGTCCTAGCTTCTTCGCCTTCCTCACTTGTTCCCATTCACAGTGCGACGGGGTCCTGGCACCCATCTTCTGTGGGGCCTGGCAGGCTGGTGAGAACCTGGGGAAACACTGGATGAGACGGAGGGACTGCCCACGGGCACCTGTATCTGTGTTCCCCACCCAGCCCTGCCCCATGCCCAGCTGTGCTCTCTGACAACAGGCCTCTCTCTCCCCAAGCTAACAGGTGCCCTCAGAGTCCCCGGCTCCCGGCAGCTGGAGGGGCCTTGTCATAGGCCGGCATCAGACACCCCCTTTCTGCTCCAGCTGCAGAGAGGGGCAGAGGGAGCCAGACGCAGGCCGCCTGGTTCCCGATCCAGGGCACTGGGGGGGCCCCCTAGGCCTTGGGGATTGCGCCGAGCACAGAGTCTAGGAAGCCAAGGCCACAGGGAGCACGAGCTAGCGCCCGGAGGGAGCCGGCTGGGCGGCTCCTCCCCGGGGGTGGGGTCAGCCTGAACCCCCCGCTCCCTGCAGGTGGTTCCGCGCCTCGCCCGGCGGGGCCGCTCGGACGTTCCCCGGCTCTGCGGTGGGGGGAGCACGTGCGCGCCGCGAGCCCGCCGGAGGCAGCGCCGCGCCGCGCCGCGCCGAGCCGAGCCGGGGGTGGCCGGAGCGAGTCCAGGGCTGAACTCCGGCTGGGGAAACTTCGCGCGCGGCCCGGGCTGTCCCCCCCCCCCGCCCCACCGCGGCACCTGGCCCGAGGCCATGCGAGCCCCCAGCGGCCTCTGGGCGGGGGCTAGCCGGGGTCCCTGCGTCTGAGCCACACGCGAGGGAGGATGCCCCGCCGGCTCCTGCCGCTCCCTGCCTGAGAGCCGCGGAGGCCGGGGCTCCGCGATGGGGGGCCGGCTTTGAGCGGACCGAGCCCCGGGGTTTTGCGGGGGAGCCGAGCCGCGCGCGGAGGGGCGCCGGGCGGCCAGCGAGGCGGTCACCCCGCCGCCAGCTCGGAGCCTCTCCCACCGCAGCCCCTGCCGGAGGGGGCAGGAGGACGCGCGGGCCGGCGGGTGCGGGGGGTGCCCTCTCCCCGGCCCCACGCTCCGGCCCCGCCAGGGCGCCTCGGATGAGAGCGCGGGGTCCAGCGCGGGATCCGGGCCGCTCCCGCCATGCCGTTCCACCCGGTGACCGCGGCGCTCATGTACCGGGGCATCTACACCGTCCCCAGCATCCTCGCGGAGCAGCACCCGGTCGAGATCCCCGAGGACGAGCTGGAGGGTGAGTGAGCGGCGGGGCGGCGGGGGCCGGTACCGCGGGCTGCGGAGGAGCTGGCTGCCTGGGGGAGGGGTGTATCTCGGGGCTCCCCCCCCTTTGCGGGGTTACTTCGCCCGGCAGCCGCACAGGTGGGGGCGGGGGGGCACCTGTTTCCCGGGAGCGGGTCGCGGCCGGAGTTTGGCGGGGGTCGGGTCGGGACGTGCCCGCTGCGGTCGCCGGAGCCAGCCCTGCGGAGCGCGGCCGGGGTCCGGGGCGCTGCTGGCCGCTGGTGGGGGGCCGGCGTGGATGGGCGGTGGGGGAGCAGTGGGGGGCAGACGCGTGTGCCAGGAATTAGCGCCCAGGGCTGGAGAGCGGCGGGGAGCGGGAGAGGCGGCTGGGGGGCAGCCCCGGTGCGGGGGAAGGGGAGCGACGGGCTGGGGAAGAGGGACCCTCCCTTCACCCCCCGGCCCTGGGCTCTTCCGCGGTTCCAACTCGAACCTTCCCCCGCCTGCAGCCGCCGAGCGCCGCCGTCCCCGGGCCAGTGCGGCAGCGGGACAAGCCCTGCAGCCCCGGGCGGGCGCCGTGGCCGGGCACCGGCATTGGCATTCGGCTCGTATCGGCCGGGCGAGTGTCACCCTGCCAAGCGCCCCCCCCGCGCCCGGCTGGTGCGGGGCACCGTGTCAGGGCAGGGGGCGCAAACCGGGAGGGGCGGGGGAGCCGGGCACTCGGTGAGGGGGGCAACGTGCGATTGATCCGCTGCCCCAAAGGCACCGTGACAAGGGGCCGGTCCCGCTGTCCCAGCGTGATGTGGGTCACAGTCATGGGGCAGGGCCAGTCCCCGCTGTCCCAGTGCGACGTGGGTCACAGTC
>ML677420.1:2166568-2188080 GCA_007922305.1 Dermatemys mawii | reverse complement strand
CATGGGGCAGGGCCGGTCCCCGCTGTCCCAGCGCGATGTGGGTCACACTCATGGAGCAGGGCCGGTCCCTGCTGTCCCAGCGCGACGTGGGTCACACTCATGGAGCAGGGCCGGTCCCCACTGCCCAGCACAATGTGGGTCACACGGGGCACGTCCGGTCCCCACTGTCCCAGTGCGACATGGGTCACACTCACAAGGCCTAGGCAACTGTCGCTGTCCTAGCATGGTGTGGGTCACACTCAGAGGGCCTGGCGATCATTGTGGGTGCAGTGCACTGTGGGTTACGCTCACGGGGCACGGGCGATTGTCGCTATCCCAGCATGGTGTGGGTCACACTCACAGGGCACTGGTCATTGTTGCAGGCCTAGCACAGCATATGACAATCATTCAGCATGGGTGATCGGTGTCGTCTTAGCCCATTGTGTTACGATCTTATGGGCTGGGTGATTTTTGCTTTTTTTATTTTATTTTATTTTTTTAAACCCACTATGGCATAAGCAACTTTTACTCTTCTCTCACCTTGTGACCCAGGTGGCTTGGTTTTGTGTAACAGTATCCCGGCATCATTAGCAATGCCTGTCGCTTTCTCACAGTAGGATGGGAACACCTCTTGCTTTTATATCACAACGTATTTCTATCAGAGTAAGATACGAGTAACTGTTGCTTAGGTGTTGCTTTTCTATAACAGCCCAAGCCCAGGGAGCTGCGTTTGTGTAATGTTTTGTCACACTAGTACACCGACACGTTGTTGTTGTTACAATCACAACGTGAGCTGGTTGTTACTTTTCTATCGTAGGCGCTTCCCTTGTGTCAGGATAGGATGTGAGTAGTTTTTGCTTTCCTTTAACCATGGCACCATATGCTCGGGCTGCCCTAGCACAGTGTAATGTGAGCGACTCGCTTTCCTCTCCCGATGCAACGTGACTGTTGCTCCCTAGCACAATGTGTCAGGATACGTTGGGAGCTTCCTGCTGTGAGAACAGCCGAGTCGCAGGGGCTGTGTTTTCCGTCGCTCTCCCACTGCTAATTCCAACAGGAATTCTCTGCTTCTCCGATTTCCAAAGCAGACACAGGAGGGAGCAAGAACCGAGCACAGGGACCCTATAAAGCTTTCTCCATCCCATTCCTCCTCACCCCCGCCCCCCAGCTGGCACCTCCTTCACCACCTCTGCCAAGGGCTAGTTTGCAGGCAGTCTGGCAGTAGAAGGCAAACCACCCTCCCCTCTGCCTCTCCTCCCAGCTGCTTGAACCCAACCGGCCCAGAAATGCCTGGCAGCTAGCGGTGCTTCTGCCCCTGTAGTCCCTGCTATGCCCACACAGCTGACATTTAAATGACCCCTTTGGATGTCTTACGTGCAATGAGTTGGGAGGATCTCAGGTTAATGCCCGGTGAACAGGCGTGCACCAGGCAGAAGCGTGCCCAGCTCCTTGCAACTAGATTGAGCAGGGGCCAAGTCCTGACAGGATCACAGAGACTGAGGTGCCCTAGAAGTGGGCAGGGTAGGCTTGAGGCATAGGAATGAGGTTGGGGGCAGAGACCTGGTCCTGCTATTGTGTCTGTCCTGTGGCTGGAGAGAGACCATCCCCTTACCCCCAAAGCCCCCTCCCCGGCACTAAATCCTAGGGCCGGTCAGACCGTTCTTTTCGTAGACACACAGCGTCTCGCCACAGCGTTCCCCAGGCATCCTGGTCTCAGGACAGACCTGGACAGGAAGCTGTCTGCAGCCCAGAGATGCTCTGCTCACGTCTGTTCGGAGAGAGGAAGGGAGCAGGGAGAATGGCCAGCCGGTGCTTTTCAAGTGTAGAAAAGACATTTCCACGCAGATCCGCTTTGCGAAAACGTTGGGCAGGTTTTGGTTTCATTCCCATGTGGAACGGACACAGATCTCAAAGCCACCAGTGTTAGCACAGAACAGAATTGCCGTGCACTGGCCCGGTTCGCAGCCTGCATTGAGGACGGCCATGCTGGCTGCAGTGTGGCCTGGCACGTCCGAGCTAGATCACTCAAAACCGGCAGTGTAGCCAGGATGGCACAGCCTAGCTGCCCCATACAACCCCGCCTGCGACCCTAGTGACATATTTGGGCACCTCACCCATGCCACCGTCGCTACCCTGCTATTTTGAGTGAGCTAACTCGGGAATGACTGCACACGCCAGCCTGGTTCCACATGGGCAGACCCTAAAGGAGAAAATATCCCAGCCGACAGCGAGGTTCCTTCGGGCTGCTTGATCTCGCTCGGGGAAGCCATGGGGCAGGTGACACCGACGAAGCTGGCTCCCTGCTCTGTCCTCGCCAGGCTGCTGGCAAGCTTGGCATCGGAGGATTCCTGAGCACCTGGATCACCGTAGGCACATCAGGGGCTGGAGTGCCGGGAAATTCAAAGCCCCTCTCCCTTTTCCCTCATGAGCATGGTCCTCCCTGCCACCTTCTAAAATCTTCCCCTGCTCTTTTGTGGATATGGTACAACTTGCCCAGTCCCTCCCTGAATCATGGGACTTGAGGAACTGCATGACACAGACCATTGAACCCTCTAGGGCAGGGGTGGGCAAACTTTTTGGCCCGAGGGCCATCTTGGAGTTCAAAATTGTGCAGAGGGCCGGGTAGGGAAGGTTGTGCCTCCCACAACGGCCGGGCCCTGCCCACTATCCGACCCCCCCTCGCTTCCCAACCCCTGACTGCCCCCGTCAGAATTCCCGACCCATTCACACACACCCCCGCTTCTTTTCCCTTGATCGTTCCCTCCAGAGACCCTCCACCCCCTAACCACCACCCCCTGGACCTCACCCCCATCTAAGCCCCCCTGCTCTTTGTTCCCTGACTGCCCCCTCTCAAGACCCACCCACCCTAACCACACACCCCCCAGGACCCCACCACCTAAGCCCCCCTCTTGCTTACTGTGCTCAGCTGGGTGCTCCAACCCAAGCACAGGACCCCGCGGCTCAGCCTGGATGGCGCCCCGGCCCGGGAGCGCAGGGCCACTGGCACCGCTCCCCCAGCCCAAGCTTGCGGGCCAGATAAAAATGGCTGGCGGGCCACATATGGCCCATGGGCCGCAGTTTGCCCACCTCTGTACTAAGCTCACACTCTGTCTGATTCTTGCTTCCTGCTCACCCTCATTTCTTTCTCCCCACTGCATCTCTGCTCCTTTTGGTCCCAATCACCCTCTTTAAATGGAGCAGGAGCCCAACAACCTACGAATACAGGAGCTAAACCATGGGGGTCAAATGCCTCCTGCTAGGGGCCTGCTGAAAACAGTGGGCTTCCATGAGGAAGAGTTTGGTGCACAGTCTCAAAATTAGACTGCGAGGAAGGATGGTCCCATAGTTAAGGCTCCCGGCTGGGACTCAGAAAATCTGGATTCAATTCTCATCTCTGCCACGGACTCCCTGCATGACCTTGGATAAGTCACTTAACCTCCTTGCCTGTTGAGATGTTCCCTGTCTCTTGTTTATTTGGACTGTAACTTCTCCAGGCCAAGGACTGGATCTGACTGCACAGTGCCCAGCCCAATGAGGCGTGGCTCATGGCTGAGGTCTCTAGCTGCCACCATAATACTGAGGCATTAACCCAGCCCTAACCGACAGCATTCATAGTGTTTCTGCCTAACCCTGGGGCCATCTCCCATCCTGCCCCAGAGAGTTCCCCAGGTCAGTCACATTTTGTATGTCACACATACATTTCCTTTTCTCAGTCCTCAGGGGGATGCGGTGGCCAGGTGCTCTCAGCCAGACGTGTCTCCACCATCCCTCATTATCTGGCCCTCTGTCTCCTCCCCATCTCTGCCTTTCCCGCCTAAACAGCCTTGGCTCCTCAAGCGTATCCCCCACATACCGGCCCACCCCCGTCCCGGACACCTCTGAACATTTCCACTGCAGCATCCTTCTGGGGTGCAGAGGCCAGGCTGAGTGCAGCAGCCAAGGTGAGGCTGAATCATTGCTTCCCTGCACCGCTCAGGATGCCCCTTTCAGCCAGCCCCTCCCTCAGCCCCCTCACAGGCCCCTGTTCTTCTTGGCCCTACACTCTGCTCCAAGCCCCCTCCTGTCTCATACTAGCTGCCCTGTCTAAGCCCTCTCATATGCAATAGAGCCTCCCTCTGCCCCGGTCCCACACCTCCTCCCCTCATGCATGCAGTACGCCCCCAGTCTCTGCCTTGACTCTCTCCCTTTGGGTATGAGCGATGACCCCCATTCCCTGCTCTGCCCCCCTTTTCAGTACAGCCTCCTTTCCCCACCTGTGCCCCTCTCTGGCACCCTGAACTGGGCAGAGAGCTTTCAAACCAGCCCGTCCAGGCAGGAGTGTGGCTTGTCAGATCCAAAATCACCTACTTTAAAGCCCTTCCTTTGCTGTCCCCGATCTTTCTTTATGGCTGAACCCCATGACTACCCCAGTGCTGCCCCGCCTCACACAGCCCCGTGTGCTTTCTCACTAGCCACCCAACTCGTGGTCCTTATTATGGGGGTTGTGTGCCTAAAGCCCCTGGCTGGCTTCACAAGCCTAATCCCTCATTTTCAAAGTCAGGTGGGATCATAAGCCAAGCTTCCCCCATGAGGGCGGCAAGTGTCATTAGCCCTGTGTTACAGATGGGGAAACTGAGTCATGGGATATTAAGTGACTTGCCCAAGGTCACCCAGCAGGCCATTGACAGAACCAGGAATGGAACACTGGTGTTTTGGCAAATTGTTCTCCCTCCCAGCTCCCTGTGATCAGCCTATTAGACAGCGCTGCCCCTCAGATCACCTTTCCCTGTTTTAAATCAGCAATGAAAGGAGCCACCCCAGCCAATTCAAAGCAGGACACTGATTGAATTCTTCCTCCACATGGGGCCCCAGATCAGGATATTTATCTTAAAAGAGATTGTAAGACTGGAATCATTTCCTTTAGACAGGAGAGGAATAAGAGGAGACCGGAGTCTATGTAACAGTGACGGGGCTAGTGAAGGGAGAGTCAGCACTTCTTTTCTTTCTGTTTCCTAACACAAGAACAAGGGGACAAAGAATGAGATGGAGGGGGCTTAAAACCAAGGAGTTTTCACACAATGCACCATCAGACTGTGGAACTCACTGCCACTGGAAGCCATCAAGGCCAAGAATTTATAGCATGAGTCAGAAAGGGATTGGGCATGTATATGGACATTGAGAATATGCAAAGTTATCCTAACTAATGATAACAATTGTGGAAGAAAGATCAAACCTGTTGCTTCAGGGCTTAGGCTGATCTGTGACTATTACAGACCAGGGTCAGATTATACCCCACCTGCTACTACTGGGTTCTTACACCTTCTGCTGAAACACATGGTGCAGGCCACTGATGAGAGAAAATAGGACTAGGTAGACCTGCCTATGTTCCTAAGCAAATTAAATGCCAGGGTACTGGAGGGTGTAGGTGTTTATCAGACAAGAGCCTGCTGGTGACTGCCGAGGTGCCCTGAGCTGGAGGAGGGGGGAACATTACCAGCGCCCTGGTGTTCCTCTGCCTGAACATGTTCTTAGCATAAGAATATAAGAAAGGCCGTACTGGGTCAGACCAAAGGTCCATCTAGCCCAGTATCCTGTCTACCGACAGTGGCCAATGCCAGGTGCCCTGGAGTAAGTGAACCTAATAGGTAAAGATCAAGTGATCTCTCTCCTGCCATCCATCACCCCCCTCTGACAAACAGAGGCTAGGGACACCATTCCTTACCCAGCCTGGCTAATAGCCATTAATGGACTTGACCTCCAGGAATTTATCCAGTTCTCTTTGAAACCCTGTTCTAGTCCTAGCCTTCACAGCCTCCTCAGGCAAGGAGTTCCACAGGTTGACTGTGCGCTGTGTGAAGAAGAACTTCCTTTTATTTGTTTTAAACCTGCTGCCCACTAATTTCAATGGGTGGCCTCTAGTTCTGCTATTATGGGAACAAGTAAATAACTTTTCCTTATTCACTTTCTCCACGCCACTCATAATTCTATATACCTCTATCATATCCCCCCTTAGTCTCCTCTTTTCCAAGCTAAAAAGTCCTAGCCTCTTTAATCTCTCCTCGTATTGGACCTGTTCCAGTCCCCTAATCATTTTAGTTGCCCATCTCTGAACCTTTTCTAATGCCAGTATATCCTTTTTGAGATGAGGAGACCACATTTGTACACAGTATTCAAGATGTGGGCGCACCATGGATTTGTATAAGGGCAAGAAGATATTCTCCGTCTTATTTTCTATCCCTTTGTTAATGATTCCTAACATCTTGTTTGCTTTTTTGATTGCCGCTGCACACTGCATGGATGTCTTCAGAGAACTATCCACGATGACGCCAAGATCTCTTTCCTGATTAGTTGTAGCTAAATTAGCCCCCATCGTATGTATAGTTGGGGTTATTTTTTCCAAAGTGCATTACTTTACATTTATCCACATTAAATTTCATTTGCCATTTTGTTGCCCAATCACTTAGTTTTGTGAGATCTTTTTGAAGTTCTTCACAGTCTGCTTGGGTCTTAACTCTTTTGAGCAGTTTAGTATCATCTGCAAACTTTGCCACCTCACTGTTTACCCCTTCCTCCAAATCATTGATGAATAGGTTGAATAGGATTGGTGCTAGGACTGACCCTTGGGGAACACCACTAGTTACCCCTCTCCATTCTGAAAATTTACCATTTATTCCTACCCTTTGTTCCCTGTCTTTTAACCAGTTCTCAATCCATGAAAGGATCTTCCCTCTTATCCCATGGCAACTTAATTTAAGTAAGAACCTTTGGTGAGACATCTTGTCAAAGGCTTTCTGGAAATCTAAGTACACTACGTCCACTGGATCCCCCTTGTCCACCTGTTTGTTGACCCCTTCAAAGAACTCTAATAGACATGATTTCCCTTTACAGAAACCATGCTGACTTTTGCCCAACAATTTATGTTCTTCTGTGTGCCTGACAATGTTATTCTTTACTATTGTTTCAACTAATTTGCCCGGTATGAACATTAGACTTACCGGTCTGCAGTTACCAGGATCACCTCTAGAGCCCTTTTTAAATATTGGCGTTACATTAGCTATCTTCCAGTCATTGGGTACAGAAGCCGATTTAAAGGACAGGTTACAAACCCTAGTTAATAGTTCCGCAATTTCACATGTGAGTTCTTTCAGAACTCTTGGGTGAATGCCATCTGGTCCTGGTGACTTGTTACAGTTAAGTTTATCAATTAGTTCCAAGACCTCCTCTAGTGGCACTTCAATCTGTGACAATTCCTCAGATTTGCCACCTACAAAAGATGGTTCAGGTTTGGGAATCTCCCTAACGTCTTCAGCCGTGAAGACCGAAGCAAAGAATTCATTTAGTTTCTCCACAATGACTTTATCATCTTTAAATGCTCCTTTTGTATCTCTGTCATCCAGGGGCCCCACTGGTTGTTCAGCAGGCTTCCTGCTTCTGACGTATTTAAAAAACATTTTATTATTACCTTTTGAGTTTCTGGCTAGCCGTTCTTCAAATTCCATTTTGGCTTTTCTTATTACATTTTTACATTTAATTTGGCAGTGTTTATGCTCCTCTCTAGTTACCTCAGTAGGATTTGACTTCCACTTTTTAAAAGATGCCTTTTTATCTCTCACTGCTTCTTTTACATGGTTTTTAAGCCACGGTGGCTCTTTTTTAGTTCTTTGACTTTGTTTTTTAATTTGGGGTACACATTTAAGTTGGGCCTCTATTATGGTTTCTTTGAAAAGCGTCCATGCAGCTTGCAGGGATTTCACTTTAGTCACTTTACCTATTAATTTCAGTTTAACTAACCCCCTCATTTTTTCATAGTTCCCCTTCCTGAAATTAAATGCCACAGTGTTGGGCTGCTGCGGTTTTGTTCCCAGCACGGGAATGTTAAATGTTATTATAATATGATCACTATTCCCAAGCGGTCCTGTTATAGTTACCTCTTGTACCAGCTCTTGCGCTCCACTCAGGACTAAATCAAGAGTTGCCTCTCCCTTGTGGGTTCCTGTACCCGCTGCTCCAAGAAGCAGTCATTTAAAGTATCGAGGAATTTGGTCTCTGCATTTCATCCTGAGGTGACATGTACCCAGTCAATATGGGGATAATTGAAATCCCCTATTATTATTGAGTTATTTATTTTGACAGCCTCTCTGATCTCCCTTAGCATTTCATCGTCACTATCACTGTCCTGATCAGGTGGTCGATAATAGATTCCTATTGTTATATTCTTATTAGAGCATGGAATTACTATCCATAGAGATTCTATGGAGCATGTGGATTCATTTAAGATTTTTAATTCATTTGATTCTACATTTTCTTTCACATATAAAGAAAGACCTGTTCTGTCCTTCCGATATATTTTATACCCCGGAATGATTGTGTCCCATTGATTGTCCTCACTCCACCATGTTTCTGTGATGCTTCTATATCTGCGGGACAACCTATCAGTGTTTGGGTGGGGTGCCCCTTTCTTTGGAAGAACTTGATCCTCAGCTCAGCGGTAGCAGGAGGGAAGGTGCCAGTGCAGAAGACAATCAGGACATTTCATCCACGGAGAGGTCCTTGGCACAACATGTCAGCCCCTTAGAACCACATTATGAAGGACAATGGTTGTGTTTAACCAGACTTACCCCATGGCTCCTGTGTTGGCAGGGATTTCAAGGGTGGGCAAATTATGGCTCACAGGCTAGATCTGACCCGTCAGCCACTTTAATCTGGCCCTCAAGCTCCCACTGGGGAGCGGGATCTGGGGCTTGCCCCACTCCAGTGCTCCAACCAGGGAGCAGGATCGGGGGCCACGCCACACGGCTCTCAAAAGTAGCAGCATGGCCTCCCCTCCAGGTCCTACGCATAGGGACAGCCAGGGGCCTCTGCTCTGCACGCTGTCCCCACCCCAAGCGCAGCCCCTGCAGCTTCCATTGGCCGGGAACTGCATACAGAGCCAGTGGGCCACACCTAGTGTAGGAGCTGGAGAAGGGACATGCTGCTACTTCTGGGAGCCGCTTGAGATAAGCGCTGCCCAGAGACTGCACCCTCAAGCCCCCTCCCACCCGCACCCGAACCCCTGCTTTGATCCCTCTCTCTTCCTCTGAACCCCTCAATCCCAGCCCAGAGCCTGAACCCTCCCCTCCCCTGCATCCCACTCCCCAGCCCGGAGCCCCCTCCTGCACCCCAAACTCCTCATTTCTGGCCCCGCCCTGGTGCCTGCAGCCCAACCAGAGACTTCACCCCCTCCCGCACCCAAACCCAATTTTGTGAGCATTCAATTTCCCGCAGGCCACAAAGAGTTTTCCCACCCTTCCTTTAACCCTCTCCCTGGCCAGGGAATCTTGTGTTGAGAGTTACAGGTCCAAATCCCAGCCCAAGGCACTAATGACAATGACCCCGTGGAGGGGTCATCTGAGGGAACTGAACTTAGGACCTTTTGGTCTAAAAGCGTAAGCTTGTACTGCTAGAGCTAAAGGAGCAGGCCTGGTAACAGGCTGGCAGTACCAGACACCGATAACACTATGTGTCCAGCCACTAGCAGGGGAACAAAGATCTGTCGTGTGGTGATTTCCCTTTGTCAAATGTTTTCCAACCCCTCTGGAGGGTAACTGAGGAGAATTTCTATTCCAGTCTGGTTCTAATTCAGGTTCATGGACGCTCTCGCCTGCCTGGTCTCGCTGTTTGACTTTGTGTTTTGTAGCAGCCGTTTGTTGATATAAATACATCAGCAGGATCAATTCAATTAGACTTCGGCTCTTTGGCATCCGCCAACTGTTGCATATGGATGAGTTAGGAGCGGGCAGGGAGACAGAGGGGCCAGGACACACAGTACAAACCGGTGACAGGACGAATGGGACCGAGACAGAGCCCTCTCTTATGTCTAAGTGCCAGGCACACCAGCAGCACAAAGGAAACGATCAATCATTTTAATGAAGCTCAGATCATTACTCTTGGCATCTTCAAGGTACTTACAGACATCAGCTAATTAATCCTCACAACCCCCACGGAGGTGGGGGAAGTATTAGTGCCATATTTCAGCTGGGGAATTGAGGCATACAGGGGTCAAAGCCACCATTTCAAACCGGAAGTTAGGTTTGAATTCTGAATGTTTGGGCCATGTCGGTGGTTGCTGGGAGCTTCTTAAAGCCGGGCTGTGGGACAGCAGAGAGAGGCACAGTCCTTGGTGTCTGCGCTGCCAGGAGACCCCCCTCCCCTCCTCAGCACTGAGTGAGGCCTTGTCCACACACACAACTAGCCCTGGTTTCACTGAAGTCAGTTTTAAAACCCATTTAGCTAAACTGGTGCCAACCCTGGCCTCTGATCTCAGTTTAGAACTGGTTATGCTGGCTTAGCTCCCGCCCACTCGCCGCCAGCTAAGCAGAAATAAACCCAATTAAATGCAATTTAAGAACGTCCACACAGGGGCCTTGCACCAGGTTCATTAAAGTTGGGCTTGTCCGGAAAGCCCAAAGCCCCACCCCAGCATGCAAGGGGTTCAGTGTAAGTTTCTCTAGGCAGTTCCCAAATCCTGGTTGGGAGCTTGGAGGGGATGCCCCAGGGCCCTGCAGCCAAAGCTTTGGGGGGTGTATCCATATGGAATGGCTGAGGCCTGCCTGCCTTTTTATACCTCCATGACCACCCTAACTTTGGCAAGACCCCTTCACCCCCACCTCCTGCACCCATCCTGCTCCCACATCTCTGCCTTTTGAGCACCTCCTCAGCTACACCCCACAGTGAAATCCTGACCTCAGATGGGAAATGTACCATTGACGTCCATGGAGGCGGGATTTTGTCCCAAAAGGACCCACACCTTTTACACAGGACAGATCTGTTCAGAGCAGGGGCTGATAAGCAGGAGCAGTCCCCACAGGAAGAGGAGTGAGTGGAAGCAAACAGGAGCAAGGTGATGGCCAGACAGGAGAGCAGGCAGCTGTCTCTCCCTTCCTGCTCGTCCCAGGAAAGCCCTGGGAAAACTCAGCCCCAAATTCACAGCCGTGTCCCGAATGCCACGTTCTAATCAATCCACTGTGCAGTGACGGAGAGCCATCTGAGAGCTGCGGGGTCGGCCCAGTATCCAGCAGACAGGTAGCCACGTCTCCAAAACCACCAGCATCACTAGAACTAACTGGCAGTCTCAGCAGAGAAGCTGGGTGGTGAATGGGTTATGGAGCGTGAATTCCCTCTGCCAACTACAAGCATGTCTACACAGAACATTCTAGGAATTAATCGGCGTTATTACTTAAATCACATTAAACCTCTCTGTGAACATAAGAACATAAGAAAGGCCGTACGGGGTCAGACCAAAGGTCCATCCAGCCCAGTATCCTGTCTACCGACAGTGGCCAATGCCAGGTGCCCCGGAGTGAGTGAACCTAACAGGTAATGATCAAGTGATCTCTCTCCTGCCATCCATCACCCCCCTCTGACAAACAGAGGCTAGGGACACCATTCCTTACCCAGCCTGGCTAATAGCCATTAATGGACTTAACCTCCATGAATTTATCCAGTTCTCTTTTAAACCCTGTTCTAGTCCTAGCCTTCACAGCCTCCTCAGGCAAGGAGTTCCACAGGTTGACTGTGCGCTGTGTGAAGAAGAACTTCCTTTTATTTTAAACCTGCTGCCCACTAATTTCAGTGGGTGGCTCCTAGTTCTGCTCTTATGGGAACAAGTAAATAACTTTTCCTTATTCACTTTCTCCACGCCACTCATAATTTTATATACCTCTATCATATCCCCCCTTAGTCTCCTCTTTTCCAAGCTAAAAAGTCCTAGCCTCTTTAATCTCTCCTCATATGGGACCTGTTCCAATCCCCTAATCATTTTAGTTGCCCATCTCTGAACCTTTTCTAATGCCAGTATATCCTTTTTGAGATGAGGAGACCACATTTGTACACAGTATTCAAGATGTGGGTGCACCATGGATTTGTATAATGGCAATAAGATATTCTCCATCTTATTCTCTATCCCTTTTTTAATGATCCCTAACATCCTGTTTGCTTTTTTGACTGCCGCTGCACACTGTATGGACATCTTCAGAGAACTATCCATGCTGTTGCTGTGTGCTGAGCTTGTGTTTGGTTGTCTGTCCGTTTGTTTGTGTGTTTGTTTGAAGGACCGTGTGCTGTGGCTGGCAGTTGGTTACTCTGTTCCCAAATTAAAATAACCTTAATTCCCTTTACATTTAATTCACTTCCAGTGTTAATTCAGATTAATTTTCTGGAGCATCCCATGCACAGAGACGCGCCCCCTCCAGGGCAGAGCTGGGGGAGCCTGCCTGCTCTGCATCATTTAAGCAGCGGAGCAAACCAGGAGGGAAGTTTACTTGCTTTGGTGGATGTCATTGTAACCCACATGAGTGGCCCTGGGAGTGGCTGGGCCCCAGAGGTGATTAACAAGGTTTCTTGCTTTCGCTCAGGTGGGAGCCTTAGCTTTTAGCACTGTCAGTCAAGGGTTCAAGGCCTCGGGTTGGTTATGTTTTCCCAAGTCTCTAGGGTCTAGTTCACATGGCAAGGCAACGTGTGCAGCCCGAATGCAGCTGGGGGAGTGCGTGGGGGACAAAAGACCTGATCTGAACGGCATGCGGGCCCACAGCCGTGAGTGCACGCACCTGGCTGTAGCTGTGCAGGGGCACATCCGCCAAGCTAGCCCCAGCAGGAGGCGCTGGACTGAGGGGGGAACCAGAGTGCGGGACTCTCTGAGGCAGTCTGGGCACCTGGTACAGCGTCCAGGCTGATGGATTTTCAGACTAGAAGTTGATTTGATGGAAGAAGATGGGCTTCACTGTAACTCCCCAGAGACCCCTGGCCCTTGGAAAAGGAATCAACAGCTGTACCCAGAGCCAGTGGGGCCAAACTAACCCAACCTGTGTCTTCCATCTCCCCACAGTGGCTGCCCAACCTCTCTTTAGGGGAAAGGAGGCAAATGGGGGGCTCCCAGCCAGGGCACCCCTGCTTCTGCCTCTCCCGATGACAGAGCTCCGGTTGGGTACCTGTTGCTCCCGTGTCAGTAGGCCCTGCCTGGGGAGCGTCTGGCGCCGTAGGAAGGGGGCTGAAGGAATACAGGCGGCGGGGTTGCACATTTTCATGCACACCAGTCTGCAGGGCAGCCAGTTCAGCATCTTTGCCCCGCACTAATTGTGCGGACCCAGCCCTGAATCCCCCCCCCACACACACACACACGTGGAAGGTGCTTGGATCTGGGGATCTTGGTTTTAAAATGTCCTCCGTTCATTTGTGGTGCATTTCCCTGCAGGAGCCACAGGGAGAATGGAGGCTGTTAAATGACAGCTAAGCAAACAGCTCCAGCAGGGGCTGCCACAAGCCAGACACACAAGGGGGACCTGGGCATCCCCATCTTCCAGACCTGCCATTCACGCCAGTTCACGCTCTCCTGGGAGGGGAATCTGCCCGGGCACCCACAACAATCTCTGTCTAGCTGGGCAGAGCAAGGAGACCCCCCAGGGAGGGTACGGACCGGAGCCAGCCCCCATTCCCTGGCCTTGCTGTGTATCGGCACTGCCGGCAAGCGCTCTTCCAGCCCGGCGGCCTGCGGGGAGAGCAAGTACATGCGTGCCAGCGCTAACCCGCTGTCTGCTACTGGGGGGGCCTTAGAGGAGAGCAGCACAAGAATTGCTGGCCCAGGCCTGGGAATCGAACAAACTCCTACGCACGGCTGAGGCCGCGTGGCTCGGGGCCAGTAGCCTCGGGGCTGTATTCACTCACTGGCATAGGGCTAGCATCCACAGAGGCTAATGGGAGCGGCCGCCCCAGGGCAGCGTTCTTTGGCATTCGTTATTAAAAACTAACATTTCAGTGGGGACACTGAGACTCAGCGCTGCACGGGCCTCTCGGCAACTCACCAGGTAGGGCCCTGATTCGGGTCCCCTTGCTCTCTCCATGGAACCCCTACCAACCATGAGGAGACCCACTGATCTCAATGGGGTGCTCAGGGTGCCAGCTAGCCCGAGGAAGGGTGAAAGCGGAGCCTAAGTAGACAGAGCCCAGGCCAGAGGTGGAGAGGAAGAGAGCGGGGCTAGAGCTGGCTACTATTGATGGAGCTAGGCTGGGGCATGTGCCGGCGTGGGTTCGAGTTCTAATCCTCACTCTGCCGTCAGTGCCCTGAGTCATCTAAGACCAGGCTGGTCTTTAGGCACCTTTAAAAACCTGCCCTTTGGAACTCAACAGCAGACAGCACATTGACTGCCTGAAACCTTGGGGAAAATCTGACTATCATCAAATTGTCCAAAGCAACTCCTTGGTTTTGAGTAGGTTTTAAGTCCCAATTTTATAGGGACAGTCCTGATTTTGGGTCTTTTCTTATATAAGCTCCTATTACCTCCACCCCCGTCCCAATTTTTCACACTTGCTGTCTGGTCACCCTAGTTTTGGGTGCTCAACTTGGGGCACCACCTGCTTTTTAGCCCCACCCCCATGACTCCCACTGTTATTTCCATTGCTCTCAGGAAAGAGCTTTCTGCCACTAGGGGGCCCCCTTTGCATAGGCTCCAGTAGCAGACCAACAAATCTTCCTGCCTCAGTTTCCCCACAAAAGGAACAGAGTCCCTGCTCTGTTCAGGTACACCAGGACAGTAGTTCCCCAAACTCTTGCAATGAAGCCATTCTTGATAACCCACTGTAAACATACAAAGGTACAACTGCTTTTCCATTGTCTCTGCAGGGGCACTATCTCCAGATCACCCAAGAGCCAACAGCCGCACTGTGTTCCCCATTCTTTTCACCCCAATGCAGGGCCCCCACTCTCCAGACCCCCCACCTGAGAGCAGCCAGTCTCCATAGCCCCCAGGCCAGCTGTCCCCAGGAGGGCACCCCAGTGTTCCGCTCCCCAGGAAGGGCATCCTACCCCTGCTCAGGGCACATCCACTCTCTTGCTTGTGAACTCTGCTTCCCCGACTCAGCTAGATCGGCCCCTTTTGCCACCGCCCCAGTCTGCTGCTCATGAGGGTGCCCAGCTTTGGGCAGGGCTCACCAGCAATTCCACTGCACCTCAGTTCTCTCTAGCAGGTCTCCTGTGCTGCTCTCCCAAGTAACTTGCCAGCTCTCTCCTCCCTCTCCCTGGCCCTGGCCCTGGCCCTGGCCCTGGCCCTGGCCCTGGCCCTGGCCCTGGCCCTGGCCCTGGCCTCTCTTAGACAGCTCCTATCTGCCCATCTCCTCCCTCTGCAGCCAAGCCCAGATGTCCTCTTTTAAACCTAACTGGAGGGGAAGGGGGGGGGTCACCTGACCAGTCACAGGTACACTGGCCTCTTCCCTCTTAAAGGGCCAGGGACTCACCTGTCTCCAGCTTAGGAACTAAATAGGCTACTGGTCAGTATAGGGTGACCAGATGTCCTGATTTTATAGGGACAGTCCCGATTTTTGGGTCTATTTCTTATATAGGTTCCTATTACCCCCCCACCCTCTGTCTCAATTTTTCACCCTTGTTGTCTGGTCATCCTAGGTCAGTATGATCATACAGTCCCCCTCTGGCTGCGTAGCTGAGCGCTGCGGATGCCCAGGCTGTAGAGGGGACTGGGTCTGTTAATACACCCGGGCGGGTGGTGCCTAGATGCCAGCTGTGACAGAAGTGGAGCCGAGATGTAACGATCTGCGATCATTTTACGAACATAGTGTGTGCTCAGGCCAGCAAAGGGAAGCTATTTTATAGGGGTTATAAGGCTTCCCTGTGAGAATCTGATCCACCTTATACAAGGACGGTGGGAAGAACAGATGGTCCGTGTGTCCCTTCTAACCCTGTGATTCTAACAAGCAGGGAAGTAACTCAGTGGCTGCCAGCTAAGAACAGTCAGGTGCACATTAGGAAGACAATGGGGCCCAGCTGCTAGCTTCCAAGACGCTGTCTTGTCTCCAACAGCTGGTTTTGCAATGGGTATTGGAAGGAATGGGAAGCTGTAGGGAACAGTAGCGGTGCCTGGAGGCTGGTTTGTTGTTTAAGGTCCGTTCTCTCTGACGTGCTGTTCTAGATAAATGATCCTTTGCTTTAAAGGGGATTCTTGGTCACTAATTACACATGGTCCCTGTCCCAGAGGAAACAGACTTGCAGATGCTGGACAGAGGTCAGGCCTGCTGAGATTAGCACCAGGAACACAACCCTGCTCCTGCCTGAGTGGAAGAAATGTGCGTTTCCACCCCAAGAAAGAGGTGATGGCCCCAGGCCATATGCTGGGAAAGACCAAGAGGTGTTAGCCCCACCTACCTCTGACACTAATAACCAGCCTTGGTATTAGGAGACCACATCCTAATACTTCTCCAGGGAGCTCTTCCAAAGGTGAGGAAATACTGTTATCCCCATTTTACCGGGGGGTAACGGTTTCACAGAGAGATGAAGTGACTTGTCCAGGGTCCAACAGGGAGTCCATGGTCCATGAACTCAGCTCTCCCAGACCCCTATGTATCCTTCCCCAGCCGTCTTCTTCTTCACCCCTCTGGCTATTCTGCCCCCATCACTAGCTCTTGTGGGAGGAGAATCAGATTTTGCTGCCAGGTCTGTATCCTATCCTGGAGTAGAGACACCAATCCCTCTGCCCTGCTTCTCTCGTCAGTTCCCCCAGGGACATGCCAGTGGTGAGAGCTTAGCTGTTCTCACCTCCCTCACCCTCCTGGAGGCTCAAGAAAGAGGCTGTGGAACAGCCGGCTGAGGGAGGGAGGGATGGGCCGGGAATGGCTGCAGAGGTGGGTGAAGGGGAACCAGAGGCATTGAAGGGGTCGGTGTGAACCTCTCAGGTGATGAACAGCTTTTGCCTGACTCACAGTTGCTCACTTCAGACGGATTCCTGTTCCTGGCCCGTGCCTTTCATTGTATATCCACACTGCGATCACACACACACACCCTCGGCACCACGGCCCCGAGCCCGGGTCAGCTGATGAGCTCAGGGGACTCTGGCTGTGGGACAAAACATAGCAGTGTAGACATTCAGGCTTGCACAAGTTTCTCTCTCATGCACTCCTGTAGGGTGACCAGATGTCCCGATTTTATAGGGACAGTCCCAATGTTGGGGTGTTTTCATATATTATATGCTTTTCCTATTACCCCCCACCTACATCCCAATTTTTCACACTTGCTATCTGGTCACCCTACTCCCGTGAGCTGTCTCTTTTACTAATTAGCGTTTCTCTCTTATCTGCAAGTCCCTGTCTTGTGCCTCTCTCTCTCCTGCCTCTTGCTTCATGATGGATTGGCCTCTGCTCACATCTGTTCACTCTTCTCTCTGCCTCTCCCTTTCTTTCAGTTTCCCTCTCTCTTTCCGCTCCTACGGCTTGATCCAGCAGTGATGTCATAATGCGGCTTTGTGAGGTCACTCTTTCCAGCACAACACATTGTGATGTCACAGAGTAAGGAACCCCTCACTTCAGAAAGCAGACGTCTCTTGTCCTTTGGCCCTTTGCAAATATTGATGATTCCAAGCTTTCCCTTCCAGTATCGAACCCATCCCCTTCTTCACCTAAACCTCCCTGTTTATTCCCTGCTAAGCCTGGAGGAAAGACCCTCCCAATTCCCAGCACTCTGTTAAACAATGCTCCGAACAAGTGTCCTGAAAATTACTATAGTGACACCACCGAGCTCCGCCGAGTCAGCTCCCGCCCCACCATCTAGGATTTTCCCACTCTGCCTCCTGCTCTAGAAAAAACAGCCTTTGCAGAAACAGACATTTGGTAACCGAGGGCTCTTCGGTCTAGCACTCAAAAGATCCAGTGACTGGGCACGGAAGCTAGACAAAATTCAGCCTCAAAATTAGGGTGCCCAGATGTCCTGATTTTATAGGGACAGTCCTGATTTTTGAGTCTTTTTCTTGTACTGGCTCCTATTACTCCCCACCCCCTGTCCTGATTTTCACACTTGCTGTCCGGTCACCCTACTGGAAATAAGCGCAGTGAGGGTAATTAATCATTGGAACAATTCACCCAAAGCTGTGGTGGATTCTCTATTATTGGCAATTTTCAAATCCACATGGTCTGTTTCTCTGAGATCGGTAGGAATTCACCCAGGGAAGTCCTAGGGCTTGTTAGGTAAGACTAGATCATCATCACAGGGGTCCCTTCTTCCTTGTCATATCTGAACCTGTCTCAGCAGTAAATCGTTAGCCTAACCTTCCATCTGACTTATTGTGTCTATATATCTCAGGAGAGCTCCTTCTACTGGCTCCTACTACTTCAGTTGACTGCCTGTTCTCCTCAAGTGGGTTCAGGGAAGCAGCAGGAAACAGGAAGCTCCCTGAGAAGCTGGTGTCAATCAGTCCAGGCTCCTGAGGGTGCTAGAAAGATACATAAGAGGCTCTTCCTCCTCTCTCTCCCTGTAGCTCCTGCTGCTTTCTGTTCTTCCCTCTCACCCTTTTTCCTGCCTGTCTGTTATGTCTCTTGTGCCCTCCTTCCTCCAGCCCAGCCCTCCACCATCTCTGTGCATCTAGAGCAGAGAGCAACATACGCACCAGCACTAGACACAATTTTCTATACTTTGGGTCCTAGTGGCTCCCCCCGCCTCCCCCGCACAGTCTGACACCTGAGGCAGCCGCCTCCGTTCGCCAGCCGTGAGTCCACGTGCACCGGGGAAAGCACTTTTCAATTCCAAGCAGACTCCGGAGATGCTCCGCTCCACCGGCGAGAGGTAGGAGTTCAAGCACTGTGTGTTCTTAATCCGATCACAGACAGTTATGTCATTTTTTCAGGTGTCTTGCATTATTAAAGGGATTCTCACAGCACCGGATTTCAGCAGGGAAGTTCCTGGCTGAGCTGTACATCAAGGTAGAACTGAATTATAAGGCAATTCCTCCATTATCAGTCACGGACTTTGGTCATGTGCGTTATGATGCTCTTATTTGCCAAGAGCAAACAGCGTCTAGGACCCTCCCAAGAGATGTTCATGAGCAAGACCTGGACAGCTCAGCTATAAATCAAGTAAATTATTTCCCCATCTGTCTCCTGCCGTCTCTCCTTTACAGACAGCTCGCTGAGCCCACAGGCCTCCTTAAACCCCAGGGTAACATTAGGCAATAGCTTCCAAATCAATCAGAGAATGTTGCCTTGTCACCCCCCCGCAGGGGCAGAGTTAAGGTTGTTGAGGTTATTTGAGTGTGAGTCTGTGTTGTGTTATGGCAGAGCAACCTTAACTCTGAATTAGAGTTGCCATCTTTCCAATTCCTGAAAACTGGACACCCTGACTCTGCCCCCGTCCCTGAGGCCCCACCCCCTGTTCTCTCCCCCAAAATCACACCATCCACTCACTCCTCTCTGCCCCCCATACCCTGTGCCCAGCTCAGGGACCACCACACTCTTCCCCGCCCCACCAGTTAGATGTGGGGGGAGGCTCTGTCCATAAGCCACTCAGTCAAGTCACAAGAAGTCTGCGGAGGAGCTGGGAACAGAACCCAGGAGTCGGGGCTTCCAGCTCCCTCAACCCCACTGTAACCACGAAACACCATTCGCCTCTCTAAGCCAGGAGTCCTTACTCCCAGCTCCCCCACACCAGCTGCTCCAGGCCCCCCAGCACTGAGGCAAGGGACGGTCCCAAACATGCCCAGGCATCCCCTGCCCTTCTGGGTCCATGGAACTGGAATCGGGGAGCTGCTTACTTCCATCTGGGGAACTTTCTCCGTTGTTTGTAGCCGCCCCCCGGCAGCCACGACCCAGGCTCCCTGGCTGGCTCCAGAAAACTTGGCTCTGGGGTCTCCTCGCTTTTCCCAATGGGTTTAATGAGCCTCCTGGTTCCTCCGCACCCCACGGTGAGGGGCTCTTGGGGCCCTGGCTCCCGGGCTACCTCAGCTGGGGCTGACGCAGGCTGGCTGTAAAGGCCCCAAGCCTGCCACGATCTGCCACCTGGAGTGAGCAGGTGCCCAAGTTCCCAGGGAGCGATGCCCAGGGATGGCCAGTCTCCTACCTGGATGGGGATCGCATCGTCCATGGAGTCGGGATTGGCAGCCCGGCCTGGCCCTTCAGGGGATGCAGCGGTGCGCAGCGCACCGAGACCGAGCCCCTTTGCAGCCGGTGCCAGGCAAGCGGAGAGGGGCCAGGGGCTGCTTTCCAAACAGCCCCTCCGCCAACATCCGCGCCCCATAGGTAGTGGGCTGCCCCCTTCCCTCTCTCAGCCTCGCTGGCAGGCTCAGAACTCGCCCTCTCCCTGCCCGCTCTGCTTGAGACCATGACTCCTTGTTCTGTCGTCTGCTACCACTGAGAACAGTCTAGATCCATCCTCTTTGGAACCCCCTTTCAGGTAGTTGAAAGCAGCTATCAAATCTCCCCTCATTCTTCTCTTCTGTAGACTAAACAATCCCAGTTCCCTCAGCCTCTCCTCATAAGTCATGTGCCCCAGCCCCCTAATCATTTTTGTTGCCCTCCACTGGACTCTCTCCAATTTATCCACATCCTCCTTGTAGTGTGGGGCCCAAAACCGGACACAGTACCTTGGAAGAGTAACACCACCCTGCAGCCAGGGACAGCTCGTCAACATAGACCATTCACAGACAGAGACGATCAATGCAACGAGAAGGGAAAGGGGATCTCTGTTACCCCCCATTCCTGTCACCCTCCTCCAAGAGACTCTCCCATGTAGCTGGTGTCTTTAAAATTTGAAAGCCTGCCCTGTGCACAAGGGGTGGGGGGCACTGCTCAGCAGTTCTGGCTTATCAGCTCTGCTCAGGTACAGCTGAGGTGACCAGACAGCACGTGCGAAAAATTGGGACAGGGATGGGGCGTAATAGGAGCCTATATAAGAAAAAGACCTAAAAATCGGGACTGTCCCTATAAAATTGGGACATCTGGTCACCCTAGGTACAGCCCCACACCCCTCCAGGCAGCACAGTGACACAGCAGCAGGTGATTTGCTCTTCAGGAGGGCAGGCCAGACATCAAAGCACATTCCCCTAAAGGAGGGCAGGGAGCAAAGACAGAGAAAGAAGGGATGGAGAAAGGAGAGGAAAAGACAGAGGGAAATGGTGGGAGGGATAGGAAGAGAGGGGGGCGGAGGGAGGAATGGTGGGCCATAAAGTGGAGGGAGAAATGGAGGGACAGAAAAGGGGGACGGGGAATGAATGACAAGGGAATGGAGGGAAAGAGAAAGCAGGAGATGGAACGCGGGAGACATGGGAAAGGAGAGAGGGAGGAACGAGAGATGCAAACAGGAGGGAAATGGGGAAAATCGGTCTGATGAAGGATGGGTTGGGGTATAGAGATTACAGAGTCCGAGTGAATTGGATGTAAATCGTGGGGGGGGGGGGAGTGACAGACACCCCCCTACAGCAGAGAGGGAGAGAGTGTGAAGGAGAGCCCCCATAATGCGGTGTATACGTACGTTCGTGAGACCCCCTACAGCAGTGTCCAAAGGCACCAACTTTCTTCTTTCCAGGTGGGTGCTCCACCCCGCTCTGCCTCAAGGCCCCACCCCAAAGACTTCCCCCAAGTCACCTTCACTCCACCCCCACTCCACTTCTTCCCCTAGGCCCTGCCCTATCTCTTCCGAGTGTGTGCTAGGGGAGTGTGTACCTGTGCTAGGGGAGTGTGTACCTGTGCATGGGAGTGTGTACCTGTGCATGGCAATGTGTATGTGTGCTAGGGGAGTGTGTACCTGTGCATGG
>ML677420.1:2141857-2166558 GCA_007922305.1 Dermatemys mawii | reverse complement strand
GCATGGCAATGTGTATGTGTGCTAGGGGAGTGTGTACCTGTGCATGGGGTTGAAAGATCCCCATATAGAAACTGTGAGGACTTGTTGACACCCCATTATCTCAGACACTATAACTCCCCAGTGAAAGGTTCGTCATGTTTTGAGCTTATCTGACGTAAAAACAGTAAAGAACATGGAGATGTCCGTCTACCTGCCTCGCACGCACTCTCCCAACCCTCCCCTCACAAGGCAGCACATCAGGGCTGGTATCCGGTATTCCAAGCTGGATTCTTCGGATGTTGCAAGCAGGGTCACCACCTGGCTGCTTTCGACCGGCCTCGCTAGTTTTTTTTATGGATTTGCCAGTTCCGGAGTCTGCCGGATTTTTTCTCATGGGTCTAAAGATTTGCATTGTTCTCCCAGGACGCTGGGATAGCCCATAGTAAAAGTTTCTGTGTCCTGCTAAAGATGCTGCAGTGTTCCCACTTCCACGGTTTAAGTGATAACCGATCAAACCTGCTGAAGATAGAGCAGCAGCTGTCTGCAAGCGCGGCGCAGGTGTGTGAGAAGAGGGGTTGAGTCACATGAGAGTGAGGAGCCGTGCGGTGGCACCCGGCTTAGCTACCTGTGTTCTCTCACTAGATCCTGTAAGTGGCAGATGAAGCAGGGGGTTGCGGAGTTGCTTTGTGGTTGGGGTTGCAGTGGGCTTGCCTTGGCGGGGGATGGGTGCTGGGGGTTTCACAGGTGATCACCCTAATGGCAGAGGGAGGGCTGATGTTACTGGATCCTGATCCTCCTCCTGTTGAACTAATGGAACTTTTCCCATTGGCCTCGGCAAGATCAGGATCATGCCCACAATGTTACCTAGGCCTGGTTCCTCCCGCGGCCTGCATGGCCCCGCTGGAATTCTAGCCCACAGCTGGGGGCTGCACCATGTTTCTCCCTCCTCCATTGCCCCATCCCCTCCTGCTGAGACCATTTCTCTGCACTGTGTCTCCCTTTGCCGGTGGGATCCACCAAATCTTCCTAGTGTGGAAAATAAGCTACAGCCTCTTTGTCTGTTGTCTCCATAGCGGCCGTTGGTGGTTGGAAATGGAGAAGAGTCCAGTCACAGCCTTGAATCCAGGAACTCTATTACCTTAGGGTGTAGAATCCAGATTCAAAAATGGATTTGGATTCAAATTTTACAGCTTGTGCCTCTCTCTGTAATGGGAGATACACTCCAAGGCACAGACACCCCAAAACTTTGCCCCGAGAAGGTGCTTTTCATCTGTAGAGCAGAACGCTTTTAGCAAAGGAGGGGCAGTAGCATTAGCCCCATTCTAGAGATGGAGAAACTGAGGTAAAGAGAAAACATGTCTTGCCTCAGCTCATGCATTGAGTCAGCAGCAGAACTGGGAGTGAAACCCAGCTGTCCTGACTCCCAGGCCTTTGCTTTGTCCATTGGGACGCAGCAAGACCCAATCTTCCTTACCAATCCGGATGCGGATCCAAACTTTGCCTCTCCGGCTCCCTCTGTCCTCAAATGTGCATCCTCCTGATGCCTTTACTTTAATAATAACAAGGAGTCCAGTGGCGCCTTAAAGACTAACAGAGAAGGGGTGGGGGTGTCAGAGGTGAGCAGGACAGAGGATGGAGCAAGGGTCTTCCCAGACTCTGGGTGCATGGACACACCAGAGCAGGCAGCTCAGAAACTGGCCATGCTCACACACACCGGGCTTGGCCCCCCAAGTGTCACATTGAGCAACTGTTACCTAGACCATGGGGTGCTGTTGAAAATCAGAGTAAATAACACGAGCTTGCTAGCTAGGTTTGTTTCCCCTTCACTATTTGTTTGGTTCATTCACTGAGACTAGACTTACCAGCTGGGATTTGCCAGAATCTCTCTCCTTCCCTTCCTTCTCTTCTCTAATCACCCAGCCCCTTCCAGTTCGCCAAGCCTCTATAGAAATAACTGCCCAGGGCCCGAGCCCAATCCTGTAGCTGAGGGAGTCCGGAGTTCCCCCCTTCCCTCTGGTATCCTGCCAGTCTCCAAGCCTTTCTCCCTGGGATTCCTGGGCCTCTGAGCAGAGATGAAGGCTGCCCCGAGCTGTGGATCGCTCTCAGCAAGCTGTGCGGGATGGAGTGCTGGGAATCAGAGACTGAGAGAGGGCCTGCAGTGGGCCTGGGTACCGAATGATCACATGGACATTTCCATGCCCAGCCCTGGGGAGAAGGGGTAGCTAAGCTGAGGCTGTGTGAATAGTAGGGGTCTGTAGAAGCCCTGTGACTAAACTACAGCGGGGGTCTCTGAGCTCTGGCTGAGAGCGGAGAAGATGGGGGCAGAGGGAGCCTCTCCGGCTGGAAGGGTATATCCATTGCTCTGCTCTGGAGCGGGTCCCAAAGTCACCCCTGGTGGATCTGAGCTCATCCACTCAGGAGAGTGAGAGAACCACTGTCTGGTGCTGGCTGATGGACACAGCAGCAATTAACAGCCCACCATCACTGCAGGAACCTAGTGGTCCCACACAGGAGATATCGCCCTCCAGGAACCCTCCATTCTCGCCAGTGGCTGGAGGGGACAGGACTGGTTCCCAGGAGATGAGCTGGTCTCTGCTGCAGCCATTCCCTCCCCAGCAATGAGAGCAGCAGAGGAGAGGGGAAGGGGGTCTTTGCCACCCACCGCTCTCGGATGAGTTAGCCACTGCGTGTGGATGGACAAGGGACGTGGGGCTTCCCCTGCAACAGCTCGGCTCAGCAAGCACATGAAGACGGGCGCCAGGAGGAAGCACAGAGCCTGGTTTTGACTGAACAGACATGACATCTGGAAGGCAGTGAGTGAGCGACTGCTTTACCATGGGGATCTCCCAGAATAAATCACTTTGCGGGACTGAAGAGCTCGCAGTGGGGCCTGGAGACTTTAAGGAAAGAAAGAGCTTTTTTTGCAAAAGAAATTTACATTGGGGAGCCTTAATTCTTTGATCAAAATTCCCATCTATATATGGGCTCTTCGTTATGGTTAAAACAAGTGAGCCTGGGTTCTCGCGGACCATTGGTGCAGATGGAACAACATCATCATCATCATCATCATCATCATCATGTTCCCATCACACCTCTGGCATTATGGCAGTGAGGAAGCTCCTCCACTCCTGCCTGTTTCTGGCAAGTCTTTCAGTGATTCCCCAACTGTGCCCCAGGTTTTTCAGCTCAGGGTGAGTGACTGGAGCGGTGAAAGGGTTAACAAGGAGGGAGGCTGAAGAAACTGGCACTGTCCTGTGATGTATTCTGGTGCCCCGCACCCTCTGCAGGGCCAAACCCAAGTATCCTCTAACAGAACTTAACCAGCCTCCATCCTAAGGCCAGACTTGCTGTGTGTGCACCCTGCATTGGAATCAGACCTTCTGTGTGCACCTGGTCTGTAAGCAGCAGCTCAGCCAGTCCTGCTAACAGGAAGCCCCCAAGTCATTGGGGTCATGCTAGACTGGTGCCTGGGCCTCTTGGAGGCGATGACTGACAAGGACTGGGTGCCCTAGAGAGGCTCTTTGAACTCAGGTTTCAAGGCAGAGAAGGAGGTTTGGAAGGACCAGACTTCTATCAGGAAACGTCAGTTTCACTGCGCACGCAAATCAGTACAAAGATGTTTCCAACCATAAGAGCTGAGATTTACAGATAGGCTCAGTCAGAAATGCTGCTTGAGAACTTCTTAGGGCTTGACTGGAGGAGACTCACTTAGGGTATTTTGCATGTGATGTTGACAGTTTGTGCCGTACGGTGTTAAAGCTTTAACTTTCTGAATCTCAGCCTCTACTGGCACTAAATCATTGCCTGACCCCTCCCTGCAATTTCCTCAACAGTGAACGTTCACGCTGATTGAAATAAAAAAGCTAAAAAATAAACATTGACATTCTCCATTTAAATTATACGAACATAAAGCTCCGATCCTGCCCCGCCTACGTGTGAGGAGCCAGACGAGGGTGAAAACCAGCTGCTGTTTGCTAGGCTTGCGTAGAGCTGATTCAAACCTCCCAGGAGGTGCTGAGGCAGTAGAAGGAGGGATTCAGGGACCCCTCTGCTGTGTTTGTCTGTCTGCCTACGTGTGGTGGGCAGGATCAGGCCAGTGATGCAAGCTGGCAAAATCCAGCTGATCCCAAAGCCTGCTCCTGCTCTGCCCACATGACCCAGCGCGGCCAGTCTGAGACCAGTGTGGGTGGGGCACTGCATGAAGCCAGTGGTGGAGTCCACACACAACACGCTGTGTCTGCTGGTACTGGAGCACCTCAGTGCTAGTTCCTGGGCTCCGTAGCAAGTTGTCTTGGTCACATCTACACTGCACAGGCTTCCAGCCCGCACTGTCTGAAAACCAACCTCCTCCTGCCCCGGGGGCCATGAGGCTCAATGCAGCCCTGGAATGGATTCTCTTGGTCACTGGAGCAGGTGACGGGGACTTTGTCTCTTCTTGGTTTGTCTTGAAGTTCTGGTGTGGTCAGTAATCTGGTGGGTATGGCCGCAGGATACTGCAAACCATGGCCCAGCTCCCATGGGAGTTAGGTGCCTCGATGCCTTTGCAGCTCTTGGCCCAGAAGCCTAACTTTGCATGTCAGGGCTTGTTCCCCTTAACACTCCTTCTGCCGGGAGCTTTAGTGCCCTGAGATGCAGAGATTGCTCAAAGCCAGCTTAGACAAAGAGCAGCAGTGCCACTTTGGATCCCCAAAACGGGCTGAGTGAGCTAGCGGCCATTTGCTCTTGCAATAAGCAGTGGGAATTCAGTGGTCTGCACAGACCTGATCTCTGTAACATCATAGACACAACGAGATTCTAGAGGGTGGCCTAGCAGGTGATCTAGCTAGACTATCGAAAAGTTGCTTCACTGTCTCACGTATGTGTTAAAGATGCAAAACAAGCAAAAGATATAGAGTTACATTCTCAACAGGCATAAAGTACTTTATTATTGTTGTTCATTAATTGTTATTATTCAAAGTTATACTGTACTTACACCAGACGACTACAGCTAGGCCGGAGCGTCAGTGTGCTCGGTGGAGTACAAATACTCAGTGACCATTTCTGGCCCAAAGTCTGGGAGTCTAAACCCAGAGCTATGCTAATGTGTTCCAGCTAAGAGCTAGGAATTGTTCATTTGTATTACTGCTGTCTCGAGGGGTCCCAGTCAGGGGCCAGGCACTGTCTGGGGGCATTCTGCATTCTTTGTGTGAAGTAGGGAGCACATTTTATGTTAAATGTACACCTTTTATCTTATCTTCTTAAAAAAAAAGCCCTCAGACTGTTTCTATTGCCCACTCGTCAAACACTGAAGCCCTCCAGTAGCCAGAAGTTACCTTGAAATTCCTGCTTCATCTCTCCCAAGTGTCCTAACCTAATGAAGAAAGGACCTACATTGTATTTCAGAGTGAGCCCTTTTGAAAGTGGTTCTCTTTATTAACATTGCTATTAACTCATTTTCTGTCCCTGTTAAACTGATTCGAGATTCATTCATTGCGAAGAGAGCTGATCAAACTATTTCCTGCAGAGCAAGAGCCAAATTGCAGCAAGAACAGATCAGCCACTCAGTGACAAACCAGGGGGGCTGGAACAATTTGTACAGTGGGGGTGCTAGGAGCCATTGAACCAAACTGTAAACCCTGGATATGATGGAAACCACTTCAAGCCCGGGGGTGCGACAGCACCCCTCGTTCCAGCGCCTATGGTGACAGGCAGTGAAGTGTAGTGGTTAGGGCACCGGACTGCATGTCAGGAAGCCTGTGTGCCTTTTGACCACTAATCTGCTGCGTGACCTTGACAAAAACACTTCTCCATCTCTCTTGTCTGCTTGGATTCTAAGCTCTTCAAGCCAGGGACTCTCTCCTACTATGTGTCTGTACAACTCCTAGCCTAGCACAATGGGGCCCTGATCCCACTCAGGACTCTAAGTGCCACCATAATACAAATAATTATTAATAATGGTATGGGCTGGGTTAAACCTCTCTGGCACTGGGGGTGTAACCATCCCCCTTCCCTTAAGGTAGCTGTAAGAAGCCATTCAGCTCCTGTATGGAACCAGGTAGCTGAAACAATAGAAGCCTCCCCACACAACAAAGGCACTTAGAGATCATTCAGCACTTTGAACTATGTGGGCAGAGGGGCTCCACTGGATATTGATTTAGCAGAGCATGTGGGAGAGAGAAGCAGGAGAAACATCGCAGCAGGTGATGGCAAAATCAGCAAGAAAACACCTGAGGCAGCCACAGAAGCACTGTCCATGTGAACCCGGGAGAAAGCTAGAGGAGAGAGCTTTGGGGCAGAGCGCTGGCTAAAACAGGCCTGGATCTATGAGCAGAGAAACTGTCTGCTACTGTTTGATTCCTCCTGCGATGAGAGAAACAGGACTTTGTACATCCTCTGGGAAAAGGATTGCATCAAAAACAGAACAGATTCCAGCTCCGATTTCTCCACCACCTAATGGACACAACCTGCAGGAGCCCAAATTTGGCTGATCACTTGGGCTAAAAAGGGATCATAATAATTAATAATGGAGACGCTGCCGTGGTAGAAGAAGGATGGACTATGCAAATAGTCTTAGAATGCCCCTGTTAGAGACGGGGAAAGCATCTAGCCCATCACACTCCCAGGGCCCTGTGGCTGCAGTCTGCCTGGGAGTTGTAAAGAAGGAAATTATCATCCCCAGAACAAGATACCCTCACGACTAGATGGACTCCATCCCTCCCAAGCTCAGCTCATGGGTTTCTGGCGCACAAAGCCATCACTGTGAATGCCTGACCTTTCGCCAGACCCAGAGAGCAAACGGGTATTTTCAGCCTGTCTTCTTTATTTTACAGGCAATGGTGGAAAATAACTAAGCTTGGAAGGATTACGTTTTTATCGGTAAATGTCGGTCAACATGGATTTCACCACACACGCACAAACTGACAAAAACGATTGTACAGGCAAAATGTACAGATAGGCAAGGAGCGAAAACTGCTGTTTGAGAACTTCTTAGGGTTTGACGTGAGGCTGTTTACTTTGTATCTATTGACAGGTGACGTTGACAATTTGTGTTTCAATGGTTATAACGAAACTGTGTTTCTGAATCTCAGCATTTATTGTTGTAAAATAAATGTCTGACCCACCCCATTGTTGGATGTCCCAATAATTTCCTACAACCGGGAAAAAGCAAATCAATAAAATCAGGGGGAAATGCTTTAAAATAAACATCGATATTGTCTGTCAACATTATAAAAAACTCAAAAGTAGATTCTGCCACCCTTAGAAATAAGAGCACGAAGGAGCAAAAGTGAAGACTCCTCGGCTGATGTGTAAGATGCTGAATGGTCTCTGCCCCATAAAATGCCCTGATAGGCAATCTCCTTAGGACTCCAAAGGCATAGGATAGAGAAAAGAAAGGCCTGTCCATTCCATAGCTACAGACACCACCTTTGGCCTTGATACATTCTAGGGCCAATCCCCGTCTGTCCTGCTGCTCAGCAAATTCCTGAATATTTTCATTGCCTCCCTTCTCTCTCTCCTACCATTCCCTGTCCTGTGCCCTGCTGCTTCCCTTCCCCACAGTGGGGCTGCCAAACTCCGTGGGAGGCCCCAGCCTGCCACACTTTCCAGTCAAAGCCTCCCCGTCCCATCCTCCCCAGTGGTTTGTGGCTCTTGGTGTTTAATTTACACCCTGCCATTTGCAGCTGGTGAGGTGTGGACAGCTGGGAACCTCAGAGTGAGCTAAATACATCAGGCGGGGACACAAGCCGCCTCCACACCACACAGCTATACAGAAGGCAAGTGTAGGGAACAGCACAGGGCACGTGCAACACAGAGAGAGAATTGACCGGAGATGAGCAAGCACGTCCAGTGCAGGACTAACCAGGCTTTCTGCGAGACTGGGGTCAGTCCACCCAGCCATGCCAGGACACAGCTGATATTGATACACACAGACGGACAGAGTTCAACTCATGGGTCCTCATAACAATACATACTCAAAGACACAACACCATAGGCCCAGCGTGAGAGTTTTTTCAAAAGCACCAAAGTTAGAGCTAGTCCAAAAATCCCAGTTATTTTTCACGGGACATTTTTTAAAGATTGGGTTGTTTTTTCTGTTTTCTGTCATTCTTTTGATCATTAAATCTGAAACTGAAGCTGAAAGGCAAACGACATTTTTTTCTCTTTTCAAAAACTGGTTTTGCATTTGGGTAAAAACCAAATGATCTGTTTCCTAAACCTAAGAGTCAAAAACATTTACCCAGCAGCCGAACCTTTTGCCAAAATCCAAAACATTTTACAATCAGCAATTCTGTTTCCGGCTTTTCATTGAGAAAATGGACAGTTTCAACCACCGTGAAATGTTCATTTTGGTTGAGAAACATTTTTGTCAGAACAATGTCTTCTGCTCCCACTTTGTGGCCCTGGAGAAGTCATTCCCCACCCACATCCATAAAACTGCAGTAATACTACTTAGTCCTACGGTCTTGTTAAACAGTGTGAGCCCTATGGAGAAGAAGTGCTATATATGTGCGAATATTCTCTAGATAGATGAGTCTCTCTCTCTCATATACACAGTTACATACCCAGACTATTATATGTAGCATAATAATACCTGCTTACACCATCGAGTGCTTTCATCTTGCAATTAATTCATTAATGACTTTACAGTAGGGTGCATTGGGAACCTCAGATCAAAGGCCTGCTGCCTGCAAGCACAGTGCGTTCTTTGCAATACAGTAGAGTATTCCAGTCAGAAACTGACAGGGAAAAACCCAGTGGGACAGAAACAACAGCAGCAAACACTTGGGGGTGGAAGGACGGGAGGACTGCACTCAGACATAAGCCGTACAGAGCTATGGGGCAGCGGAAATAATACATTCAAGTGTAAGCAGGGTCTGAATGAGCTCTCCCCTGACATCTAGTGGTGAGCTGGGGAAGAGGACTTCAGGAGCTGATCTCGTTTGCATGGACACACCCATCCTGCATGATGGGATTTCTTGCCACATGATCACTTCTGGCTGGAGTTGGATCCTCCCCCGCCCCTCCACCCTCTCATCTCCTTGTAATCGGGTCAGCAGTAATGAAGCATTGTTATCCTTGTGTGACTCAAGGGTAGCAGAACTGTACTTGATGTAGCCCAAAGGAAGGAGTCACCCTCATCTAAATGGCACTTGCAAAGCAGGAGACATGGGTTCCAAAGGCCCATTCGGGGGGGTGGGGGGCGATTGAGATTTGTAACGGGCAATATACAAATGTTGTGGATGCTCTTTGGACCTTTTCTGCTGTGTATTAATAAAGCTAATTTAGTCTCAATTAGCATGTTGTATAGCTGAAATTATTAATATTTACTAGCTATTAGATTTGCTTTGACACAGTATCTTGATGGAAGAGACTGTCTCCTCTGCCCCACTAGTCATGTTCCCTGGCTAACAGCTGAAATCACTGAGAGTAGTGGGACCTGTAGACACTCAAGTGGGTTAGTGAGCAGGTGGCTAGACTGGCAAAGGATGGCGGCTAGCAACGAGGAGTGGTGAGTGAGTGCCTGGGCAGTGAAGCAAGTAAAGTGCCTTCTTACCACCAATCCCCTCCCCCCAGAACCGAGAGTGAACTCTGCAGATGCACCTCTGGACTCTGGGTCTGCACTGACCAAGGGCAACAACTGTAGATGGGATGGGTACGTGAGAGGGACTTTTGGTTGCTGAAGTTAAGAACCTGACAGAAAAGGACACTGCCCAGCTTACTAGGGGGTGGGTCTTTTGCTCCTGGTTTATGTTTATGAACCTTGTTTGCAGTGTTTCCCCAAATTAATGCCGGGTGACTTCCCTCCTTTTATTAAACGTTTCTTTTCTGCACTCAAGACTCTGTGCTTGCAAGAGGGGAAGTCTTGCCCCTCAGAGGCACGCAGGGGATGGTGTGTAATTGTTCCAGGTTGCTGGGTGGGGGCTTGGGCTGGTTTAGTGTGGTATTGTTGAAGAGAAACCCCTAGATATTGAACCCGGCCCTTGTTGCTGCCAATTCCAGTGGGCAGGAGGTTTACACAAGAATCACAAGGATATAATCATAACAGGTAATGATGGTGATCAGTAACACCAGCTGCAGGGCTCGATTCAGTCGTTTTCGCTGCCTGGACTTGGCTATAGAGGACCTGGCTGCTGGTAGCCCTGCATACATCTGCACACGTCTGCAGACACACTTTACGGTCACCTGCGGCAGCTTTCCATTGATCCTGTCTGATGCTCATGGAAAGTTGCAGCACAAGCAATTTGCATTTGCCACCTGTGCTGGCCCATGGGCGGAGCCTGGCCCAGAGCGCTGGGGCGCACGCTGCCCTGGGCTTGCTTGGCACATGGTAGTGTACCTCGGTGCTGGGATTTGCGTCCTTTTCACTGCAGCAGCTTGTGCCTTTCTTTGCAGGAGTGCAGCGATGTCAGGGCCCTCGGGGGAGCAGGCTGGCCAGGAGGGGCCAGCGTGAGACACACAGGCAGCCCAGGACATATGTGAGCACGGAGACGTATACACACTCATGCCCTTCCCCTGCACACAGCTCCTGATTTATCAAGGCCTTTCTCAGCCCTGCAGCTCGATGCATCAAAGATTTATCCGTCTCTCAGCATTTATCGGGACCGTCCTCTTGATGTCTCCCCTTTCCAGTCGGCAGGGCATAAATCACACCCCTACATACCGAGCTTGGATTGGCCAAGCCCAAGGAAACCACTCTCCCACCCGCTCCACTTCTTGGGACTTGTGTGTTGCACACAGTGTTGATTCTCAGGAAGGCGTGGGGCTGCCGCTGGGGGATTTCCTAGGAAGGGGAGCAGAACTTTGCAGAAGAGGAAAGGATTTTAAAGAGGACTCTGTTCCTCGAGGGGACTGTTGCAGAATTTTGAGTTCCGATCCAGTAATGTTGCATCAGAAAGATGCTCCATCCAGTCCTCCCTGCCCCATCCATCCATCCAGTCCTCCAGCCAGGTTCTTATATGAAACCCACCAGTGTCCCTCTAATTTTTTATGGCCATGTGTGGAATTGATTTTGTTATGTGCATCAAATATGGAGGTGATGTGGGGCGAGGGGTTTGGACTGTGGAAGGGGGCTCAGGGCTTGGACATAGGGTTGGGGTGCAGGGGGGTGAGGGCTCTGGGGTCGGGATGAGAGGTTCAGGGTGTGGGAGGGGGATCAGGGCTGCGACAGAGGGTTGGGGTGCAGGGGGTGAGGGCTCTGGGGTGGGGCTGGGGGTGAGGGCTGCAGGAGGGGGTTAAGGGCAAGGGTAGAAGGTTGGGATGTGGGGGGGGATAAAGGCTCTGGCTGGGGGTGTGGACTTTGGGGTGGGTCCAGGGATGAGGGATTTGGGTTACAGGCTGCCTTAGGGCTGCAGGGGGGAGAGAGGTCTCCCCCCAGTCCTCTCCGCTGCAGCAGTGCAGGGCCAGGTGAGAGGCACCTCTTCCAGCTGTAGCACCGCCAGCAGGGCCGGGCTGGGCGAGTGGTTCCTCTCCCCATGGCTACGCAGCTTAGAGGGAATGTAGGCCACCACTACCATTGTAGGTTCTGGGTGCCTCTCAACCATTAACAAACAGCCATAAACCCTAACAGTCCCTCACCCTTTCCCGCCTCTAGGGAAAACCACTTGGTTGGCCGACAGAAGTGTTTGCCTGTTGGGCATGTGTGGGTTGTCTATGTGGGGATTTCATAGAGGGCTAGCTAGAAAAAATTAGCTTTGCAATGAGTGGGGAGGCCCATGGTCTCTTTCTTGTGGCAGGGAGTTCCACAGACTAAGCCCTGCTCTCGTGAGAGTTCTGTCTCCTGCACTCACGAACCTCCCGCATTGGAGACAGTGTGAGGGCCCCGGAGGAACATGCTGTCGTGGGACGTTGTGCTCGTGGAGGGAGGCATCTCTCAGGCAGCTGGGCCTGTTCCCTTGAGGGCTGGGACAGCAGGTTTCTGGGCTGGTCTCTGTTCAATGGGTGATGTGCTCAGGGCACAGGCCCGCTGCAAGCGGATGGGCTGCTGGGCCTGGCACCCGTCGGCGCGTTCCCAGGGCGTGCAGCTCCGTCCTGACAGCTGAGCCGCCCAAATGGAGCTGGCAGGTCCCAAATGTCCTCCCTGTGGCCAGGTCTGCGTCAGACAGGACAGGGCATGATTGTCTGGCCAGTCACAATCACGGGGGGGGGGCAGTTTGTGCTGCCTGGACTGTTTGGGCAGCCGGTATCCCCCAGGGGCAGGTGCCCTTGACTAGGGGGAAGTTATGGAAGAGGAGGGAGCCTCCTCGCACTTCCCTCTTCGCTGCGGTATCGCCTCCGTCTCACCTGGGTGCGGCGTTCACCAGCTGCTCTTTGCCCAGGGGCAGGCCCCAGGACAGCAGGGAGAGGGAGCTGGTCACATCTGCCAGAGGGGACACATAGAGCTGTCTACAGCTGGCAGCACAGCCCAGGTGGCCTCACCAGCTCCCAGTGACTTTGTGGAGACTCTGAAGAGCATGGGGAGAGGGTTGAGGCCCAGGCGAGGGCTCGTGGCAGGGGAAATAGTTGCCCAGAGAACCCCTGGGTTTGGTCGGAGGGGAAAGATGTGAGTCGCTTCAGGGCCTTTCCACTCATCCCTTTGTGGAGCCAGGGCAGCAGTCCTGGATGGTCAACGCTACTAATGAATATGGATCCTATGGCCCAGAGGTGGCCATGCCCCAGAGCCATAAGTGCTGTCTGTCCCAGGCTGCCCTGGCCTGGGTGCTGACTGAGAAGGCTCCAGGCAGGGATTTCCCTACACCCCTCACAGGGGGGTGTACACCCCCTGAATTTCCCCAACACCGCACCCCCTCCGTTTTGTGTGAACTAATTACATGCAGTGTTGCCAGTTTGGTGATTGGAAATCTGAGTTGAAATTGAAACATTAATACACACTGTAAAAGCATATACAGTATATGATCAAATACGTGTATCCGAAAAAGTATAATAGATTTGAAAAATATGAACATAGACTAGCTTCCTTCACAGCTTCTGTTTTTATGACAATGTCGGTGCATTCATTTCGGTGATGTTGGCCAACCTAATAATTTCAAATTATGATTTGTAAGCAATGTCTAAATGAGCTCTCCCTGACAGCTAGTGATGTGCTGGGGAGTTGTGGGGAAAGGCTTCGGGACCAGATTGTATTTACATTCACACCTAATCTACCTAGGTATCCAGCAAACAGAGCTGTGTTGCCCAAGTGATAGATTTTGGCCGCGGTTGGGTTACAAATCACTTGAATGTGTGTGTATGTTGGGGCGGGGAAGGGGTAATGAAATGTTGTTCTTCTTAATGTATGAGTAGAGGGCAGTAGAACTGTACTTAGCCTGTGCTGATTGAGAGCATCAAGAGAGAGAGTGGGGACAGGTGTTTTGCTTGATGATCTGCCTGAGTCACAAGTACTATTTGACCTGCCCTTCTCCGCTGTTTAAAGACAGAGCTGATTAGGCTCCACAGACAGTCTTTTGGTTTGTTAAGTGCTCAGACCTGCTGTGGGACAGTGTTTCTGTGGAAGAGACGGCCCAGGTTGCACTAGCAGCAAGGTTCCCCCACCGAGAGCTCAGCTGAAATCCCTGAGAGCAGGGGTGGCAGGTTTGTAGAAATTTTGGTGGTGCCCAGAACGCTAGAGTCTGCCCCCCGCAAAACTCCTCCCCCACCTGCCTAAGGCTTTGGGAGGAAGTTTGGATAGGATTTTGGGGATGGGAGGGGGTGTAGGCTTAGAGCGAGTTTGGAGGTGTGTGGGAAAGGGGTGGGGGTGCAGGCTCTGGGAGGGATTGGGGGAGGATGGTGCTTACCTGGGACTCCTAGGCAGGGTGGGCTGGGGGGCTTCCAAGTGCTGCTACCCCCAGGCACTGCCCCCGTAGCTTCCTATTGGTCACAGTGGTACTTGGGGTGGGAGCAGCACACGTAGACCAATCCACCCTGCCCAGGGGCTGCAGGGAGGGGCCGGCAGCCACGTGGAGCACGCAGGCAGGAAGCCGTTCAGCTCTGCTGTGCTACCAGTAGTGGGCATTTAAAATTGCCCGGGGGATGCTTGGAGGAGGGGGGCGGGGGTGCATGGGGGCGGAAGGTGGGGCCAAGGGAGAGACCTGGCCTCAAACACTGCTGGAGCTGGGCCCTGGGCCAGGGATATTCCTCGTGCCCAGGCACCCCTGGCCCATACGCCTGTGACTGAGAGCTGGGTGGAACCTCAAGAGACCAACACGCAGAGGTCACAGTGGCAGGTGGCAGCAGAAGATGACGGCATGGGGCCATTGGCAACAGAGCGATGGGGTGAACGGTGGCACAACGAACAACAGTGGCCAGAGTGAACAGTGAGAAGCTGGAGGAACGAGCAAGGTGCCTTCTTGCCCCCCCCACCCCCACCCTGGGAAGTGAACTCATGTGAAAGCACCTCTGAACTCTGAGTCTCCACTGACCAAGGACAACACCAGTGAGTGTTAATGAGGCTGTTAAGAATGCTGGAGACACAACACAGTTCATGCGAACAAACATGGCTGCGGCATTATATTTTCTATTTAAGCAAGAGACACCACACACTACAAACTGGCGGCCAGTGTTAAGTGCATTGTCACTTGTTAATCCTGAAGTTGGATGCTGGTTCCAAACAAGCCCAGCAAACGCTCACTGTCTTTCTGCAAGAAACTCAACTGACTGGCTAGAACAGTGGTCTTCAAACTGGGGTGCGCGCACCCCCAGAGGTGCGTGAGACCCTGGCACCGCCGCCGAGCCCACCTGGGAGACCGCCGAACTCCTGGGTGGGCTATTTTGGTCCCACTGAAATGCCGCCGAGGAAAGCGGAAGCTTCCACTTTCTGTGGCAGCATTTCGGCAGACATACCCCCCGTGGGCTGCCAGACTTTTCCCTCCGCAGAAAGGAGCCGTGGAGGGAAAAGTTTGAAGACCCCTGGGCTAGAAGCATGTGGTGCAACAGTGGAAGGCTCAAACATTGAAAAAGTGAAGAACTCTCTCACCACATTCAAAAAATTTACATACATGGCTGATGAATGCACCGATGAAATGGGCATCAAGTATTAAGTCATGGTGTATGTTATCTTGATGTCTGTGGTAGGCCAGTAGAGGCATTTCTAGATGTTCAAGTTATAGAAGATACATCTGCTGCATCTGTGACAACCCCTATCTTAGAAGAGTTAAATGCTTGTCAATTGGACCCCAAACAGATGGCTACTTGTGCATTTGATGGAGCTGCAAACTTCTCTGGAAAACATGGTGGAGTACAAGCTTTGCTCAGAGAAAAGTGTAAGCCTAATCTCTCCTGTACATATTGCAGAGGCCATCTACTTCAACTAGCGCTAGTACGAGCTGCAGACTCTTCAAAAGACATTTAAAAAGCTATAAATTTAATGTCTTCATTATATTTTTTTTCAGCAAGAGTCCAAAAAGACTGAATATCTTGGAAAATATAGAAGATACACTGGGACTGAAGTTCAAATTAATCCAACCTGGAAAAGCCCTCTGGCTTTCTCATGAGCGATCCTTGGCTGTTGTCTTAAAATTACTCTAGCCGTTATTACTGGCTTTGGAAAGTATCCACCGAGATGGGATGGATCTAAGTAGTGAAGCTGGTGGATTATTTTTGCTACTACTTTCAGAGACTACTGCCATTCTCTCTCTCGTAAGTCTACTGTTGAAACATTAAACAATGCCATCCAGGATCTGCTACAACAGTAGTAGATCTTTGTCCAGCAGTAGAAGGTACATTTGGATCAGAGAGCTATCAACTGAAAAAGTACTGGAATAAGCAAAGACTTGAGTCCAGAAGTTGACTAACAAAGGCATTTACATTGAATTCTTAAGTGAAGAAGACAAGAAGGGTTTGTTAAGACAATTGAAAAAGTACAGACTTGATTCTTAAAAATCTGCATCAGCAGCTTCTAGATTCTACTCAACCTCTACGTAGCTTTTACAGATCCCTGTCCTATAAAACCTCGACAGTTGAGTGGAGTGAGGCACTACCAGCAATGGGGCTGTCATGTGCTCAGGACAGAATAGAGAATTTGAACACAGAGTAGAATATTATACGACGAATGAATGAAGATTTGACTTCAGCTTCTTTTTTTATCATCACTAGTGGCTTGACCTGATTTTTATGCTGTTTCCTGGGATAAAAGAAGTAAGAATTCACCCCTTGCTACTCCCAGTCACAACAGCTACAGGTGAGCGTTCTTTTTCATCATTGAATAGAATTTTGTGTTCTGAAAGAGGTTGCCTTCTTCTGCTCATGTGAATGAACTAATGGGCATATCAGTTGAAGGAATGGAAGTACCGGACACACGAGAAGCCACCAAAGGTGAATGCATTACATTCAAGAAGTTCATTAACAGAATTGTGCAAAATTATAACAAGAAACCAAGACGGATGTAGACATGGTGCTTCATGGAAGGCTTGAGTAGCCAACTTAAATTTGTGTGAGGATTTTAAAACATGAATTAAATCTAATAAAATGGTCATGAAACATTTTTCAGTTTTTACAGTGGTGCCACACAGCCTCCCTTCACCCTCACGGTCTCACTCTTCATCGGCCCTGACACACCCCTGTAAATTCAAACACCCCCCCCAATTTCAATTCCTGGGGGAAATGCCGGCTCCAGGCCACTGACAGGTGGCACTGGAGAGGGGAGTTTTGTAGGCTTCTCCATGAGCTTACTTCGCTAAGGGAGATCAGCCTGTGGGCGGCAGTTTATGGGGTCTCTCACGGTGAGCAATGGTTTCTTTAGTGCTGGGGGAAGGAGGATAGAGTCCCCTCAAAGGAGATGCTGACAAGTGGTCGGTGGGGCTCGCAAGATGTTCTCCACTCTCTCTTACTAGTTCAGAGTTACAGGGGGCCTGCGAGAAGGGCAAACTTTCCTGAAAGGAAGCTGCCTGACTCCCAGACCTGCCCTCAGTTGGTTCTGGGAGGCCAATCAGGCCATCCTGAGATGGAAGAGGATAATTCCTGACTGCAGGGGTGTCAATGAGGAGTCCATTAGGTCATGTGTTCCCTGAAGCTCTGAGCAAACCTCCCAGCGCACAGACACGCGCTAGCTATGCTCGAGGGATGTGATCATTCCCCTCTATTCGGCATGGATGAGGCCTCATCTGGAGAACTGTGTCCAGTTTTGGGCCCCACACTACAAGAAGGATGTGGATAAATTGGAGAGAGTCCAGAGGAGGGCAACAAAAATGATTAGGGGGCTGGAGCACATGACTTATGAGGAGAGGCTGAGGGAACTGGAATTGTTTAGCCTGCAGAAGAGAAGGATGAGGGGAGATTTGATAAGTGCTTTTAACTACCTGAAAGGAGGGGTTCCAAAGATGATGGATCTGGGCTGCTCTCAGTGGTACCAGGTGACAGAACAAGGAGTAATGGTCTCAAGTTGCAGTGGGGGAGATTTAGATTGGATATTAGGAAAAACTTTTTCATTAGGAGAGTGGTGAAGCACTGGAATGGGTTACTTAGTAAGGTGGTGGAATCTCCTTAGAGGTTTTTAAGGTCAGGCTTGACAAAGCCCTGGCTGGGATGATTTAGTTGGGGACTGGTCCTGCTTTGAGCAGGAGGTTGGACTAGATACCTCCTGAGGTCCCTTCCAACCCTGATATTCTAGGATTCTATCATGTGCTAAAAATAGCAGTGCGGATGCTGCAGCATGGCTTAACCACCTGAATATAGACTGAAGAAGGCAGGTGGCTAGTCCATGCCTGCCTTTGGTACAACATCCACTCTGCTATTTTTAGCGTGCTAGCTTGAGCAAAGCTAGCCCATGTCTGTCTAGTCGGGCTGGGACCAATAGTCTTTGCAGTGTAGATGTGTCCTTTGAAAGAGACTGCGGCACGGATGTTTCTGGAGAGCAAAAGTAAACCATAAGAAGGAATACATCAGACTAGGCCTAGACCAATGGGCCATCGAGTCCCTGGGTTCTCAACCACGGGGTCACAAACAAGTATCAGAGGGTCACGACACTCTTGCCCATCCCATAATGCCAATAGTGCGATTAACCATTGGAATGACTTCCCGAGCTATGGATGTGGTGGATTCTCCATCACATGAAGTCTTTCTAACAGACACGCTGCAGCTGAGCCAGAAGTTATGGGCTTGATTCTGGAAACACTGCATGAATTCTCTGGCCTGTGTTATGCTGGAGGTCAGATGAGATCATGTGGCGTTAAAATATATTAATCTAGGCTACAATCCTGTGTCTGATAGTGGACAATACCAGATGCTTCAGAGAAAGCTGTAAAAACCCCATCAATTATAGACTCATGGACTTTAAGGTCATAAGGGACCATTATGATCATCTAGTCTGATCTCCTGCACAATGCAGGCCACAGAATCTCACCCACCCATTCCTGTCATAAACCCCTAACCTATGTCTGAGCTATTGAAGACCTCAAATCATGGTTTAGAGGCTTCAAAGTGCAGAGAATCCTCCAGCAAGTGAATCGTGCTCCATACTGCAGAGGAAGGCGAAAAACCTCCAGGGCCTCTGCCAATCTGCCCTGGAGGAAAATTCCTTCCCGACCCCAAATATGGTGATCAATTGAATCCTGAGCATGTGGGCAAGACTCACCAGTCAGACCCCAAGGAAAGAATTCTCTGTAGTAACGCAAATCCCATCCCACCTAACATCCCATCACAAGCCCTTGGGCATATTTACCGCTAATGGTCATAAATTAATTAATTATCAAAATTAGGCTATCCCATCACACCATCTCCTCCATAAACTCATCAAACTTAGTCTTGAAGCCAGATAGGTCTTTTGCCCCCACTTCTTCCCTTGGAAGGCTGTTCCAGAACTTCACTCCTCTGATGATTAGAAACCTTCACCTAATTTCGAGTCTAAACTTCCTGCTGGCCAGTTTATATCCATTTGTTCTTATGTCCACATTGGTACTGAGCTTAAATAATTCCTCTCCCTCCCTGGTGTTTATCCCTCTGATATATTTATAGAGAGCAACTGTATCTCACCTCAGCCTTCTTTTGGTTAGGCTAAACAAGCCAAGCTCTTTGAGTCTCCTTTCATAAGGCAGGTTTTCCATTCCTCGGATCATCCTAGTAGCCCTTCTCTGTACCTGTTCCAGTTTGAATTCATCCTTCTTAAACATGGGAGACCAGAACTGCACACAATATTCCAGATGAGGTCTCACCAGTGCCTTGTATAACGGTACTAACACCTCCTTATCTCTACTGGAAATACCTTGTCTGATGCATCCCAAAACCGCATTACTTTTTTTCACAGCCATATCACATTGGCGGCTCATAGTCATCCTGCAATCAACCAATACTCCGAAGTCCTTCTCTTCCTCTGCTACTTCCAATTGATGTGTCCCCAGCTTATCACTAAAATTCTTGTTATTAATCCCTAAATGCATGACCTTGCACTTTTCGCTATTAAATTTCATCCTATTCCTATTACTCCAGTGTACAAGGTCATCTAGATCTTCTTGTATGATATCCCGGTCCTTCTCTGTACTGGCAATACCTCCCAGCTTAGTGTCATCCGCAAACTTTATTTGCGCACTCCCACTTTTTGTGCCGAGGTCAGTAATAAAAAGATTAAATAAGATTGGTCCCCAAACCAATCCCTGAGGAACTCCACTGGTAACCTCCCTCCAGCCTGACAGTTCACCTTTCAGTATAACCCGCTATAGTCTCCCCTTTAACCCATTCCTTATCCACTTTTCATATTGATCCCCATCTTTTCCAATTTAACTAATAATTCCCCATGTATCAGATACCTTACTGAAATCAAGGTAAATTAGATCCACTGCATTTCCTTTGTCTAAAAAATCTGTGACTTTCTCAAAGAAGTATTCATAGTTACACCATGGGGAATTTCCTACTTGTCATACCTGGTGATCTTACCTGGTGATGTGCCTGTGCTGTGAACACAAGGTTGAGATCCCTTGTCTTTTCAGCCTACCCAGTGTAAATGAAGGTGCCATTCCCATTCACTGACCGGCCTCGTCCATTTCATAATAACATGCAAGTTACCTGCTGCCATAATACCCACCATGATGCAAGATTTGACTAACTCAGTGTGCAGAGAGATATTTAATTTTTAGTTTGATTAGACACCAAGGGACAAACTCAGAGGTGAATCCAATTGACATAGGGGTAACTGCGTGAAATTTAAAGCCCTGTGATCTACAGGAGGTCAAACTAGATAACCTAATGGTTTCTTCTGGCCTAGAACCCTGTGATTCTGGGAATGGATTATTATATGATAATGAACTGCAGCTGATCAAAATTTTTCATTCAGACATTTTGTTCTGACAAAAAAATCATCTTTTCTTTCAACAAAATGCTTTGTGAAAAAAATTTTGTTTCTTTCAAAATGTTCAGGATTTTTTTATAGATATAAAAAAACAATACCAAAATGTTTTCTGTTTTTTAAAACCAAAAACCATTCAAAACTGACACATTTTGGTTTTCTGCCTTCTGTCAGAAAACCTGAGAGAAAAGTTAGGGACAAAATGAAAGATGTCGCATTTCTTTTCAAATGGTTGGCAGAAAATACTGCCCACTTGCGAACCAGCTCGGAATGGACTCTAAGACACTATCATTTATATCTTCTCTCAATCCCTTCAGTGTGTAACTTACACCAATTGAGACACCCTTCTGAATATGACTCACTGAACATTAAACACGCAAGGAACAGCAAAGACCAAGTGCTAATCCAACGGCTCAGCCCGGGTAGGAGACGTACAGATCCTTCATCCCTGGAGCCTTCTGTTTATATGCAGAGTGGGAATGATTCCCTCGCCCAGAGCTGTATCGTACTTGAAACATGTTGTCCTCTTCCTTTTTCCAGATCATTCGCAAAGGTGTTAAAGAAGACTAGCCTCTGCACTGAACTCTGTCAGTACCCCACCCCACATCTCTTCACAGCTCTAAACAATGCCATTTACCTTTTGCCTGCAGTCCTTCAGCCAAGTTTCTAATCACTGCTCCCATACAAGCCAAATGACATTTATTTTATGGATAAGATTTCATGAGCTGCTGTGTAAAACACTTCACTAAAACCCTGCTGTATTATATACACTGCCTTCTTGTCATCAGCTAATTTTACAATTCTATTTAAAAAACCAATCAAGCTTACATGGTGAGATTTGTTTCTTTATAACTCATGCAGCTTATTTGCTCATAGCTCTTCTTTCCTCAGTCTTTGGTGATTTTTCTTTTCATCTTCATATTTGCACCTTTTATTTTACTTTTGATTGCAGTAAGGCCATTGCCCTCTAGTAATTGTCCAGATCGTTCTTTGTTCACCAGAATGAAGACCAGTATCGTGTTCTCAATACTTTAAATGACTGCTTCTTGGAGCAGCTGGTACAGGAACCCACAAGGGGAGAGGCAACTCTCCATTTAGTCCTGAGTGGAGCGCAGGGTCTAGTCCAAGAGGTAACTATAACAGGACCACCTGGAAATAGTGATCATAATATTTAACATTCCTGTAGTGGGAAGAACACCTCAGCTGCTGTGGCATTTAACACTGTGGCATTTAATTTCAGAAAGGGGAACTATGCAAAAATGAGGGGGTTAGTTAAACAGAAATTAAAAGGTAAAGTGACTAGAGTGAAATCCCTGCAAGGTGCATGCACACTTTTCAAAGACACCATAATAGAGGCCCAACTTAAATGTATACCCCAAATTAAAAAAGAACTAAAAAAGAGCCACCATGGCTTAACAACCATGTAAAAGAAGCAGTGAGAGATAAAAAGGCATCTTTTAAAAAGTGGAAGTCAAATCCTAGTGAGGTATCTAGAAAGGAGCATAAACACTGTCAAATTAAGTGTAAAAATGTACTAAGAAAAGCCAAAAAGGAGTTTGAAGAACAGCTAGCCAAAAACTCAAAAGGTAACAACAAATTATTTTTAAATACATCAGAAGCAGGAAGCCTGCTAAACAACCAGTGCGGCCCCTGGATGATAGAGATACGAAAGGAGCACTTAAAGACGATAAAGTCATTGCAGAGAAACTAAATGAATTCTTTGCTTCTAGTCTTTACGGCTGAGGACGTTAAGGAGATTCCCAAATCTGACCCATCTTTTGTAGGTAACAAATCTGAGGAATTCTCACAGATTGAAGTGTCAGTAGAAGTAGTTTTGGAACTACAGTGGAACCCCGCAATACCGTGCCCCGCGATAGCGCGAATCCGACAGCAGCAGTGGGTGGTGCTTTGATGTAGCGCAACCCCGCAATATCACAACTCCACATTTACTGCAGTCAATATTTTTGGACCCCGATTGTCGTGGTATTGCGGGGTTCCACTGTAATTGATAAACTTAACTGTAACAAGTCACCGGGACCAGACGGCATTCACCCAAGAGTTCTGAAAGAACTCAAATGTGAAATTGCGGAACTATTAACTAGGGTTTGTAACCTGACCTTTAAATCAGCTTATGTACCCAGTGACTGGAAGATAGCTAATGTAATGCTAGTATTTTAAAAGGGCTCTAGAGGTGATCCCGGTAACTACAGACTGGTAAGTCTAATGTCCATACCAGGCAAATTAGTTGAAACAATAGTAAAGAATAAAATTGTCAGGCACATAGAAGAATATAAATTGCTGGGCAAAACTCAGCATGGTTTCTATAAAGAGAAATCATGTCTTACTAATCTATTAGAGTTCTTTGAAGAGGTCAACAAACATGTGGACAAAGAGGATCCAGTGGACATAGTGTATTTACATTTCCAGAAAGCCTTTGACAATGTCCCTCGCCAAAGGCTCTTACGTAAATTAAGTTGCCATGGGATAAGAGGGAAGATCCTTTCATGGATTGAGAACTGGTTAAAAGACAGGGAACAAAGGGTAGGAATAAATGGTAAATTTTCAGAATGGAGAGGGGTAACTAGTGGTGTTCCCCAGGGGTCAGTCCTAGGACCAATCCTATTCAACTTACTCATAAATGATCTGGAGAAAGGGGTAAACAGTGATGTGGCAAAATTTGCTGATGATACTAAACTGTTCAAGATAGTTAAGACCAAAGCAGACTGTGAAGAACTTCAGAAAGGTCTCACAAAACTAAGTGATTGGGCAACAAAATGGCAAATGAAATTTAATGTGGATAAATGTAAAGTAATGCACTTTGGAAAAAATAACCCCAACTATACATACAATATGATGGGGGCTAATTTAGCTACAACTAATCAGGAAAAAGATCTTGGCGTCATCGTGTTCTGTAAAGACATCCACGCAGTGTGCAGCTGCAGTCAAAAAAGCAAATGGGATGTTAGGAATCATTAAAAAGAGATAGTCTCTGTCTTATTCTCTATCTTATTGCCCTTATACAAATCCATGGTGCGCCCACATCTTGACTACTGTGTACAGATGCGGTCTCCTCGTCTCAAAAACGATATACTGGCATTAGAAAAGATTCAGCGAAGGGCAACTAAAATGATTAGGGGTTTGGAACAAGTCCCATATGAGGAGAGAATAAAGAGGCTAGGACTTTTCATCTTGGAAAAAAGAAGAATAAGGGAGATATGATAGAGGTATATAAAATTATGAGTAGTGAGGAGAAAGTAAGTAAGGAAAAGTTATTTACCTGTTCCCATAATATAAGAACTAGGAGCCACCAAATAAAATTAATGAGCAGCAGGTTTAAAACAAATAAAAGGAAGTTCTTCTTCACACAGCGCACAGTCAACCTGTGGAACTCCTTGCCTGAGGAGGCTGTGAAGGCTAGGACTAGAACAGGGTTTAAAAGAGAACTGGATAAATTCCTGGAGGTCAAGTCCTTTAATGGCTATTAGCCAGGCTGGGTAAGGAATGGTGTCCCTAGCCTCTGTTTGTCAGAGGGGGGTGATGGATGGCAGGAGAGAGATCACTTGATCTTTACCTGTTAGGTTCACTCACTCCGGGGCACCTGGCATTGGCCACTGTCGGTAGACAGGATACTGGGCTGGATGGACCTTTGGTCTGACCCAGGACGGCCATTCTTATGTTCTTATGTGTTGGCTTTTCTCCAAGCATCTTGTACCAGTCCAGTTTTCTAGGACTCTTCAATAAATTGGTGTCAGTGATGGAGTAACTCTTTGAACTAATTCACTTAGCACTAGCAGCTGCCTATTATAAGGGGATGCCAAATTATGTATTCATGGTGCCCTTCCATCCCTAGGCTCCTTCCACATCACGGTTGTGTAGCACACTAATGGTAGAAAAATCGCCCCATCATTATCCAGACTGTACCAATCTGTGACTAAAGAGATTTCAGGTCTGTCAATCTGGTATCATTTGCCAGCTCTAAATTCACTTGAAAGAGGAAGAGCTAAAAAACCTCACATTACATGATTTCTAATTCATGTTTAATGTTCCTATTTATTTCAAATGGCCAGTTTCTCACCTGATGTATCTGTTCTGTTCTTTTCCTTTCTTACAATGCTCTTCCCTCTATGAAAAGGCTACAGTGAGAGAAATAAGAGAAAGGAAGATTGATCTGGGGCACAGGAGCTGGCCTGGGGCTCAGGAAATCTGGGTTCCTTCCAGTCTGCCTTAGACTGGATGACCATGGGCAAGTCTCTTCGGGTTTCATTTCCCACCTGTAAAACTGGGCTAATAATTTCCTTTTCCTATGGTGTAGTCTTGTCGCAGTGCTGTGTTGCCCAGGGATCGTGCTGTGTTATACCAGAGGGGATGCAGTGTTGTTTCAGTACTGTGGGTTCCCGGGGTTGTGCTGTGATATACCAGAGGGGATGAAGTGTTGTCTCAGTGCTGGAGGTTCCCGGGGGCTGTGCTGTGATATACCAGAGGGGATGCAGTGTTG
>ML677420.1:2129188-2141563 GCA_007922305.1 Dermatemys mawii | reverse complement strand
GGATGCAGTGTTGTCTCAGTGCTGGAGGTTACCGGGGATGTGCTGTGATATACCAGAGGGGACCCAATTGTGTCTCAGTGCCAGGGGAGCCCAGATTCTCTGCTGTAATCCAGAGCTGAAGGAGTTAACACAAAGATCTTACAGTGTAACTTGATTTCAGAAGCTCTTTGCATGAGATCCTGGTACAATTCTTCTTATCGACATTTATGGTTATGGAACTAGTAATTGAGGGGAATTATGGCTGCGCGTGTGCACTGGCCGTGCCAGCGCGTGCCCGGGGTTCTAAGCGGCCAGCAGAGAAGCTTCTCCAAAGGGAGATCCTCAGGATGAGGCTCCTGGTGCCCTGGAGAGTCGCTGCCTCCTTCACCAAGGTCACCTTCCTCCAGGGGCATTTCACTGTGTAGGGAGTTGGGCACTAGAAAGTGGAGAAGCGGCCCGCGGCCCTGGAGCTGTGGGCCGGTGCAGGGGCCAAGGCATTTGAAGAACCCACATTCAGGATGTCAGTGGTGCCAGGCGAACAGGAGGCCAAGTGTGCCAGCCTCTGCTCAGCTAAGTGTGTGCAGGAGGAGGAGCTGGGGCTTGGATGCAGGGTGGGGCAGCGGGAGAGGGCTTTGGGACAGGGAGGGTGGGTTTGAAGAAAGGCAGGACCAGCAGCGATGGGGGGAAGGTGAGACAGGAGCACACAGGTGACAGCAGGAGGTAGCGAGGGCAGGGAGCAGAGAAAGGGGAACAAGTAAAGGAGAGTAGGGAGGGACGGGAAGGAAGAAGATCCTGGGAGATCTGTGGGGTGTAGGAGGACATGGAGTGGGAGGCAGTGAAGGTGGGATCAGCACATCCAAGAGCTCAGATGTGGGAGCCGCAGACAGGAAGGGGGTGGCGACAGCCGTGGACCCCTCCCATAAGGCCTATGGGCCATGTGGAAACTAGCCCCCTCGGGGCGCACAAATCACCAGATCTTCTCAAGAACGCCCCAGAACGTCAGGCGGCTGCAGCCCTGCCCAGTCCAGAGGAGTCCATGTGGCCAGAACAGAACGGCCGGGAGCTGAGCCACTGAGACGGGAAAGGAGTCGCATGTATCTGCAGTGACCAGCCCCCGTGGGATTGGTCGGGGAACAGCTGGAGGGAGTATGTGACCAGCCGTACCCACGCGCGCAGAGCAGCTCAGCCATCCCTGCTCTTTAGCGGATTCCCTGGCAGCGGTCTGGGCAGGTCCGTGCTATGGACGAGGGGGGGAGGGTGGTGATGGATTTGCAGCACAGTAAGGCGAAGCGGAGACACTTCCAGGCGAATGCCCAGAGAGCGGCTGGTGCCGTGGTGAGGTGGATAGTGAAGTAAAGACATGGAGATGCCTGTGGGCTTAATTGCCTGCGTGGCAGCGGCAAAGGCGGGTGTCGTGCTCACCCTCCACCTCAAGCCAGTTTCCTCCAATCTGCAGAGAGCTGCCGCTGTGCACTCTGGTCTCCACGTTGCCCGTTGGAGTGAGGGGCCCTGCTGGGTCTGGGTCTGTCAGGAGAGACAGGACACTGCTTTGCTGTTGCCTTGGCTATTGCTACACTGCAGCTGAAGTCAATACAAGTTCTGTTGCTCAGGGCTGTGACTTAAGCACCCCCCTGAGTGAGGTGATTTAGGGTGATGTACGCGCCGGGGCCGCTCGCTGTGATGGGGTCCTGAGGCCGGCAAGAGAGCTCTCTCCCCGCGGTTTAGAGCGGCTACACGGAGCGCTTACAGCCGCATCGGCGTAGCTGCCCTGTGATAAGCACGCTAGCGGAGCCATGACCTGAGGCCTCCTCACAACACAGAACAGACCCGGTTACAAAGCCCCGTCTGAAACCCAAGGACTAGGCAGAACAGAGCCGTGGTCCAGGGCTTGCCCTGGTGTCATGAGTTCAACTCCTAGGTCTGCCATTGCCTTAGGTCTGCTCCACGCTCAAAGTCAACGTGGTTGTGGGGCCCAGGGGTGTAAAGCATGATAGTTAAGCTGACCTAACCCCCGGTATAGATGTGGCTTGGTGGACAGAAGAATTCTCTGGTTGGCCCAGCTACCACCATTTGCGGAGGTGCATTAACTACACTGACAGAAAAACCCCTTCCCATCACCGCAGGATGCATCTACACGATAGTGCTGCTGAGTGTAGACATGGCCGTACTGAGAGACCTTGGATAAGTCACCTCCCCTCTCTGTGTCTCAGTTTCCCTAGCTGTAGAATTTGGATAATGCCACTGTATAAAAGAGTTTTATGATCACCAGATTAGGGACCAAATCTAAAGCACAGTGCAGTTGAGGGATCAGACCCAAGAAGCCCTCTGTAGCTTCTAAGTATTATGCAATCCAGTTCTCATCCCAGCCTTGACATCTCAGGGGAAAAACTCCCTACCTGTAAGAACAGCAGGACAATGGAAAAAAGGGAAGTCATGGAAGGGTTTTTTGGGTGGTTTAGAGACAACTCCTGCATCTTGGCAGGGGATTAGACTAGATGACCCTTGTAGTCCTGAGAAGGTTGTGAAGGCTAGGACTGTAGCCATATTTAAAAGAGAACTGGATAAATTCCTGGAGGTTAAGTCCATTAATGGCTATTAGCCAGGCTGGGTAAGGAATGGTGTCCCTAGCCTCTGTTTATCAGAGCGGGGTGATGGATGGCAGGAGAGAGATCACTTCATCTTTACCTGTTAAGTTCACTCACTCTGGGGCACCTGGCTTTGGCCATGGTCACAGGACAGGACATTGGTCTGGTCTGAACCAGTGTGGCCATTCTTATGTTCTCACGTTCCTCCTAACCCTATGATTCTAAATTGGTAGGTTTTTTCGACCTTGTTCCTTGCAACTCAAGCAGGTGGGTCCGGAGTGAGCGGTTCCCCCCAAATCCAGGGAGTGTGTGATGCTCACAGTGGGAACATTCACATTGCCCTTTTTTAGACATGCTTGCTCAGAACTCAGTAAATACCCAGCGTGCAGACACAACAGGGATGCCTCCGCTCCAGGGTTATTCAAAATGAATCCATTAAACAGCAACAAGATGCTTTCAAAGGTCTGCAGCTCGCGGGCTGGCACGGTGTAGTGAACATGCTGAAATCCCAGGGAATGAGCCGCTCTCCAGACATCACTGTAACAACGTTATTAGGCCGGAGCTGGTAAAATCGTGCCTGCAAAAGCTATTTTTAAGCTTGGTTATTTTTCAACAAGCAGGTATTTAGGCACCTACCTCCCATTGATCACCATGGGAATTAGGCTTTGCTCTCTCTGTGCCTCAGTTTCTCATCTGTGCACTGGGGATACCAGCTCTGCTCTGCCTCCTCCTGGCAATGTGTGAGGATAAATGTGTTCGCCATCACGGAGCCTGGAGCTGGAAAAGGACTTTCGACAGATAATGCCGTGAGTTTAAGTAGCACATTTCCAGCTGAAGAGCCCGTCCCTGCTGGACAGCAGACATTCCCAGTGAGAGTCACTGCCATGCCGGGGGGTGGGGAGAATAGGACCCCTGTCTGTACCACCCCCTGGGAGTCAAAGCCCCTGGGCTCAGGTGGCTGACGGGGCAACCCAGGTGCCAGGCTCACTCCCCTCCCTCTCCACAGAGATCCGGGAAGCCTTCAAAGTGTTTGACCGGGATGGGAACGGCTTCATCTCTAAGCAGGAGCTGGGCACGGCCATGCGCTCCCTGGGCTACATGCCCAACGAGGTGGAGCTGGAGGTCATCATCCAGCGGCTGGACATGGATGGTAAGTCTCACCTCTCCTGTCTCTTCTGCCCCTGGGCATGACGCTGCCCCTCGGACCCTGCTGGATGATTTAGTTGGGGATTGGTCCTGTTTTGAGCAGGGGGTTGGACTAGAACCTCCTGAGGTCCCTTCCAACCCAGAGATTCTGACCTTCCTGAGACCTACCCCAGGAACAGACTCCCCTGGGCCTTCTCCCACATTCCTTCCTCCTCCATCTTCTCTCCCTCTTTCAGCCCCTCCCCCTGTTCCCTCGAGAGGACGATGTCTCTGGGGCCCAGCGCCCCTGCTCTCAGCACATGGGCCAGGTGTGCAAAGCCCAAAGCCCAGCAGGGGATGCAGCAAACCAGGGCTGTCACAAGAGGCCAGCACTTCCCCAAGAGTGAGCATGGCTGGACCCTGAGGGCTGTGGCCAGGGAGGCTAGGGGATGCCCTCCCAGGGAGGAGGATGGCAGAAACACTGCCTGCCCCCTGGGGGTGACTCCCCCGTTCCTGGATGCTGTCCCCCACACACTCCATATCTTCCTGTGTCCACGGAGTGACTCCAGCCCAGAGGAGCAGAGATGGCAGGGCCAGGAAAGCCCTCCCGGGTAGCCAGTTGTGATTCCCTGACGTCTCCCTGCCATGCTGGGCTCTGGGTACCTGCAGCATCTCAGCCAGCAGAGAGGGTCACAGCCTACAGAAATGGGGTCATAGGGGCTGGAACTAGGGTGCCGGGGGGCTGCTGCACCCCCAGGCTTGAAGTGGTTTCCATCATATCCAGGGTTTACAGTTTGGTTCAAGGGCTCTCAGCCCCCCTCTAAACACATTGTTCCAGGCCCCCCCGTTGCATGGGATCATTGTCTAGCCTGCTCCCCATGCCCCCAAACTATTGCGATCACACTGTCCCCAGCAAACCCTTCGCTGATGGAGTGTCCCTTCGCGCTCTTCACCGAATTCCTCACTCCCTCTCCTACTATCTCTCTCCCGGCTTGGCTGTCTCTCTCCGGCGAGCTTCCTTTCACATCAACTTTCTCATTTGGGGTTTCTCTCCAGCTCCCTCTCCCGCCCCCTCTTCACCTTTCACGTTCTCCATCTCTCTCTCCCCCTCGTGCACTGGCTCCATCCCTTCATCTCTCCTGGCTCTCTGGCCACCTCTCCGGGTCCCTCCACCCCAAGTAACTCTCCGTGACACATGGTTTGCAGTGGGGAATCGTACCCCTTATCATTCTCCCCTTTTATCTCTCTATCCCTCCTATGCTGCTCCAGTCTCAGTCTCCCTGCGCTCCGCTGGCTGTAAGGCCAGCCGCATTGCCAAAGCTCTTACAGATTTGATGTCACCAGCTAAAGAGAATATTTTCTTTGAGAATGGATCTAATCTCTCGGCTGTAAAAGGTGACAGCTCGATGAAATACGTTCAGGTGTGTGAGTGTGACTGCAACTGTCTGAGTAGGGGCTGGACGTGCTGCCAAAGCAGCCGGCCTCCGCAGCCACTCCCGCTGCCTCTGCCCTCTGCCGCAGCAGAGACGGAGCTGTGCTGTCAGCTGGCCAGCTCTTCTCTTGGAGTACCTGGGCCAGTGGGGAAGGAAATGCAGCTGATCCACATTCCAGCGGCGGCTCCTTTTCTCTAGTTAGTTCCCATTTTTGCTGCCATCTCCTCATTGCAAGCGCCTGATCCTTCTTGCCCGGTTACATTTTAAACATTGGTTCAAAAGGTGGAAGGCAGCTAGTTATAGGTCCAGTATTTAGATTTTACAACAGGATTGGAAATGTGTGTACCGCAGTGCCTTCCAGGATGTGTCCATCACAGGAAAAGTAGCCTGCTACTGCTACCAGGTGATGATATTGCTCTTTTAGTTCAAGTGATGGAGCGCTGTACGGTGGATCTGAAGGCTCAGGGGTCAAACCCTCTGCTGAGCCCTGTGTCTCATCTGTAGGAATTTTTTTTACTGAAAGTGATTTTAAATGACACCTTCCCCTGCAGCATGGGGAACAGAAACATCACAGCGCCAGAGCCAGGAAGTGAAATTGACCAGCCTACAATCGTTTCACTGTCAAAGCTGAGTGCAGTGAAAAAATAAGCAACATGAACAGTGAACAATAAATTAGATTTCAATAAACCCTTTCAGGTTTAATCATCTAAAGTGCTCTTGGTCAGGAGGGTGAGAGGGAAATGCAGAGATGTATGTGCATTTAGGGAGTCAGCCGGCGTAGCGTTGGAACCAGAGCGCAGTGTGATCTCGATTTCCCGTCGCACCATCTCTCCCTCCCACCCCTCTCGAAATGGACCTGGAGTGGAGTGAACACTGTGACTCTCCTGTGACCGGAGAGTCCAGGCCAGGACCTACGGAGACCCTGTGTGGTGAACCTGGGCAGTGCGGGCTGGGAGCTGCAGAACCAGAGACAACTCCAGGGGCGTCTGTGCCCAGCCGCCGTGTAAACGAATTCCCTTGAACTCATGAGGGTCAAGTCCTGTCTCTTCTGCCAGGAAGGATCCATCCCTTTCTCATATCGAACTGCTTGTTACCCGAACCCCCGGCCCCACACAGCACTGTGGCGTGAGTCTGGGCTTGTTTTTGGATAAGCCCCTTCCCCGGGCCTTTGTCCTCCCTCCCCCGCCCTCCCCACCCCCGCACGCTGCCTCTAAGGCCACCCTCATCCAGGGTGACCAGATCACAACACTGAAATATCGGGACACATTGGGGTGTCATCGGCCCCGCCCACAGTCCAACCCCCCGCACCTCCCAGGCTCCGCCCCCACTCTGCCTCGGGTCCCGCCCCTCCCCGCTCAGCCCTGCCACTGCACCCCTCCTTACCCGCGGCCTGCCGCTGGCTTCCTGCGCCCCTTCTCAGTCCCCCCGCCCACCGCTCACCCCCCCCCACCCGCCACTCGCCTCCTCACCCCGCCCGCCCTGAAAACCCCACTGGCTCACCTCTTCACCTCCCCCATCCGCCATCACCCGCCACTCACCTCCTCACCCCACCCGCCCGCCGCTGGCTCCCCGCATCTTCCCTCTGCCCCCCACTTACCTACTCACCCCCACCACTCGCCTACTCACCTCTCCTGCTCACCTCCTCACCTGAGTATCGGGACAATTGGCCTCCTGATCATACATCGGTCAGGACACGGGCCACGGGGTTAAATGTCGGGACATCTGGTCACCTTCCCCTCCTCCTTCCCAGAAACCCTCATCAGCTCCCTTCAGTGCAACAGACTCAGCCTGGCCCAAGCCCTGTGGCTCCTCCTACATCTCTGATCTTGTCTTCTGCTTTCCCAGCCCCTCCAGCTCTCCTCCCAAGCCTGTTGTCGTCCTGCTCACCTCCCACCCTGCGACCCTGGCAGGGCCCCTCACCGGGAACCTCGCACTTAAAAACCCACCTCTTCCAAAAACACTTCGCCCTCCCTCTCCTCCTGGGCCATCGCTTCTCTCCTCTGTGTTAGTCGGGGTGGGGAATATCTCGGTGTCGGTGTCTGTAAGGAGCTAGGTACTCCACAATGCGCTATGAACACTTAGGATAAATATTCATCATCATCATCATCATGGCAGCTGTGATGACATATGAGCTTCGTTTAGTGGAATTTCACAGCTGGGTGTGACTACTAATTTGCAGCCTTCTTTCTCGAAGGCTGGGAAGAGCGAGGTGTCACCGCCCAGCCCAGCTCTGCTGCACTGGCTTTGCTGGGCTGTGCTTCTGTCAATGCAACCTCGTGGGCGCGGGGCGAACCCAGATGGTGCCACGTAGCCCAGTGAGATCTGGAGGGGGTCACAGAGCCTTCGGGAACATGCTGCTAGCGAGCCGCGTGCCTATTGCATGTAACCACACCCTGGCAAGTAACTAAAGGAGGGACTTGGGGCGAGAATCTGCGCTGGGCCTTCAGAAGGAGCATCCAAGATGGCTTTGAGCTTCTGGGCTGCTCCAGGGTCTCGGTGGCCCCCATCAGAATTTAGAGCAGCTCAAGGGGTGCTCTAATTTATGGACCCCTCTGAAGTGCTGCCTGCAGCAGTGCAGAATCCTGATAGAGGTGTGAGCTCTGGAGATTCTCCCTCTGTGCCAGGGTTTGCAATGGGCACTGCATATGGCTGGTTATAGCAACTCGACACCAGGCCTGCATGGCCAGCCTTCTCCCTCAGCCCCTTGCTGCACAGTTTCAGCCACTGTGCATCAGCACAGCAGCATTTAGAAGCTGGGGCAAGGGACATGTTAATGTATTGGATGGGACGGGGGGTTCTTAGCTTTTAAAAGCCCTTCAGGCAAGGCTGCCAGGTCACCATCTCCCCTCGGTATTCATTTTTCGTGCCAGCACTGGAGACCAAAGTTCCTTTCATCCACAGGACAGGAACAGCACAGACAAATGCAGGGCAAGCACCCCACTGCCCTGCCCCACCAATGTGGGTCAGTCCTGCCCCGTGGGGATCCGGTCCAGGGAGAGAAGGAAGGACATTCAGTCTCCAGACGTCATTCCCTCCTTGCTCTCTCAGCTCAGAATGCCACCAAGGCCAATTAAGCCAGTTGGGGAGGTGGTTTTGTGAGATCCCAACTCATTTCACACAGGCCCCCCTCCAAACCCTCACCAGCCAGCCAACCTTCCCCCCGTCCCCAGGTCTTTGTCCTGTGGGGCAGACTTTTCAAAAAGTTTTGGTCATGGTGATGCACGACCCCTTGAGCACTGGCGCGCTAGTAGGACAGACACCTGATTCCAGGGAGAGCAGCAGCTGCATTTCCAACACCAACTCTTTCCAACCTTCCTGACCGTGTGGAAGAGGAGCACGCTCAGGAAGCCTGGCATCTGGCCTGCCATGCCTGATCCCCCCCTCCCACAGCCTGGGGATGATCCTGGCCCCCTGAGATAGATTCGGAAATTGAACTCCCTGCATTCGGGGTGTTCTGTTTCCAGCCAAACTGGGCTTGTATGGGGCGGAGGGGTTCCCTTCACACTGGCTCTTTACTAAAAGGGTGATTTAGAAAGAGCATTCCAGCCATGTGCACACAGACTGACTTTGTGGGGCATCCTCACACTCTTCCCTCCTGCACGCTGTGCTCCATCCTCCAAGTTCCATGCAGGTGGCTACAATGGGGAGGGGATAGTTTTAAACACTGCTCTGTTCCTAGAAGAGACTCGGCCTCATTAGCTAACATCTTTCCTTTCTGGACTGGTTAAACGTAGCAGCATTCCAGCTTCCCATCCCCTTCCCGCAGCATCCCCAGAGCTCGGCTGTCCCATCTCTCCTGGTAACTCTGATCCCCAGCTCACCAGCAGCATTGTCACAGGAGCGTACCATTTGCCCCTGGCCCTGCTCTCTAGCTCAGCCCTTTCCTTGTGGCTCAGAACCTCGGTCATGAGGTGGGATCAGAGTTTCTTGTTGCCCTTCGATCGCTGGGTTTTTGTCTGAGTGTCCTCGTAGCGTCTGGTCCTGTGGGTGGGCTGTAGTTCTGGAGTGGGTCCTGTTCTCCCAGTGACAGCTGAAGGAAGTTATCATACAGGAGAGAATCAATGCTGGCATCCCCTAATAATTTCCCAGAGGCTGCCGGTTCTGCTGGCACAGGCCCCAGATCTCTGGGATGGATATTAGCAAGTCCCAGAAGGAAGCTGCAGCCCTGTCTCGCTGCCCACTAGTCTTCAAGGCATTGGCCTTCCTGCTGCACGAGCCCACAAGCACATTCATACCTGCTTGCTCTGTGGCAGGGGGGTAGGGGGAGAGAGCCAGTCAGAGGCTTTTGCACAGTTTCCATTACTCTTAGATTCAGACTTTAAGGCCAGAAGGGACCATCATGATCATCTAAATCTGACCTCTTGCAAATCGCAGGCCACAGAACCCCACCCACCCACTGCTCTAACAGACCCCTACCCGCTGGCGGAGTAACTGCAGTCCTCAAATCCTGATTGAAAGACTTCACATTAGAGCGTTCACCGTTTAAACCTGCAAGTGACCCTTGCCCCAGAGGAAGGCAAAAAACTCCAGGGTCTCTGCCAATCTGATCCAGTGTCTGTATCCTGGGGTCACGTCTAAAGTACAGACAGGTAGGAGAGCTACGTTAAATGATCAAAGGTTTCGAAAGCCTGATGTGGGAGGGAAGATTAAAAAAAAGGGCCATGTTCAGTCTGGAGAAAAGAGGACTGAGAAGGGACCTAATAACATTCTTCAGATACGTTAAGGGCTGTTAAAAAAGAGGATCTTGTTCTCACAAGATGAGCAGAGGGTCAGCTTCGGCTGAGATCCTTCCTTACCTCCTCGGATCATGTGTCTCCTCACTCCGATTGTTCTCTCTTCCTTTTTCTCTGTCCTCTCTGGCTCTCTCTCCTTCATCCCATTCTGTTCTCCTCCCATCTTTCTGCCTGCCATCTTTTTATACCTCCTCTGCATCACGCTCTCTCCTTCTCACTTACCCTTTGAGCCACACGATAAGCAAGAGCCCATGTTCACACTGACTCGCCAGGTGCCGATGGGTTGATGCATCGTGCCCGGGTGGCTCACTCTATCCCTGCCTTTGTCTCCCAGGCCGCTCGCCCCTCCTGCCTGCCGCAGATACTGCCATGCAATGGCATGTCCTCACCCAGCCTGGATGCTCTGTGCTGTGTTGACCAGTGGGGGAATTCCCCAGCACCAGCCCAGAGACCATATCTGACCCTTTAACAGGGCTGCATTTGGAAATCAGTGTTTGGCACAAGCAGCCCACTCTGCAGGGTGACCTGTGCAGAGGGCGTTCGCACACAGTGTGCTTTGGGACAGGGGGCACAAAAGCCACTGGGCAGAGCTCTGGCCCCGTCAGATCTTCGAAGGGTTCAGAATGGACCCATTTTTCATCTATGCAAAATTTTGTATTTATTCATTTTCAATTGACTATCGAAACCACCACAGAAATGGTTATCGGAAAATGAAGCTTCGGTAAAACCTTTCAACCCAACATAGTGGGGAGGAGGGAAGGGCAGGAGCTTTTTTGAAAGTAAACCCCAAAAAATTTACTTCCAGTCATACGCTCTTGGGGCAGGGAACTGCCCTCTGCGCTGGGTTTGACCAATGCCTTGCGCACGGGGGCCAGGCCAGGCTCTGAGGCACCACCAGTAATATTCTGACAGTGTCGATGATTTTTCTTGAAAAAACTACTCATTTCGGGGAAAGTGGTGGGGGAGGGACTAGGGAAGGATTTGGCCTGTTCCCATCTTCCCTCTAGTGCTGGTGCCCCCTGCTGGTGGTTGGTGGGAAGAGGCAGCACTGAGGGGTCGGGAAGGGGGTGAATCTCTCCATGGAGGCCCGGGGAACTGGCAGGATCCCCCCAGCGGATCACACTGACCACGTCCTCATGCCAGAGATGGAGCCCCTGGAGCAGCAGCCCCAGGAGGTCTGTGATCGCCACCCCCAAGGGCAAACCGTTAGCGTGGGTCAGAAAACAGGGGACCCTTCCCCCCACCTCGACGTTTGACAACATGGGAAATCGTTTCGTCAACGTTCTCAGCAGGAAACGCGACTTTTAATTGAAAACAACGGCCCAGTTTGTGTTTGGCTGGCAAACGTATCCACAGGGCACCAGAGGGGGAGAAGACAGAGCTCCAGTGAGTGTCCCCCCCCCCGCGCCAGGGCAGGTAACCTGTGCCTCTTGTTTTCCCAGGGGATGGGCAGGTGGATTTTGAGGAGTTTGTGACGTTACTGGGGCCCAAGCTCTCCACCTCAGGGATCCCCGAGAAGTTCCATGGCACAGACTTCGACACCGTCTTCTGGAAGGTACCTGGTGCCCCATCCATGGTGCTCTCCACACCCTCCTTCCGCCCTGACGCCTCCACTTGCGACCCCCAAACCTGGGGTGGGGGAATCATGGACACAGTGGGGAGAGCAGATCCCAAAGTTACTCCAGGCTGGGAATTAGAGGCTGCTCCCTGTTCTCCCCCCAGGCCCCTAGGGATCTGCCATGGAAGGAGCAGCCAATGCTGGGGGACAGATGCACCATGCAGAGAAGAGGCCCTGGTAGGACAGGACCCATGTGAATTCCTCATTTACGGGGGCCCCAGCAAACAGCCACTGCCTGTACCAGCCACAGCACGCTCCGGCGTGGACCCTCTCTATTCCAGATAGCACCAAGATGGGGTCAGTGCCATGAGGTAGGCAGACCGCCCGAGGGGCAGTGGGGAGCGGATAAAGGGATAAAGGATAGAGCCGGAGGCAGGAGAGGTAACAACCGACGTGCCCAAGTGACTCCCCAGGGAACTGCTCCTGCCCTGCCTGGGGTGCACACGGACGCACCCAGCAAGGTGTGTCTGCCCTGGACACTCAGCTCCATGCACCCGACCCTCCTCAGCCAGCCTCCCGTGCATACAGCAACCACTAGTGACCACTGTCAGCGCGTCGGCCACGCCCCAGGTGTGCCCTGTGTTACCTCATGCCAGCCCCGTCCAAGCCTGGTCTGAGGGAGCCCCCAGTGGTGACGCTGGGCAGCACAGGTCGAGTGTCACCGTGACAATTGCCACAAGCCCAGCCAGAGAGCCCCCCACAGAGAGCACTGACCCCTTCCCCCACAACACGCCCCCTACCAATGAGTCCACCCTTTCCATACACCGTCCCACCCCTCCAGCAGTGACACCCCCACCACACCCCCTCCCGGCACTGATCCCATCCCCCGCCGCACCCCCCTCCCGGCACTGATCCCATCCCCTGCCGCACCCCCCTCCCGGCACTGATCCCATCCCCCGCTG
>ML677420.1:2079796-2128788 GCA_007922305.1 Dermatemys mawii | reverse complement strand
CCCTCCCGGCACTGATCCCATCCCCCACCCACCCCAGCACCTGTGTCTGCCGCAGACCCCACTTGCTGTTCTTGGATGGGACCCTGGGGGGTGGAAGGGAGTTGGCATTGACCACGCCTCCTTTCTGGAAAGCCACGCCTCCTTTCTGGAACCCGAGAAGTGACGGCGCCAGCCCTGGGCCTGCCTCACGCCCACTCCTCCCTCGCTCATGAGAGAAGCGTCTTCGGGGAGCGTCTTCTTTAATGTGGCTCAGCTTCATTTTGACCCGAGCAGCTGGCACTTGCTGCTTCGGGCTCAGCCCCACCTTTGGCCCAGCCCGGCTGGTCTCCGGGGGGTTACAGCAGGGCACCTCCTGGCCTCTTTCTGAGTTGCACTGTTCCCCAGGAGCCCAAGTTGCCCATCGTTAGCACCTCCAGGAGCCTCTCCTCTGGGTGGCTCGTCAGCCCTTCTTGGACACATCAGGCCGGGCGCAGGCTCCCATGGCAGAGCCCAGGGCGAGGGTTACTTTGCATTTGCCTGGTTGGGACGTTTTCTCTTTGTGCTTCTTAAAAGGGACAGTCGGGGCCCAGATGAGAAAACTGGACTCAGGGCCCCTGACTCCAGCCCTCTAGGAGCAAATTGCTCCTGGTGTCAGTGTGACTAGGGGCTGGGGTGTGTGGGGACTTTGCTGCAGCCTTCACGCTGGCAAGGCAGCTGCCTATCTGCGACATTGTCATCGTGTGGGTCTCCCCTGGCTCCCCTTCCTCCCTGCTGCCAGCATGGGGGTCAATGTGTCCCTGCTCTAAATGGTGAGGTCACAACAGCCATGACACCACACATGCTGCATGACGGCCAGATGTCAGGGACCCCGGTGCCAGGCCTATGCTCTCTGGGTGCGGCTGGCAACGCGCCAGTCCTGCGCCCCATGTGAGATCAGCGGCTGCTCCCTGCGTGACCGGAGGCGTGTGGTGGTGAGTGATCAGTGACAGCCGTGCCCTGCGCTGCTCCCCATAACACACAGCTGGAGGTCACACGATGCCCAGAGGAGATCACGTGAACATGGGGGGGGGTTCTTGCCATCCCCCTCTGAGGGGTCTGTGTGCTGCTTCCCCTCGCTGCAGTGCGACATGCAGAAGCTGACGGTGGATGAGCTGAAGCGGTTGCTCTACGACACCTTCTGCGAACACCTGTCCATGAAGGACATCGAGAACATCATCATGACGGAGGAGGAAAGCCACATGGGCAATGCCGAGGCGTGCCCCGTCGACGTGGAGCGTAAGTGACCCTCTGTCACGGGGGGTGGGGGAGTCCCATTCCCACACCCCCCACTTCTTGGGATTCACAGGGATTCTTAGCCAGCCAGTAGATCAGAAGGTTTATTTGAGATGCCAGGCACACAATCCAACTTAGAGCTGTCAGTACAAACAGGCCCCCTTGGCCCGGCCCTTCTGGGGGGCAGGGAGATGAGACCCCGAATCCGGGCTCCCTCCTCTTCCCCAGCCAGCGTCTAACCCCTCTTCAAAAAACTCCAACGTCTGCCTGCCCTTTGTTCCCTTGCCAGCCCCAAGGTGTCAACTCCCCTCCCCCTCCATCTCAGGTTACAGCTCCAGGTTTCCAGGTCAGAGTAGTTTAGCCTCAGGAGTCATGTCCACCCTTCCCCCTACTTGTCACACCCTCCCCCAGCCCCGGAAGCCCCAGGGTCCCGTAGCGCCTAGGAGTGTGGCTCCATACAGACCCAGAACTCGACATTGCCCCAAGGAGCTTACGATCGGTATCCAGGGCCTTGCTGGCCATCTCCGGTGCTGCCTGGAGCACCCCAGGACATGGTAAGGAGTGAGCCTTGCTTCAGTCCCTGTTCCTCCTCAGCCACCTTGCCCCTACAGAGGCATCTGGGGGAGCAGGCCGGGGGCTTGTTGGGATGGATCACGTGCAAATACAGGACATGAGGCTGTTCCTCTCCCGCCCCTCTGGTCTGGGGGCAACCCGGGAGCATGAGACGCTCAGGCCAGGTGTGGGTCGGGCTCCTCGGAGACCTTGGCTTTGCCCAGAGCTCTGAGCTACAGACAGGTTTTGTGCAGTCTGTGTTGATCCACCCTCAGGACCAGCACCAGTAACCGCCTGGGCAGAGAGGTATGTTCTCCCCACCAAAAAAAACAACGCTCTTCAAGGGACCCCACATTGTTGCCAGGAAGGCAGAGAGAAGTCCCAGGTTAACCCATGCTACACAGAGCTCTTTTCACCCTTTATAGAAATCACCGCACAACACTGACAGAACCCAAATTTCACTTCTTTAAAACTCTTAAAATCCAAGATTTGCCAGGGGTCTGTCTAGCCCCAGACTTTTAAATAGCACCATCAAGGGGGGCCCACGGTACCCACTTCAAACACTTCCACTGCCTCCCTACTGCCATAAACCTCTCCCGGCTCTTTGTAATACTGAGCACCGCCCAGGGCTTCTTCCCAGAGGTCCAGTGCCAGCCTTGGGGACAGGACTGGCCACAAGGGCTTGCTCCAGACCTATGTTTTCCAGGTCCCATCTCCCCCAGGTTTCCCCATCAGCCTGCAGGAGCCATCCTGTTCCCTAAAGGTCTCACCATGCTCTGGTCCCAGATTACTGACTTCCTTCCCCTCTGCTGCAGGCTTCCTGTCTTTATAAAAATCACCCAGCTCCTTCCCCAGCTGGGCTTCACTCTTAATAAGCCCAGCCCTCTCCCCCCCTCCAGATGCAGCCAGGTGAATTAATTGGTCTCTCAGGCCCGCACTCCCCCTTTCGGAGCCAGGACAAGGTATACAGCCTGGCAGCACAGGGAATGACAAAAATGATTGCAGCCCTGGAGAAAATCCCATACAAGGAAAGACTGAAAGGATGTTGGGCTGTTTAGAGCGGAAACAAATAAAAGGGGCCATGGTGGAAGGTAATGTCTAAGTACAGCTAGCCTGTTCTACCCCAGAGATGGCTGCATTTTGATAATGGGTAAGGTAAAGTCTTATCATGCAGCAATGTAATTGCCTAAGGGAATCAAAGTGCACTTACTGATTTCTAACTGTACACTCCTCTCTCACTAGGGGATTCCCTGCACTCAGACTGGCTGAGAAGTTCTGAGCTGTATGACTAGAGTTATTTATGAGTCACGGTATAGCATGCAAATCCCAATGTTCTGACTGGCTGACAATCACAGCATTGTTAGGCAATCACCACATAGGGCTTTGTACTTTCTTGAGTAGATATATTACAATTATGCAAATATATCTGCTCTGATTGGCTTCAATAAATACCTCTACGCTGATTGGCTACTGCTCTCAATGTGAGGCCCACAAATATGGCTGATTAATATGTGGCTCCCCCATCCGCACCCTATTCCCCAGCACACCCAAGAGAATGTCAAGGCATCGCATTCTGGGCTTCTGAGCTCCCCATATTCTATACACATCTCATGGAGGTCATCACCTTCTGCCCATATATACTCCACGTTTCAGACACATCACCCTGGCTAGTCATAGGTACACCACAGACATCACAAATACCCTACAGAATCTGCCCACAGTAGAGGTCATTGCAGTCCATGCACACATGGAGATCACCATGTTCTGTGCACACGGGGATTGTAGAGATTACCATGTTCCCTACCCCTAGGACCAACAGACATCCCTGTGTTCCCCACCCACGTGCCCTGGGGCTGTTGCTGCCCCATAAAGGCTACGATTCAGTCAAAGCAACATAACCTGTAGGCTCCTCCACTACAGAGACCCCTGGGATCTTTGTGCGTCTAGAACATGGTGATTTTTGCGAGTGCCCCACATCATAGGCCTTCTGGGTGAGGAAAGGCGCCGGCCCGCGGCCCGATGCCTCTCCCCGAGGAGCTAGGGACTGCGCAGCCATTACTCCTTCTCTTTTAAGAAGAAATGTTAATTAAGACAGTGACTGTTCTACTCCGGCTCCGGGCTGCTCAGAACGTTAATGCAGGAGGCGGCCGCTTGGATGCTTCGCGGGCCGGCTGCCGCTTTGCAGCAAAGCCACCTGGCATCGAGGAGGGATCCTGCCCTGTGACTCCCACACCTGCAGCATCCCAGGGAGGGGGTGCCAGGGACTTCCTAGCAGGCAGGACGGCAAGCAGGGAGAGCAAATGGAAGGCAGCAGAAGGCTGACGGACGCCAGCGTGTGGGAAGGGTGCGGGTGAATCTTGCAGCTGAGGCTGGGACTCGGGGGCGACAGAGGACACCAAACTAACCTGCATCCCCCCTTCCTCCCTCTCCCGCCCCCTGCAGCCTGCTCGAACCAGCAAATCCGCCAGACGTGCGTCCGGAAGAGCCTCATCTGCGCCTTCGCCATCGCTTTCATCATCAGCGTCATGCTGATCGCCGCCAATCAGGTGCTGAGGAGCGGGATGAAGTAGCCCAGACAGACGGACTGCTTAGCAGAGGAACAAAGACAGACAAACATATATAAATATATATATATATATTATAAAATATATACACAAAGGGGGGAGGAAAAGAACCAGCTATTCCTCCATGGAACGTGTCCTGTGCACACCTACCAGCTCCTCACCCACATCCGCCCTTCCCTTCCTCCGCCGGGAGCGCCCTTCCAGGAGATGGTCCATCGTGTCTGTGGAGCGTAAGGGTTCCCCTGGGGCGGCTTCCACTTGCCTCGGGGCAGGAGAGGTCACCTGGACTCGCATGGCTGTTTGCGGAACGTTTAGACTAAAACAAAAGTGCATGTACCGTGCATGGAGTCCCCCCCCCATTGAGTCATGCAACAGCGTGTGCTTTTATAACCGGAGATTAGAGTCCTATCCGATATATAATATAGTCTATATCTCTATATTTATGATAAACCAAATCATCCTGTAAGCAATACACACTCATTGAGATTTTCTATTTGAGATTCGGGCATTGCATGGACCTCAATAACAAGGGCTGGATTCCACCACTAGCTGTAGCACCATCTCCCCATAACCCCCTCCACAGGTCCCAGAAACCACATCCCCCCCTTCCTCCCCAGCTGGGCTGCTGTTGTCATCAGGAAGCCCGTTGTATACGGCCCTGGTGTGGGGACATTGGCAAGACAGGCTGCGGGAATCGTCAGGTTTTACCCTCAGTCTGTCCTGCAGCTCAGGTCCTGTTGCCATCAGAGAATCCACACGTGAGACATTCCCTAGCTGCTCATGTCACGGGGTGGCTAACGCTCCCTATCAGACAGGGGCACCCAGGCGCGGCACGTGACTCATCCGCCTTTAGCCTGTTCAGCCCCCTCTGGGACTGTCCTACAGATTGCGCCCAATTGCCCCCATGTTCCAGTGTGGCCTAGTGGACAGACCAGTGGACTGGGACTTGGGTTCTATTCCCAGCTATACCACTGGCCTACTGGGTGACCTTGGCTAAGTCTCTGTTCCTCAGTTTCCCCAGCTGTAAATGGAGACCACGATACTTCCCCTGATGAAAAGTGCTGTAGAACAGGTGGGTTATTAGTCCAGTATCCCAATGCCCCCCCCACCCCCGAGAGGCCTCCGTTACAGAATGTAGCTGGCCATAGTCTGTCCCTGATCACATCACCACCCCACTTTGAGAGGGGGCTGCCTCAGCTCTCAGCCCCTGCAGCTTGGTAAGCGAGGGGCCTGTCTGGAAAGCCACATCTGAGCTGCCTTCCTGACACAGCCCTCTCGCCCCAGGCGGGGGTGGGGGGGAGTCACATTTTTCTCTTAGGGGTAGCTTTGCCGCCCTGCCCCCGAAGGGGCGGGGCCTCGGGCAGATGGGGCGGAGCTGGGGGGGGTCTGTGGCCCCCTGCCAGGCTGCCCACACCACCCAGGGCTCCAGCCCTGGGGTACCTGCTCCTTTGCCCCCCCCCCGCCACGGTTGGTGGCCTGAGGCGCGGGAGGGGGCAAAAGAGGCAGGGATGTTAAAGCGCTGTCTCAGCGTTGCTTTAAGCAGGGACCTTTTGCTGTGGCAGCGTTTTAAAGTAAGGCGGTAGGGGCTGGTACAGGCAGACACCGTTCACCGGTACACCGTACCGGCCTGCACCCCCTCCCTTCACCCTGGTCCCATGTCACCTCTGTGTGCACCCTCCCCGTGTCTGTCCCTGACCCTACACACACACACTCATGCCCCTACAGCTTGGATGTAGCATCAGACCAGTGTGGATTTGGGTTTCTTTTCTTTTTTTTATTTTCAAGCCAAATAAATATGGAATTTATGAACTGATCTGGGCGTGGTCAGTCAGCCTGTGATTGGGAGCAATCCTGGCCTGGGGAAATGAGTAGACACCCCCCCCCCAGCACCCCGGCCACCTTTCTATGGGACACAAACTCCAGATAAGTGAAGGGGGGGCGGGGCCTGGGAAATGAGGACAGCTGGTGCTGGAGCTGTAGGTGGGAATTGTTGGGGGGGTACAGGGTGCATTGGGGGGGGGTGAGGAGTGGCTGGACACAAGTGGATCACATCTGAGTGGTTACAAAGGGAAGTGGGTGGAGCTGAGGGGTGTGTTGGGGTGACTAAGTGCTGGGGGTGATTGCAAAGGGAGGTGGGTGGGGAATGGGGTAAGGGCACGGCCGGGTTCAGAGGGAGGTGGGGGGCATGGGTGTGATTGTACCCGGGGTGGGTAGGCTGGAGTTAGCTGTGGCATCATGTAACTGGCAGGTGTCTTTAGAGGCGCCACCTTTGAAAACAATGGTCCCTTAAGACAGACTCTGCGCCTGGTGTCCCTTCCTGCCCAGCCTAGACGCACCCAGTGCCATACCGCAGGCTGGCATATCTGTCCGTCATTTCACAGACAACCTTCAAACCTGCCTTGGCCACACTGTGCTCTTCTCATTGCCATGGGGTCCTGACCCACAGGGGCTTGGTGTGTGCAGATCTGGGGGCTGGCAGCAAAATATAACCCAGCCCACAGCATCGGCTGGAAACCGGGAGCAGCGTCCATCCTGCCCAGGCAAGTTACGGCTAATGGTGGCAGCAGGCAAGTAACTGAGATTCAGCGATTCCAAGGCCAGAGGGCCCCTTGTGATCATCAGTCTGATCTCCTGTGTAGCACAGGCCCACGACCCGCCCCATCATTCCTAGAGCGGAGCTTTTAGAACAACATCCTGATTTGAAACGTGCCCGTGATGGAGAATCCACCCAATCCTTGGGGAATTAGTCCAGTGGTTAATTACCCATGCTGGTAACAATCCTAGCCTTGTGTCCGGACTGAATTTGCCTAGCTTCAACTTTGGGCCATTGTGATCATAACAGCGGAATCTGCCTAGAGATGCTGCAATGTTTTCCTTCTGAGGCGCACTCTGCAAACGAGAGAGACAGACTGACCGACCCTCTGGAGTACACAACCTTCCCCCCACACACGGTCTCCTTGTCCAGACCCACAGAACAAGCCCCACAGACCGCCCCTGGTCCATGCACATAAGAACGGCCATACGGGGTCAGACCAAAGATCCATCCAGCCCCGCATCCCATCCTCCGACCACGGCCAATGCCAGGTGCCCCAGAGGGAATGAACAGAATAGAGCAATCATCTAATGATCCATCCCTGTCACCCATTCCCTGCTTCTGGCAAACAGAGGGTAGGAACACCATCCCTGACCATCCTGGCTAACAGCGATTGATGGACCTATCCTTCATGAACTTATCTAGTTCTTTTTTGAACCCTTTTTAATCTTGGCCTTCACAATATCCTCTGGCAAAAAGTTCCACAGACTGTGCATTGTGTGAAGAAATGCTTCCTTTGGTTTGTTTTAATTTCATTTGGTGACCCCTAGTTCTTGTGTTATGGAAAGGAGTAAAAAACACTTCCCTATTTAATTTCTCCACACTAGTCGTGATTTTATAGATCTCTATCATATCCCTCAGCCCCCTTAGTCATCTCTTTTCCAAGATGAAAAGTCGCAGCCTTATTAATCTCTCCTCATGTGGAAGCTGTTCCATGCTCCTAATCATTTTGTTGCCCTTTTCTGTACCTTTTCCAATTCCAATATACCCTTTTTGAGTTGTGGTGATCAGACCTGCATGTAGTATTCAAGATGTGGACATACCATGGATTTACATAGAGGCAATATGTTATTTTCTGTCTTGTTATCTATCCCTTTCTTAATGATTCCCAACATTCTGTTGGCTTTTTTGATGGCTGGTGCACATTGAGTGGATGTTTTCAGAGAACTGTCCATGACTCCGAGATCTCTTTCTTGAGTGTTAACAGCTAATTTAGACCCCATCGTTTTATATGTATAGTTGGGATTATGTTTTCCAATGTGCCTTACCTTGCATATATCAACATAGAATTTCATCTGCCGTTTTGTGGCCCAGTTTTGTGAAATCCCTTTGTAACTCTTTGCAGCCTGCTTTGGACTTAACTATCTTGAGAAGTTTTGTATCATCTGCAAAGTTTGCCATCTCACTGTTTATCCCTTTTTCCAGATCATTTATGAATATGTTGAATAGGATTGGGCTCAGTACAGATCCCTGGGCGACACCACTATCTACCTCTCTCTCCCGAAAACTGACCTTTTATTCCTACCCTTTATTCCCTATCTTTTAACCAGTTACTGATCCATGAGAAGACCTTCCCTCTTATCCCATGACCGCTTAGTTTGTTTAAGAGCCTTTGGTGAGGGACCTTGTCAAAGGTTTTCTGAAAATCTAAGTACACTATATTTGCTGGATTCCCCAGTCCACATGCTTGTTGACCCCCTCAAAGAACTCTAGTATATTGGTGAGACATGATTTCCCTAAACCAACAAATTACTCTTACCCAACAAATTATGATGATTTCCCTAAAACCAACAAATTACTCTTACCCAACAAATTATGTTCATCCACGTGTCTGATAATTCTTTTCTTTACGTTTGCCCAATACTGAAGTTTGGCTTACTAGCCTGTATTTGCTGGGATCATCTATAAAAATTGGTGTCATTAGCTATCCTCCAGTCATCTAGTACAGAAGCTGATTTAAATGATAGGTTACATAGCACAGTTAGTAGTTCTGTAATTTCACATCTGAGTTCCTTCAGAACTCTTGGGTGATACCATCTGGTCCCAGCGACTTATTAGTGTTTAATTTATCAGTTTGTTCCAAAACCTCCTCTAATGACACATCAGTCTGGGACAGTTCCTCAGATTGTCATCTAAAAAGAATGGCTCAGGTTTGGGAATCTCCGTCACATCCTCAGCCATGGAGACTGATGCAAAGAATTCATTTAGTTTCTCCGCAATTGTCTTATCTTCCTTGAGTAGCATCTTGATTGTCTAGTGGACCCATTGGTTGTTTAGCAGGCTTCCTGCTTCTGATGTTATTTTTTGAGTTTTTGGCTAGCTGTTCTTCACATTCTTTTCTGGCCTTCCCAATTATATTTTTACACTCCATTTGCCAGAGTTTATGCTCCTTTCTATTTTCCTCAATAGCATTTAACTTCCACTTTTTAAATGGATGCCTTTTTGCCTTTCACTGCTTCTTTTACTTTGTTGTTTCGCCATGGTGGTATTATTGCCACCCCACCCCTCTGCCTCTGCAGAAGGGGAGCGTGATGTGAACAGGGATCTATGCCCCCACCCAGACTCCCTGTGTACCCTGGGACAAGTCACTTCATCTGTCTGGCATAGATTGGTGAGACTTCCCTCCCTCACATGATGTTGCAAGTGTAAGTACAGCAAAGAGGCTGAGGCACTCAGGTATTATGGGAGTGTGATGGGATGCTTCCCCGACACTGGGATCTCAAGGGTTAATAGAGCCCTAGAGAGGCTGTGCAAGAGGCAGCCAATCACAGAAGGGTTTATAAGAGCAGCCAATCAGGGCTGGGCTGGCCCATATAAGAAGAGCTCCAGCACAGCATAGTATCAGTCACTCCCTGTAGCTTGAGGAGGGAGGGGGACTGGCTGTCTTGCAGGTGGAGGGCAGCAAGCACGCTGGATAGCGCAGTGCTGCAGGCAGAGGCTGGGGCTGGCTGTAGGCACCAGCAAAACAAGCAGGTGCTTGGGGCGGCACATTTGCAGGGGTGGCATTTGGGCCATTTTTTTTCTTGGGGACCGGTCATAGCTCAGAAGGGGCCCATAACATTCACTTCCTCTCCTCTCACACCCACACCCGCTCCGCGTGAGGCTCTTTTCCCCTCTAGTGGGCCACATATCCAGGCTGAGGGGCAGCCTTGGCTAACACAGGTGGGCCTTTTAGCTCCAGAGGTCACAGGGCCAATGCTGGCTGCCAACAACCCACCCCAGGATGCAGCATTACACGTCTTCAGGTGAAGCCATCACATCACTGCATCGGCCGGAGCTCCCTCCGACAAAACCCCTCCCAGCTCACAGACCAACTAACGGCTTTCTGTCCATTAACATTTCCAGTGCAACGGCTGCCCCAGTCAGAGATTGCTGCTCCTTCCAGTCACTATCAGGCCGCTGATTAAACGTGCATCCCAGCTTCCCCTTGGTCAAAATCTCTTCTTGGTTCAATAAATCTTGCTCCTGGCCATGGAGAAAAGGCACGAGGGGGCTATGATTCCACCTTGGCTCCACAGAGCTGCATCCCAGGGGGGCAGTACTGGAAAAACCCCAGTTGTCGTGTCCCCCGTCCCCCCCAACTCCCACGCAACAACCTCATTTATTACTCTCCAAGACAGCAGCTGCTCATTGGAATTGGTTTCTCGTGGAGTCACTGATCAAAGGTGATTCCCATCAAAGGGGCCAGATCCTACCACTGCAGAGATTGGGGGGGGGGCGGAATTGTGTCTGGTGTTCCCCTCCCATCTCATGCATAGAAGACTCCAAGCGGGGGAGCTACCCAGTTAACAATGAACAAGGCAATAGGCAAATCTCCCCTGGAAGCCCTGCCCTGTGAAACCCAGTGAAGGGTCAAACTTTCCTAAGGGACTTAGGATGCTGCTGCTGCATGCCTGCACGACTTTGAGATCCTCAGACAGCTGGGGCTAGAGGAAGGGAAGGGTTATTATCTGATCACTGAGGCTGTAAGAAAATTGTGGCACAATATTTTGTTGCAGAAGCTGCAAATTTTAACAGACACCACAACTTTTATAGTTACCACAATTTGAGTGGCATCCTGACATGGTGCGCCAGGTCTCAATGCCACTTGCTCAGATTTGGCCCTCCATCATGACACACGAGTGCCATTCTGACTGGTGCACAGGGTCACAACACCTCTCTCCCTCCATTGCACAGGGTCACAATACCACTCACATTTGGGCTGAGATTACCAAACCAAGTGATCACCCGCATGCTGTTTGCCCACCGCTGTTCAAGGACTGGTATATATACTGTAAATACACAAATTACTCTAAGAATAGAGCCAGACTCCACAACACTGATTGCTCCTCTGTAGGGAATCTGACATGCAAGGCCTTGATATCAGGCTACAATATTCTAAGCATAATATTCCAGCATAACTGCAACTAGGATCTGGAAATTCATCACACTAGTGAAGCAATGGAGTTGCCCTGAGACAGACCCATGTGCCCTAACCTGCTTCTGCAAGAGCCGCTGGTTGGCTCTGCAGCTTAAGGCAGCAGCTCTGAATGACACTAATAAAGTCAAAAGAACCTGTCACAGTGGAACAGATAATTCCCTTCACAGTCCTCTTATCAGCCTCTGGAAAATAATAATATCTTTAAAAAGACAAATGGAAATGTTCTAGCCAGAGTGTTGAGAAATCACTGAGGCTGTCTCTGTGAGTGGAGCGGAACAAGGTGCTAAGGAGACTCTCCTGCCTGTCGGGCTGTTAACTGGGAAATAAAGAAATAAACATATTGATTTTTTAAAAGAGAGAAAGGGAGGGTTAAAGGTTAAATAAATGGAAAATACAAACCTACTGGGTAGTGTGGATTGCTCAAATCCCCAGCTGCCTTAACATCAAGATAGCCCATTCTATGCCATCCTTGTCCCACCCACCGGGGCAAAAGATAGGCAAAGCTGCATTGCCTCTGTATTCCAGCCGTTCTAAGCTAAAATGGCCCCTTGGTCTGTTGGGCATAACTTAGAGCAGCATAAGGACTGCTCTAAGTTACACTAGGAACCAGTAGTGCCTCTCTCATAGTGTGCCAAGCTCACCTTTGTTTGCAGATGAGGATCAAGCCCAATTAAGTTACCCCAGAACTAGGCCCCAATCCAGCAAAGCACCTAAGCCTGTGCTGAACTTTACGCACAGGAGTATTCCCATCTCAGTTTGGAAAAACACTCAAGCATATGCTTAATTCCCTGGAACTGAAGCATGTGATTCAAGATAAGTACCTGCTTAGGTGCTTTGCTGAATCAGGGCCTCTGTAGCTGTCCCAGATTGACATCAGTCTAACCAGAATCTGTCCCGGTGTCTCTCTCGTAGAACCTCTTGCAGACAGTCCCCCAGCACATGTGTATTGAATCAGAGCTAGAGTGTTTCACAAATGAAAATAATGTCTCATTTATGTAAAATACCTGAAAATCGCATTTCTGCGTAGGCTCCAGGGGGACCTCTGATTCCAGCCTAACGGATAATCTTCCCCGAAACCTCCCTCCTCCTGCCCCCAACTGCATTTTAATGGAAAATAGATTAAAAATCATAAATAAAACCATGGAAAACTCTACAAGCAATGAACATAATTTTAAGTGTTAATTCCAGCTCCCTTGTGTCTGCACTGTGTTCTCCACGTATATTTCATGCCTGGGATCACCATTAAAATATCGAAGAGGAAAGAAAAGGGAAGCACAATGCACTGGAAATACATGGGGCAAAAATTAACTGCCAGCTGATCAAGTGGAGGGGCTGGATCAAGGCGTCAGTCCAGTGCACCAGCGGTGTCTCTCAGCTCAGCTGGGGCAGTGAACTCATTGAAATGGCTAGGGATGGTACCAGGCAGCGCAGGGGGCATTAGCAGAGCCGTGGGGATGGGTTGAGGAGCCATGGTGCTACAAACCGGGACTGACGTACATTGCAGAGATTTCAGGGCTCCAGGGTGGAACAGAGGGAGGCTTGGGCTGCACTGGCAGACACAGAGGGATCAAGGGACAGGGGCAGGGCTGCAGATTTGCACTGAGGGGCATTAGTAGTGCTGTGCAGAGAGCCCTGGAGAGTCATAGCAGGAGTGGGGGCAGGCTAGGACTGAGGAGCACCGGCAGAGCTCTAAGGGGGTCAGGACTGGAAGAGCGAGAGGTGCTTTTGCAGGTCAGGATTCAGGGGCATCGGCAGAGCTGGCCTCTCAACAGTGGCTGGAAAGCGGGCAAGGACCAAACAAACTGAATAAAACAGTGAAAAAGAGCACAGCAAACACGCCATCATCTGCCTTCGTGGTGGAGGCCAGATGAGTGAGCAGCCAGCTAAGGGCCAGGCCCAGAGAAATGATGACGGCCCCCTGGTCTGGGGATGAACAACTCTGTGCTCCAGGCAGCCCCACGCACCAGCCAAGGCTTCACTGGAGCCAGCCTGGGGTGTAACAGTGGGAGAGGGCAGCGGGGAGAAGAGTGGTTAAGGGGGTGAGAGAACTGAGTAAGGAAAGGGGAGGAGATCACTGCCCCTGGTGACCCACAGGTGACCAGCAGGGAACAAGATTCTGCATGCCAGTCATTAGCTCACGTGTCCAGAGCTGATCTCTCACACGGCACCCCCTGCTTCAGATTATGGGGGTCCCATTGCTCATTGACATAGAATGTCAGGGTTGGAAGAGACCTCAGGAGGTATCTAGTCCAACTCCATGCTCAAAGCAGGAACAATCCCCAACTAAATCATCCCAACCAGGGCTTTGTCCAGCCTGACCTTAAAAACCTCTAAGGATGGAGATTCCACCATCTCCCTAGGTAACCCATTCCAGTGCTTCACCACCCTCCTAGTGAAATAGTGTTTACTAATATCCAACCTAAACCTCCCCCACTGCAACCTGAGACCATTACTCCGAGTTCTGTCTTCTGCTACCACTGAGAACAGTCTAGATCCATCCTCTTTGGAGCCCCCTTTCAGGTTGCTGAAAGCAGCTATCAAATCCCCCCTCATTCTTCTCTTCTGTAGACTAAACAATCCCAGTTCCCTCAGCCTCTCCCCATAAGTCATGTGCTCCAGCCCCCTAATCATTTTTGTTGCCCTCCTCTGGACTCTCTCCAATTTATCCACATCCTTCTTGTACTGTGGTGCCCAAAACTGGACACAGTACTCCAGATGAGGCCTCACTAATGCTGAATAGAGGGGAATGATCATGTCCCTCGATCTGCTGTCAATGCCCCTACTCATACAGCCCAAAATGCCGTTGGCCTTCTTGACAACAAAGGCACATTGTTAAATCATACCCAGCTTCTCGTGCACTTTAACCCCTAGGTCCTTTTCTGCAGAACTGCTGCCTAGCCATTCGGTCCGTAGTCTGTAGCAGTGCATGGGATTCTTCCATCCTAAGTGCAGGACTCTGCACTTGTCTTTGTTGAACCTCATCAGATTTCTTTTGGCTCAATCCTTTAATTTGTCTAGGTCCCTCTATATCCTATCTCTACCCTCCAGTGTATCTACCACTCCTCCCAGTTTAGTGTCATCTGCAAACTTGCTGAGGGTGCAGTCCACGCCATCCTCCAGATCATTAATGAAGATACTGAACAAAACCAGCTCCAGGACTGGCCCTTGGGCCACTCCGCTTGATACTGGCTGCCAACTAGACATGGAGCCATTGATCACAATCCGTTGAGCCTGACGATCCAGCCAGCTTTCTATCCACCAGTAGTCCATTCATCCAGCCCATACTTCTTTAATCTGCTGGCAAGAATACTGTGGGAGACCGTATCAAAAGCTTTGCTAAAGTCAAGGACTAACACGTCCACTGCTTTCCCCTCATCCACAGAGCCAGTTATCTCATCATAGAAGGAAATTAGGTTAGTCAGGCATGACTTGCCCTTGATGAATCCATGCTGACTGTTCCTGATCACTTTCCTCTCCTCTAAGTGCATCAGAATTGATTCCTTGAGGACCTGCTCCATGATTTTTCCAGGGTCTGAGGTGAGGCTGACTGATTCTCCTTCTTCCCTTTTTTAAAGCTGGGCACTACATTAGCCTTTTTCCAGTCATCCGGGACCTCCCCCGATCGCCAGGAGTTTTCAAAGATAATGGCCAATGGCTCTGCAGTCACATCCACCAACTCCTTTAACACCCTCAGGTGCAGCGCATCCAGCCGCATGGACTTGTGCTCATCCAGCTTTTCTAAATAGTCCTGAACCACTTCTTTCTGCACAGAGGGCTGCTCACCTCCTCCCCATACTGTGCTGCGCACAGGGCTGGTGCAAGGATATTTTGCGCCCTAGGTGAAACTTCCACCTTGCACTCTCCCCGCCCCCCGTCCAGCCCCCACCTTCCTATGGCCAAGTTCCTCACAAGGGCCCAGATGTTTACAAAGTGCAGGAGGTACGGGGGCAGGGGGGCTGCAAAGAGGAGAGTCATATGGCGGCTCTTCCAGGGGGTGAAGGTGGCAGAGAGGGGGTTGCACAGGATTGTTGCAGGGAGTGAAGGTGGCCAAGAGGTGGAGGGGGCGGGGGTATAGTGGCAGGGAAGAGATTGCACAGAGGCAAAAGGGGGCTCGTTGCAGGGGGTGCAGTGGCAGGGAGTGGCATAAGGGAGAAGTGGGCAGGAGGGGTTGTTGCAAGGGGCTGGCAGGTGGGGGAGTGTCTGTGCCCGGGGTTGTTGCAGGGGGGGTGAAGGTGGCAGGGAGGGGTTTGCACACGGGAGGAGTGGGCAGGAGGCAGATGGCAGGTGGGGGGCGGGGTCCTGAGGTTGATGCAGGGGTGAAGGTGACCATGGCTGGGGGGGGTTGCCAGGTGGAGGTTGTCCAGAGGCAAAAGTGGCAGAACAGGGTGTGTTGTTGGGGCAGGGGGTTGCACAGGGGAGAAGGTAGCTGGTCGGTGGGTGTTGGAGGGGGTGGCACTGGCAGAGGGAGGGGTGCCCAGGTTGCTCCCACATACACCATTCCCCAGGCCAGGGACTGGACCTGCCCACCCCCCCGGCGCTCCATGGGCCTGTGCGGCTCCCCGCAGCCCAGCTAGGTACCTTGCAGGTGGAGCAGACACCCAGATTCATGGCCCGAAGAGCAGAGCGCAGCTGCGCCTTTTCCCCCGCACCCGGGGAGCCGGGGTGGGGTGGGGCTAGCTGCCTGTGGACCGGACCACGCTGCTGCCACCACCGCCACTAAGAGCCCCGGGGGCGGCAGGGAGCCTGGCTTAGCCCACGGTGCGGGGAAGAAGGCGCAGCTACTGAGCGCTAGACCCTCCCCTTCCCTGCTCCACCGGCGGGAGTGGCCCCTCTGGAGCTGGGAGGCGGGGAGCAGCGGCAGCCTTTGTGCTCTGCAGTTTAAAAAAAATTCGGGGGGGGGGCACCGCTTATTGGTGTCCCCAACCACTTGGTGCCCTGGGAGGCCGCCTTGTTCGCGTAACAGTTGCACCAGCCCTGGCTGCGCAATGCAGTAGGCTGGGAGCTGACCTTGTTCGTGAAGACAGAAGCAAAAAAAGCCTTGAGTACATTTGCTTTTCCCACATTCTCTGTCACTAAGTTGCCTCTCCCATTCAGCAAGGGCCCACACCACTGTTCCCTCTTAGCTGTGCACATGTGCACGCACACACAGATCCTAAGCCCTGTGCACATGACAAAAAGTTGCACAGAAGAAATTTTTTGCACACACGATCTGTCAAAAATTAGAGGCAACACTGGCCCACCCTTTCCTTGACTTCTTCCATCCGGACTAGATACCTCCTGAGGTCCCTTCCAACGCTGAGATTCTATGACTGGTTCCTCCTGGGCCACAGATGCCAGCAGAGGCAGTCCTCCACAAGCTGCAGTCTAGATGCAACAGCGTGCTGTGTGTCAGGGCTGCCTGGCGCTGACACCAGCTTGCCAGCCTTAGTCCCACTCTCCTACCCTTGGAATTGGGTTCAGTGTTTCCCCTCTTCCTCACTGCTGAGCTGCATAATCAGCAAAGGGCTCAGCCCTCCCACCTACATATGCCGGGCTCTGTCTAGCACTATCTGCCTTTCAAAAGACACCAGAGACTCACCCACTGGCAGGACTCAAGACAGGGCCCTGGCATCTTGCTCGTCCCGCTCCCATCTGTAATGCTTTGTCGACTTGCAGTATATCACTCAGCCACTAGATGGCTGCACATGCTGTACAGAGTTCCAGCTAGGGTGTGATCCCTGGTAAACAAAGGAGACAAGGTTTAAACTCAAGCGGTGCTGAAACCTGTTTGCATCTGCAGTTGTTTTGCTTAATTATTGCCTCCTGTTTAAGAAGACGTGATATTGTACATATCATGGTCCCGCTCCCCTTCCTCCTCCAAGATAGAGACAAGAGCAATGGGACACAGGAATGAAGGGACAAGCCTGGGCAGAGAGGACACGGGAACATACCTTGTCGAGTGTGGAGCCTGAGGAGATTTTGTCCTCTCCTCTCAGCAGGCCTTGGTTTTGGAACAATATTCTGCTTTTGCGGTATTTTAATAGTATTCTTAACCCAATATTCTCCAAGCTTCAGCACCCTGTATGACAGATAAATGCTCTGGCTGGGCATTTGTATTCCTATACTATTTAATTCACTTTTACCCGTTAGTGATTTCCTGTGCCCACTCTGGATCCGTCTCTCAGCACATCATGGTATAGGGATGCCTAAGTGTATATCACAATTAATAGGCATCAGGCTTAAAATTAACAAAAGAAAGTATTTTTTCACACAAAGCACTGTCAACCTGTGGAACTCCTTGCCAGATGATGTTGTGAAGGTCAAGGCTAAAACAGGGTTCAAAAAAGAACTAGAAAAATTCATGGGGGATAGGTCCACTGGCTATTAGCCAGGATGGAGACGGATGGTGTCCCTAGCCCCTGTTTCCCAGAAGCTGGGAATGGGTGACAGACAGGGCCAAATTAACTCTCCTGTTGGTCCCGGACTATTAGATTTTGTGGGGTCCCTGTATATAAATATTTTTCCTGAGAGGGAATTTAGTGCAGGAGGGAGCTGGAGCAGGGGATTGGGGTGCAGGATGGGGTGCGGAGTCTGGGCGGGAGTTTAAGTGCAGGAGGAGGATTCTGATTTGGGGCAGGGGTTTGGGGTGGAGGAGGGGGTGTGAGATGCAGGCTCTGGCTGGGAGGCAGTGCAGCAGGGCTCAGGCTGCCTGCCTGCCATAGCCCCACGCTGCCCCTGGAAGCGGCTGGCTGTTGGCACATCTCTGCGGCCCCCTGGGGAGGGGGACAGCACGTCTCCGTGTGCTGCCCATGCCTGCAAGCGCCACCCCTGTAGCTCCCATTGATTGGTCGATTTCTAGCCAGGGGCCACAGAGCCTTGCTAGCAGCCGGCCACTTCCAGGAGCGGCATGGGGCCACAGCATGCAAGCAGACTGCCTGAGCCCTGCTGCACTGTGGGACTTTTTGCAGCCTGGAGTTGGAGATCACCGCCTGTGATTTATTTTTGCGGGGCCCCCTTTGAGCCGGGGCCCTGGGCTGCAAGCCCTAAAGCCCCTGTCTTCATCTGGCTCTGGTAACAGGGGATGGATCCCTTGACGTTTACCTGCTCTGTTCACATTGGCACTGTCGAAAGACAGGCTACTGGGCTAGATGGACCTTTGGCCTGACCCAGTCTGGCTGTTCTTATATCAATGACACACAAATTACTCAGTGATACTGAAGATGATGTCAAGTGATATCTGATACTGATCTACAGTAACTGGTGACTAGTCATAGTTTTCTGGGGTCCCATGGTTTCTAAGGTGTCATTTTCTCTTCTCCCACTCCCCTTCTCTAGGCATGACAGTGTCCTATTTGTCCTTGGCTGGATAGAGCTTTGTTATTGCCGGCATTTCACACAAACACAAGCAACATCAGGCAGAAACTTCCAAAACATGGAGAAATAAAGCACATTAAAATAATGGGGTCATTTAGGATGAACTCAGTGAGCTATTCGAGTCAGAAACTTTCTGCCCTGTGTTTGTTCAGCACCTTGCACATTGGGGCCCTGGTCTAGGGCGCCGAGGGGCTGTCTCAACAAAACTAAATACTAAAAATGAACCATCTACTCACAGCCAGCCATGAAAACTGTTCTGGGAATTACCAGCCTTACGACTACTTTGGACTTGCCGTTTGCCAAACTGGAAGCTCAAGCAGACAAGAAATTAGAAAGGATGAACTCTGATTGCTATCCTGTGAGCTGAATCAACACAGAGAGATAATCAGCTGGCAGAAATGTCAGAGGAAACAGAGCTGGCAGCCACCTGGATGATCAGTGTGCGAACTGAAGAGGAAGTGAAAATCTCCAAGTGACTAGGCTACCAGACGGGACAGAAGGAAAGCGACCCCATTCATTTTTCAATCCAAAAACTGATAAAAAACTGAGCATGCACAGAATGGCCAACTTCAAGAGATCAGAAACCATGAACCCGACCCCAAAACAATGAGATTGGCCCCTCCAAGTCACAAGATTTTAAAAAAGCCCACCAAATCTCTGTTTTTTAGTCTGTCATTTGACTTTTTAACTCGCCTCTGCCAGTGTGCGTGTGAGAATTTCAGGTTGAAAAGTCAATATTTCATGCACACGCCTTGTCCTGGCGGCTTACCCCTGAGAGAGGGGAACTGCTGTCAATTCTCTGTTACCATCTCTCCTCTCCTAGTTTATTTCCTTAGATAAAAGAAGGGCAGATGGTAAATGATTTGAGAACCACTGACCTAATCAATGCATTATGAGTCACACTCAGACATAGGAGACAAAGAGTCCTGTGGCACGTTATAAACTAACAAACGTATTGGAGCATAATCTTTCGTGGGCTAATACCCACTTCATCGGATGCATGCAGATCCAGACTAACACAGCTACCTCTCTGATTCTTACTCACGCATAGAGCTTCTATTACTTTTTGAGGTCGATGAGTTACAGCTCTATATATTAAAGAGCTTACATTAACTCCTGCTTTCTGTATGTAGCTGAACAGGACGCAGAGGAATATGACAGGAGAGGGGACCTCAGACGAAAAGGAGTATTGTACATTGCATGGGACAGCAGATGAGAAATATGCTCTGTCGTTATATACAAGTAAACGTATACGTTTTGTAGCACTACAATAAAAGAACTGACGATGTAGTCACAAAGTAGGCATGAAATAAATCATCAGTGTTAAGTAATGAGCAGTAAACCAGTAACCAGCATCCTGAGAGAGCAGTGGGTTCTGTAATCTCCCGTCATGAAATATGGCAAAGAAATTAAGTGTTGAAAGTATTGGCAATCATCCAAAAAGGGTTTCTAAGCATAAACGTGTATCAGTCACTCGCATAAGCAAGCCTGTCACAGTGAATCCACTATGGGATTGGTTCATCCTTGTGCAAGAAGCCATATTTCTCTGACTCCCCCGCAGCCCTGCACTTCTTTGCCTGGGGCTGGGCAACACTTACCCCTCCCCAACACCCATTGCTGCCCTCAGATTTCTCCACCACCTCCCCGGGAAGGTGGGTTGGGAGCTGCTGCTGGGTCCAGGAAAGCCCTGGAAAATGCTCTTGCTTTTAGGGCAACAAGACCCAGGTTAATCCACACTGATCGCCCCTGGTAGGTGGTGATTTCCAGATAACTCCACTGATGTTTCACGTAGTGAGTGAAATTCACCCTTCACTCCGCTAGATTCACTTGGTTATATCCAGCTACTCTACAAATATTCCTCAGTGGCTTCACACCCTCAGGAGAAGCTAAAAACTTTCCCAAGAGTGTAACACCAGTAGCAGAATCTACGAGAGGGGGGCAATCACATCAGGGCAAGATTTATGCAGCACTTATGTCCTCTTTAAATAAAAGTGAGATCTCCTGACTTTTTAGGAGGGCCATATCTCAGGAATCTGTTGCTCAAACAACCGCAGAGTTGGACCACTAAGCTTAGCTCAGGTCCCCATGAGGCACAGCAGTTTTCAAGAAAATCCAGATGAGCCCGTAGGTTTTAGGGCACTTAATAAAACTGGTTGTTAAACAGTAAGCAAGTCTCAACCTTAACTATAGCAGTGCTTCCACTCCACTATAACAGGATGTAAGTAGTAAATGAGGCTTTGCAAAGGGGTGAATTTCACCCTCAGTGAATATCCATCTAGCAGGGATACCCTGTAGAAAAAAGGAAGATTCGCCACTTCAGGCGTAATTTGTTCTGGGGACCATAAACGCTATACAGAGATGGCAAGGAATCATCTACCCTCTCTGCAAATATCATCTACTTAAATCACAGGAGCGACGAGTAACTATAGAAGATGTCTGCTAGTGTGTGCGCCCAATAGGAGCAAACTTTGCCTTTAATTCTAATTCCACCCAACCAAATACAAGAAGAGATCTCCCTCGACCATTCCAAGGCCTTCTTGACCATGTGGAATTTACAAAAATTGGTGTTATCACCACATCAGACCACACCCCAAGTTTTCTGGGTTTTACAATTAAGGCATTATGTAAAGATTTGGAAGTTTAATTTCATTCTCCTTACAGGATGCTCAGTTTATGCACAAAATAGGAAACTCTATAATGGGCTATTATTTAACAACTCAAAGGAAATTTCCAAATCTGTGTTACAATAGGAATTCCGTAACACTATTTTTAGAGGGCAAATTGTTACAGACTGGAGCAGGTCCAATATTTGAATTTATGTTCCCCGATATTCCATGGAACCTACCACTGACATTGTACTGCTTTCTGGACAGACTCTGACAGGCCTTGTTTTAGGTGTAACCTGTTAACCATCTCGTCCAGCTATCTTAAGTGAAGGATTCATTCACACATCAGTTCAACAAGGTCTTAGCTCAACCCAGAACAAGGCTGAACTCAGCTCAGAACAGCATAATACAGAATCAAATTTTAAGACAATCATTTTGAAATGAAAAATCAAAACCAATAGGCTCATCCTTCTACACCGAAAAACTCAAAACCTGAAACCATTCCTAGCAAACTGTCTGGAAAAATCCAGCTTCCCCAGATAACCTAACAAGATGAGAGTTTCTAAGTGAAAGAGAAATGAAAGAGACCATAACACAATTATAGTATGGCAGGGCTCCAGGGTCTAGCTGGCTACACTACTGATTTCAGTACGAGTTTCCTGATCAATTCCTCTCTCTCCCCTATAGATATAAAATGCACTTAGGCTCATATGATTAAAAAAATTACTCCCTAAAACCTCACCCGCCCAGATTCACAGTCATCCCCAAACCAGGGGAATCACTAGATGTGTGGGTTTTGCGCCTGGCTTCATTAACCAATTCAGGTCTGACCATTCTTTGGGGCATCTGCTAAGGGCTAGACTGTGTCTTTCGGCAACACGCTGCCCAAGGGGTGATGTGTAAATCGCACTGCCACAGGAATAGCCTCTGAAGCATGAGTCCATCTCTGCTCTCGCCTAACTTTAGAGGGCACAGGCATTCGCTGCTGGCCTCTGTGAACACTGAATTGTGACACACACAACTATCATGCAGGCTCTGATCCTCTCCATCCTTCCCCCACCCAGCTGCTCTCGAGGGAGCGCTGTGTCTGGACTTGAGGGTCAGGTGTCCCACAATGGAGCTCAGAGGGGCTGTCACTACCCTGCCTGGGCAGTGGAGTACAAACCACAATCAAACCTTATTAGGTCAGAAATCTTACTGCCTAAAATTCACCCAGGCCACGTAGGCTTTGCAAAGGGTAGGACATCCACTGGCTGGTTATCCACTCAGATTCCTGCTGAAAGGGGACTTGTGAGCTTCCATCAGCTCTCCCAGCAGAGTTTAGTTCAGTAACTATATGAGGCCACAGGCACAAAGCAGGCTCCATGTCGTTGACAAGCTGATGACACCAATGCTACATTTCGTCCTCCAGTGCAAACCATGAGCCCTGCCTGGCATCCCTCTCTGCACACACAATTGTACCAGTGTCACTGAATTGGAGCAGCATCCTGCTCTTCATTAACCCAGTGCAACTACCATGCTCAGATGAGCCCTGAGAGAAATGGGGACCTAGATGAAAAGCAGCTGACTCTAGATCATGCCAGGCAAGACAGAGGTGACGCTGGTCGGCGGAAGTAGAAGTGAAGAGCTGATGTGCAAGACAGAGACTCTTGGGTTTTTCTGCAGTTTCATACTGGAGCTCTGAGCAGTCCTACTGCTCTCTTACATACATCGCAACTCCCCCACCTTTTCTGCCCTGCCTGCCGTCCTGAACAATTTATATCCATTCATGACAATATTCCACCAAGTCTCTGTTATTCTGATCACATCATAATTCCTTGACTGTGCCAGGACTTCCAGTTCTCCCTGCTTGTTTCCCAGGCTTCTTGCATTTGTGTTATAGGCACTTAAGACAACTCGCTGACTTCATACTTTCTCACTATGAGGCAGGAGCCCTCCCCTCTTGCGTTTTCCTGCTCCTTCTTCCTCCTGGTATCCCAAGACCTCACTTACCTCAGGGTTTTGATCTTCTTCCCCCGGTGAACCTAGTTTAAAGCCCTTCTCACTAGGTTAGCCAGCCTGCTTGTGAAGATGTTCTTCCCTCTCTTCATTAAGTGGACCCCGTCTCTGCCTAGCACTCCTTCTTGGAACACCATCCCATGGTCAAAGCATCCAAAGCCTTCTCTCCGACATCACCTGCGTAGCCATTCATTGACTTCTAGGATATGACGGTCCAACCTGGGCCTTTTCCTTCCACAAGGAGGATGGACAAGATCACCACTTGCGCCTCAAGATAAGTGTGAAGGCCATTGCTGAACCAGATAGTCTAGGGAGGAACCGGAGACAAACAGAGCAAGGGTGACAGAAATCTGCAACACGCCCCTATTGAAATGTCAGAGGAGAGCAGATTGACGACTCTAAAGATGAAACAGGCACCTATCAATGGGGACAAGACAGCTGTGATCAAAACCAGCCTGGGGTAACTCCCTGAGGAACTTGATGAAAGAACAAGATAAAGGATGAGAAGGATCATTTAAGAAAGAAGCACCTGTCAAACAACAATTCATTACACATAACCGTGCAAAACGCATTGGTCCCGATGAAGGAAAATCACTATAGAAACAGGGGGCCTTGCCATGAAACTTTGGGTTTGTCCTATTGAGACTTCCCCGGAGCATCGTGTTGCGACTGACAGAACCCGGCTCCTCCCTACTGGTGATCAACCTGGCTAACATTGACTGGCAGGACACAGAGAGAGAGAGTGTGAATGCATATGCTAATTGTTGTATCTCCAATGAATGTGGCGTATTTCCCCTGAAAAAAGCCCCTCTGTTTCTTATAAGCATAACGCAACCCGAAAGTAACCTTAGGAAAAGGCCTGGTGTATTTGTAGCTGCTTTCTGATCCAGTCTACCAGCTGGAGAGGAGGGGGGAGCCTGCCCAAGGGGCACATCCAGCTGCCTGTGGGCCTCAGCGCTGGCTGCTTCGCCCACCAGTGCGCCCCAGTTCAGGCACCTGTCCCTCAAGCATGACACCGGCCTGTTCTTGACTCACACAGGCAGAACTTTCCCAGTCAATCAGGCAAGTTCTTTCAATGTCCTCTTTACACCTTAGCCCATAACCGTTGGCGATGATACATGGTGTCATTACGTTTCCAGACCACGCGGTAAAATACAAGGCTATAAAAGCCTGTAATTTATAGGGTGCTCCAGGTAACTCCAAGCTCTAAGGCCACACGCACATATCACTAGCGTGGGATGTCCTCAGATGTGTGCACAGCTTTATCCTGCTTATCCACCTCCCCCAGCTTGTGCTTTATGGGGCGAGATCACACAAGATTTTTACAAGAAAAACATTTTTTAATTAAAATCAGTTCCCAGGCACCTCTGTGCCCCGCGCCCTCCCACGGATTTATTTATCCTTTGTCACATTTCATTCAGCAGACATCTGAGCAAAAGCTTCTCAGCGGTGCTATTGTTTTTCATACCTTACAAGTGTGGTTCTGAGTGATGAACCGTTCAGCCTTGGGGGAGGATAGGAGTGTAGCGAGAGGCGAGTGGGTTGCAGGAGCTGGGACTGACAGACAGCTGTGGATCAGTGCTGGTCTCTTCGGCATGAAGCAGTCAGGTGTCCAGTCTAACCTCGCGTTTGCATTCCACCTCGCCCCTTCTCCACTCTTCAAACCTGGTGGGGCTGGAGTTTGGCCCAAGGGGTGTTCCTTTGCCAAATTTACAGTGGATCTGACAAGCTGTTTCTGAGATACAGTGCTAATAATAAAGAGGAGTCTTTCAAGCAATCACATAGGCCGGGAGTTTCTAGGCTGTTTTATCCTGGTGGCCCTGAAAGCGATGTATGGAGAGGAGTTTATGGAGAGAGTGTCTGGATTTAATGACGGGATTTGCTCGTGTTTAAGAATGGCATCAGGGCTGCTGTGCTGTTCCCCAAACCCAAAGTGAAGGTCACCCAGGGCAACAGTTTTTCCTAATATCCAACCTAAACCTCCCCCGCTGCAACCTGAGACCATGACTCCTTGTTCTGTCATCTGCTACCACTGAGAACAGTCTAGATCCATCCTCTCTGGAACCCCCTTTCAGGTAGTTGAAAGCAGCTATCAAATCTCCCCTCAGTCTTCTCTTCTGTAGACTAAACAATCCCAGTTCCCTCAGCCTCTCCTCATAAGTCATGTGATCCAGCCCCCTAATAATTTTTGTTGCCCTTCTCTGGACTTTCCAATTTATTCACATCCTTCTGTTCGTGTGGATCCCAAAACTGGACACAGTACTCACAAATGCTGAATAGAGGGGAATGATCACATCCTTCGATCTGCTGCTATGCCCCTACTTATACAACTCAAAATGCTGTTAGCCTTCTTGGCAACTGTCACAGGGTCCGTGCCCCCTGTGGTCTTTCTGGGCTCCACAAAGACCTCCACACAGTCTTAGTGCTGCCCCACGTGTCCTTTATTTACAATGGCATCCTGGTGAAACCATCAGTGCACCCCACAAACCCCCACAACAGTGACCCCACAGTTCTGGGCTGTTGGCCCATCAGCCCCCTAAGGTGCCTATCTCACAGCCTGGAGACAGCAACTCAGCCTTCCTCTCCCCACCTAGGCCCTTCTTCTCCCCACCCTGCTGACCACGAGTCAGCGGTTTTTATCCTGCCTCCTGATCCCAGCTACAGCTGGGGCCTTTTAACCCAGCTGAGCTCCCTGCAGTAACCCTCTGCTAGGGCTTTTAGCTCTGCATTCTCATGGCTGGCGCCAGCCCCTGCCCTGGAGCCTCCTGCCTGCAAGCAGGGTTTACTGTGCAGAGGCAGGGCACTCTAGGGGTTTTTACCCCTGCCCTGCCACAGCAACAAAGGCACTTTGTCCCGCTGCTGGGCTCTTTGCATTCTTGGATTTTTCTTGCAGTTTGTTTTGGGAGACCTGCTGGAAGCCAGTGGAATTCTGTGATTCGGGGGTCACGAAAGCAAGCTCCCATGATTCCTCTCCTCGGATCCCAGGATTCATCCGTCTTTTGCAAGCCAGCACCATTTTCAAACTGGTGTCAGCCAGCGTGGAGAGAACATAGCTGCACACCATGGTCCTGGAACTCATTAATGCACAGAAGTGGCTGCAAACGTGTTTGTAATCATGCATCCAGGTGGCTTTGGAAGACAACCAATTTCAATAGAGGAGGAGGAGGAGGAAATTGAGCTGCTACTTGTGGATAAATGTTTCCTGGAGCAGCGTAATTCCACTCAGCACTGCTTCTGGACTTAGGAAATCAGCGCTGGTGAGTGGGGAAGGAGCACTGTGCTAACGTGGGATGAGAAAGGTCAGCTTACCCCAGAGCTGCAATGGCCTCCCTTGTCACAGGGGAGCTGCCCCTTTAAGTGATCCAGCTCCCCTGGTGAGGTGGGAGGTGCACCCAGGGTGGGGCTAACAAGGATAAGGCAACAAGTGAGTTAGAGGATGAGCAGTTATACAGAGGGAATAACAGAATTCCGCCATGCCATGTATTGGACACCTTCCAACCACCGCTACACTTCCAAAACTCATGAGTCAGGCCCCAAAATAACCACGAGGTTGACTTAAAAGTCATGAGCACTTGAAAAATCCCCATTGTCGAGCTCTTTTTATTGGCCTTCTAGGGCCGTTCAAGCCATAGATGAACATGCTACATTGGAGAAGAGTCAACACGACCTTTGTAAAGGGACGTCATGCTTCACAAATCTATTAGAATTCTTTTGAGCGGTCAACAAACACCTTGACAGCGTTGATCCAGTGGATATAGTGGATTTAGACTTTCAGCCAGCCTTTCACAAGGTCCCTGTGTCAGGGACTCAGGGGTCATGCCTACTCTTGGCCCCGTGCGGTCCGTGGGGGGTGCCCCTTTCAGTGCCCTTTTCGGGGGTTCACTCTCTCTCGAGGTCAGCCCCTCCCCGTCCTGGATCCGCACCTCTCTGAGCCTTAGCACTCCTGCCTCTGCCATGCCCCCTACCCCGAGGAGTCCCCTCACCTGGGACCCCCTGGGCTTCCACCCCCGAAGGGGATGATGCAACCCTGTTCTCCAGGCCAGAGTGACTCTCAGCAGGAGGGTTTATTGAGCATTGAACACAGCACAGGAACGCTCCGGAACCTCAGGCCTGGCCTTCCTCAGCACAGCACATCCCAGTCTCTCCTGCATCCAGGTGGGCTCTGCCAGCTCTCCCTCTCCAGCCCAGAGCCCCCCTGCTTCCTAGATGGGCAGCTGAGATCCCTGCTCCAAGACCCGCCCCTGTCCATTGTCTTCTCTTCAGGTAAACTGGGTGGTAAACAAGGTCCTCTAGCTGGAACCGGTTGGTCGGGTCCCCGGGGGTCCTTGCAGCCCATTGTTTTCCCACCGGCCAGAACTGACTGTGACTCCCGAGTTGGACCTCCAGGTCACCAGGTCATTGGCTGGGGTCCCAAGTTCCCTCGCCGGTCCTCTATAACAACAAACTCCCTCTCCCATCGCCTTGTTAAACCAGTAACCCTCAGGGAAACTGAGTCCCACTCCCTCTGCATGCAAACCATAGGAAAACCAAGGGGAAAAAAACCCACAGGAAACCAGGAATCTCCCCCAGTTCGTCACACCCTGACCAAAGGCTCTTAAGCAAAATAAGCAGTCATGGGATAAGAGGGAAGGACCTTTCCTGGATCAGTGACTGGTTAAAAGATAGGAAACAGATGGTAGGAATAAAGGTCAATTTTCATAGTGTAGAGAGGTAAATAGTGGTGTCTCCCAAGGGTCCATACGGGGACCAGTGCTGTTCAGCATATTCATAAATGATCTGGAAAAAGGGGTAAACACTGAGTGGCAAAATTTGCCGACGATATAAAATTACTAAAAATAGTTATGTCCAAAGCAGACTGCGAAGAGTTACAAAGGGATCTCATAAAATTGGTCACTGTGCAACAAAACGGCAGATGACATTCAATGTAAATTCAAAATAGTGTACACTGGAAAACATAATCCCAACTATACAGATAAAATCCTGGGGTCTAAATTAGCTGTTAACACAGAAGAAGCTATTTTACAGTCATTGTGCATAGTTCTCTGAAAACATCCGCTCAATGTGCACTGGCAGTCCAAAAAGCAAACAGAATGTTAGGAGACATTAGGAAAGGGATAGATAATAAGCCAATAAATATCACAACGCCACTATATAAATCCATGGTACGTTCACACCTTGAATAGTGTGTGCAGTTCATGTCACCCTATCTCAAAAAAGATATATTGGAATTGGAAAAAATACAGAGACAGGCAAGAAAAATTATCATGAGTGTAGAACAGCTTCCATATGAGGAGAGATTAAAAGGACTGAGACTGTTCAGCTTGGAAAAGAGAGACACGACTAAGAGGGGATATGACAGAGGTCTATAAAATCATGACTGGTGTGGAGAAAGTGAATGACGAAGTGAATGATGCAAGCCATAGGAAAACCAAGGGGAAAAAAATAGGAAACAAGGAAACCAGGAATCTCCCCCAGTTTGTCACACCCTGACCAAAGGCTCTTAAGCAAAATAAGCAGTCATGGGATAAGAGGGAAGGACCTTTCCTGGATCAGTGACTGGTTAAAAGATAGGAAACAGATGGTAGGAATAAAGGTCAATTATTATCCGACGAAGTGAGTATTAGCCCACGAAAGCTTATGCTCTAATACTTTAGTTACTCTTTAAGGTGCCACAGGACTCCTTGTCACTTCTGCAATTCCAGACTAACACGGCTACCCCTCTGATTCTTGAATGATGAAGTGTTATTTACCCCTTCACATAACACAAGAACCAGGGGTCACCCAATGAAATTAATACACACCAGGTTTAAAAGAAACAAAAGGAAGTACTTCACACAATGCAGTGTCAACCTGTGGAACTCGTTGCCAGGGGATGTTGTGAAGGCCAAAAGTATAACTGGGTTAAAAAAAATTAGACACATTCTTGGAGGTTAGGTACATCGATGGCGATCAGCCAAGATGGCCAGGGACAAAACCTCATGCTGTGGGTGTCCCTAAACCTCTGCCAGATGCTGGAACTGGATGACTGGATGAATCACTTGATAAATTGCCCAATTCTGTTCATTCCCTCTGGGGCACCTGGCATTGGCCACTATCAGAAGACAGGATACTAGGCTAGATGGACCATTGGTCTGCCCCAGTATGGCCGTTCTTATATGCATTAGGGGATCACATTTTAAAACTTTTCTCTGCAGCCAGGCAGGTTAGAACTTTCCTTCCAAGCTTTAATGAAAGCTGAGATTCTCCCATAATAACGTTCCCCCTTTTGACCCAAACGGATACCCAAATATGTGGGATGCTGCAGGTTGTTCCAGTTAGGAGAAGAAATTGGGAAGAAGCATCAGGTTTTTCTTTTGATGTAATTTTGGGTTTTTGATAAGAATGTGCCAAGTCCCCTGACCACAGAAGGACTCAACCAATGGTACAGGAGAGAGTCTGGGCTCAGAGATTCACACCGGCACCTCAACCCAAAGCCCCTCTCTAGGCTGCACACCAGGCTTCCAGGCGTCGCTGTTTGGCTTTCTTTCTCCTTCCGTCCTACTGTCTCTCTCCACTTATGCTATTTCTCTCTCCCACACACGGAGAAAAAACAGTTCCGCCAACCCACGCCCTCACCACTGCATATGAAACCCCTGAGGCCACAAGATTCCCCTTCTGTTCCGGCTTTTCCCTGTGCCTGTGTTTGGTGCTAATGCTTCAGCCATTTCTTTACAATGGCTTCTTCACATTTCTGTAAGGCAAAGGCGAGATTTATATCTGACCCATAACTAGGGTGAGCCAACCCGTAACAATAACAGGAGATCATATAGACACTGCGGGGTGAACCATGGCGGAGGTGATTTCAGAAACTTGCAGTTGCAGGAGAAATGCTCATGTGTGCAGTTCCCAGCAGCCGGGATTCCTGGACTCCATCCTGAGAGACAGCATCACATGCAAGGGGAGAGAGAGGTGGGCGGGGGGAAGACATGGGCAGAGCCAGCTAAATCCAATGCAGCGCTTCCTTTCCCTAGGCCCAATCTGTAAAACTTTATTATACCACGGAGGTGCCATACATCCCATTTCACCTAAGCTGTTGTCGTGACAACAGTCACCTGCTAGTGAAAAATAATCCACAGGGCAGGTGGAGGCCGTGGATTTTTTTACGCCTTGGCAGTGGGAATATGAGCTGCTTCGATCAGGCTTTTACAAAGGGTGGGGGAGAGAACAGCCTCTCAGCATCTCTATGAATTATGCACGGGCTCTGCTAGCAAGCGGTGCGCGCCGGCGAAGACGTAGTGCTTAAGAATTCACCCTGCAGAAACACATGCACAATGCGGCTCAGGCAGTCTCTGCCACGAGCACAACGGGGAGAGCTTTCGCGCTGGGACCTGACACCATCACACCAAGAAGCTCGCCTGTGCTCCATGCCCCCTCCCACCAGCTCTGCATCAAATGTGGTTCCCACAACTGCAGAGGCAGGTGCTGAGAGACCTGGTACAAGCCTCAGAGACTCATCAGAGAGCCCCGGTAAAAATCCTGAAGGTCAATGGCTTGGCATTGGCTTACTCGTTCATGGCTTGCAGCATGATAGATCTGTGATGAGTGCCCACTGCCTGGGATTCAGAGACTACATCCTTAGGGGATAAGGGTACGCCCCAGGAGCATATGAATCCTGCACTGGGCAAATCCCTTCTTCTCCCTATAGTTCAGTTCCCCGTCTGTAAAATGGGGATAGTGATACTTACCCAGCTCCGAAGGGGTGAGTGAGAAATAATCTCTCAGTGGTACAGAACAATCAGCTCTCGCAGTGCAAACAGGAATTATGGTGGGGGCTGTTCTCTGCCCTGTGTGATACAGGAGGTCAGACTAAATGACCACAGTGGTCCCTTCTGGCCTTGGAATCTCTGAACCTTGCTCCCTACAGAACTTTGCTGGGGACTGTACTTATTAATCATCCTCAATGCTTTCTCTGGCATGTTTCACCCAAAGATCTCAAAGCACTTTGTTGACAGTCTAGTGCCCTCACTACTGTAGTGTCTGAACACCTCACAGGCTTTGCTGTATTTTCCCTCGCACACCCTTTGGACAGTAGTGCAGGGTATTACCCCCATTTTACGGACATTTAAGTGATTTCTGCAAGGTCAAAGATAATGGCCAATGGCTCTGCAATCACATTCGCCAACTCCTTTAGCACCCTCGGAAGGAGGTTTGCAGATGATTCAAAGCTGGGAGGTATTGCCAATACAGAGACAGACTGGGATATCATTCAAGAAGATCTGGATGACCTTATAAACTGGAGTAACAGTAATAGGATGAAATTTAATAGTGCAAAGTGCAAGGTCATGCATTTAGGGATTTAAAAGAATTTTTGTTATAAGCTGTGGATGCATCAGCTGGAAGCAACAGAGGAGGAAAAGGACCTTGGAGTGCTGGTTGACTAGAACGGGCATTCTGAGAGACACCTCTCGAGGCCGATCACAGCGCATTAATAGACTAGGGCATCCACACTGGCACCGCTGTGCTCTAACCAGGGCACAGCAAGCGTTATGCCTCTCGTGGGGGTGGATTTTCAGCCGTGGAGTCCGGGCACTCTAGGTGTCTTGCCAGTGTGGACGCCTCCAGAGTTAGGGCGCCCAGGGCTGAATGAATGCGCTCGAACATGCAAGTGTAGCCAAGCCTTTAGTCTTCTAAATCCTCAGCTAGTGTCCTAGCCACCGGGCCACTCTGCGGAAGCACGGAGCCCAGATTGATCCAAGTGGACAGTCTCAGACACAAGCATGCTTGAGCACAAGCAAGAAAGGTGTAAATGCTACGAAATGGCAGCAGGAGGTCACATTTTAAACTACTCCCAACCGCCCAGAACATCCTGAGAGAAGCAGAGTTGATTTTACTGCTTTGATTTCCATTTGTCTGGGGCATAAATTCCGTACGGGCCCTCATGAGGAGTTACTGACTCTGAGCACTCACTTTGTTTGTGGGTTTTAACATTTTGCCCAGCAGCCGGGCTGGCTCGTTACTACTGCAGGGGTTGTTCTGCTCCAAAGGCAGCGGGCTCCAAACTCTAGCTGCAGCCACTTAGAAGAAAGCAGAGCAGCCCGGGCACACCCCACCCTGGCCCTTCATGCTTTGACATTAGAACAGCAGGACTAGATGAATCAATCTAATCCTCCCAGACCCAGCTGCAGCATTTCCACTAGGGCTGTCAAGCAATTAAAACAATTAACCGCAATTAATCGTGCAATTAAACAAAGTGTTCATGTAATTAATCACACTGTTAAACAACAATAGAATACCATTTATTTAAATATTTGGGATGTTTCCTACATGTTCATACATATTGATTTCAATTACAACACAGACTACAGAGTTTATAGTGCTCACTTTATTTTTGATTACAAGTATTTGCACTGTAAAAAAACAAAAGAAATAGTATTTTTTCAATTCACCTAATACAAGCACTGTAGTGCAATCTCTTTATCATGAAAGTTGAACTTACAAATGTAGAATTATGTACAAAAAACCTACATTCAAAAATAAAACAATGTAAAATCTGCAGTGAAAGTGTTCTTAAAATGAACAAGATGTGCTGGGACATCGTCCAAGACTGCTATTACAGGAAATATATGGCAGAATGAGGATAAAACAGAGCAGGAGAGATAAAATTCTGCCTCAAGGAGTTCAGTCACAAATCTAATTAACACATTATTTTTTTAACGAGTGTCATCAGCACGGAAGCATGTCCTCTGAAATGGTGGTCGAAGCATGAAGGGGCATATGAATGTTTAGCATATCTAGTGCGTAAATACATTGCAATGCTGGCTTCAAAACTGCTATGCAAATGTCGGTTCTCACTTTCTGGTGACATTGTAAATAAGAAGAGAGCAGAATTATCTCCCTTAAATGTAAACAAACTTGTTTGTCTTAGTGATTGGCTGAACAAGAAGTAGGACTGAGTGGACTTGTAGGCTTTGAAGTTTTACATTGTTTTGTTTTTGAGTGCAGTTATGTAACAAAAAAAAATCTACATTTTTAAGTTGCACTTTCATGACAAAGAGATTGGATTATGGTACTTGTATGAGGTCAATTGAAAAATACTATTTCTTTTGGTTATCAGTTTTACAGTGCAAATATTTGTAATACAAATAATACACACTTTGATTTCAGTTACAACACAGAATACAATATATACGAAAATGTAGAAAACATTCAAAATATTTAATACATTTCAATTAGTGTTCTGATATTTAACAGTGCAATTAAAACTGTGCTTAATTGTGATTCATTTTTTGAGTTAATTGCGTGAGTTAACTGCGATTAATCGACAGCCTGAATTTCCACACCTCTCTCTGCTCCCTTCTCTCTGTGCACTTCCATGCCATGTGCATTGCACTGCTGGTGGCACAGAGGAAAGGGGACATCAAAGTCAGGCAGCGCTCTCCCCCAGCTCAGAGGGAGCAAGCAGAGATGCTCCGACACTGCTTCAGAGCAGAGTGCAGAGTGCTGTAGTTAACAGGCGCCTTAAACTCCTGGCTCTGGGAGTCTCATGGCTGATGTGTGTTTCCTTTGTCTGACATCCTCTTGCAGCTTGATCCCTCTGGATTCATGAGAATGGTAGAACCACAGGTCAGAAGGGCCTTCAAGGATCATCTAGTGAAGTCTAATCCCCTGCCAAGATGCAGGAGTTGTTGTGTCGAAACCACCCAAGACAGCTGCTATCCAGCCTCCTTTGAAAAACCTCCAGAGAAGGCGCTTCCACGACCTCCCCAGGCGTCTGTTCCACTGGCCCACTGTTCTCACAGTTAGGACCCTTTTCCTGAGATTTAATCTCAATCTGCTCTGCTGCAGTTTGAACCCATTGCCGCTTGTCCTGCCCTCCGTGGCAAGAGAGGACGACTTTGAGCACAAGCAAGAGGACAAGAAGGGGAGATATTGAGCTAGATTCTCCCTTGCTCTGCAGCTCCTGCAGTCACAGGCACCAGTGCAAGGTGATGAGAGCAAGAGAGCACTGGAGGGGACTGAGGAGACCAGGGTGCTACCTCTGGCTCAGCCACTCCCTGCCAGTGCCTCTGTTTCCCCTCCCATTTATTGTTTGTCGAGTTGATTAAACGTCTATGCCATTCAGGGAGGGTCTCTCTTAGCCAATGTCCAGCACTACGCAGCCTTCATCTTGTTTGGGGTCTGTCATAGCACATGGCTTCCTGCTGTACCCCGTGCGCACTGGGGTTCTCTGTCTCTCCGGTCCCAGGGACCTTTGGCTAAGTCCCGTCTAGTTCAGAGCTCTTCTGTCCCAAACAAACAAAAGCTTTTTCTCTCTCGCTTGGGCTCCTCTCAGCCTGCCCCTGGGCTCCGTTTCTGGTCCCTGCTGGACTCTCTGGGCCAGCACCCTTCCCTGGAATCCTTCCAGCTGGTATTTCATGTTGAGGACTGCATAATAAAACGGGGTGAGGACCTCTCCCGGCTGGAGAGGGCTCTCGCCAAGATGGAGCACAATCCCTGGGGTTCCGTAATGGAGCTTCAAAAAAGCGTGCAGGATTTGTTGGATCTATATGCGGAGTATAAGAAGCAGAAGGGTGAAATCCTAGGGGCAACTGTGGGATTAATTTGGATGGCAGCAGCCATGTGGTGTCAAATGGTTTTGGGGTACAACAAGGAGTTGGGGAAAAGGAAAGGGATGTGTACTTGACCGCTAGAATTGGGCAATTAAAAGCACAGATCACTAACCAGGCAGCAACTTAAACCTACACCCAGGATGAGTTGCGGGCCTTGAGACAGGACTTCCCGGCAGAAAAAGCAAAACGCACTCACCTGGAAGTGCTGGGTAAGCAAGTACCAGTCCTTCAGGGTAACCACTTGTGCTCCGCATACGCTGCAACAGCACTGTCTGCCATGAATATGAAATTGAACAGTTAAAACGCCAACTGGCCGTGCATTCTGTCCAGGCGGCAAGCCTCACAGGAGAGGACTCGGGTAGCCCTTGTGAGTGAGAATGTTTAAGGAAAGAGACCAGGAGAAGTGGGGGCTAATTGAGAAACCCACCCTCCTTGCTAAATTGGTAGTAGAACAAAGCTTGTACCCATGGAAAGGGACGGTTCAGCAAGAAAAGCAGGATTGGGCCCAGACAAGCAGTTAAGCAACAGATAAGAAATAAAATGTGGTAGGAGTAAGGGAACCAGTAATTACAGGCATGAAAAACAAGTCCCTGGAATAACAATTGGAATGGTAAAATTTGAGTTAATTAAAGTGTCGCTTTGGAAAATAAGCAAGTGGAAAGGCCTTTACCAAGTTCTGTTAACCACCAACTCCGCTGTGAAGTGCCAAGGACTGACTGCCTGGACCCTGCTTCTCACTGCATAAAGGCCCCTCCACCTGACATGATTCTACTCCAACTGCTGATCAGCCTGTTTCTCCTCCTGGTACTTCTTTTCCTCCTTTTGGACAGCAGCAGAAAAGGCCAAGGTGAGGTGCTAGTAACCTCTCCCTTGTCCACTGGTGGGATTATCATGCATCCAGCATTTGCTAAAGAAACTAAAGCACTACAGGGTGATGTGCTGGGAACCTCTCCCCTGCATGGTGCTGAGCTACGAATGCTGCAGGAAAAGATAAAGGAACACTCCCGCTGCTGAAACTGCCAAAGTCCAGGGATTCCTGACTATCAAGGATATGAAGAACTGGCCCTGGTGGGAAAGACGTGGCATTATAGTTTGGCAGGGAGGAACCTGTGAGGACCATACTTGGAAATGTGGTATGATACTTTACCAAAGAGAGATGTGCTAGGACACCCATTGACTGTAATTAATGCTACACTAGGGACTGTAAAATTTGCTCTGCCCCTATCTAGCTATCAGGCCACCTCTATATATCCAAACTGCTGCAAGGGAGCTGCTATTCGGTTAGCACAGCAAAGAGCGTGGGTCTCCTCTAGGAGCAGAAGAGATTTGACAGGACACCAGTGGATGGTGTCAATACTGCCGCAGCAATTTGGAATATTTACAAAGGCCAACATGATGAGAGATTAGGGCAGCTGGGAAAAGCCCCAGGTCTTATTACTGGAGCACAGTTAACCCAGGTACAGGCTGGGATTGGTGAATTACATGTTATCTCCGCTCTTAGTTCGATGACCCAAGAGCTGTTCACAGAGATGGTATTGAATATCACTGAGGCAAGGAAGGAATTGCAGTGGGATCTGGCTTGTTGAGAAATTCAGGATTTCCTGAATGACCAGCTCGTGGCCATTCGGAGTGATCTTGAGCATCAGGCTTGGCCTACTGCCCTTACTAGTGCTTCAGGAGTGCTGTCCAGTCTGTGGCCATGGAGACACACTTGGAGATTATCTGGGTGGAACTGCAGGCGCTCACAGTGCTCCTTCCAAGCCCACGGGCCGGCTGGAGGGGTGTGGGCTCCCCCATACTGAATCCTGCCAGGTCCGTGGGGAGGATGCATGTGGGATTGGGTTATTCACTGTGACATTTGAGAAATTAAACCATCTGGTAGGCCTAGGTGATTTATAGTCAGTGCTCCTGGAATAACACCTGATCTATGGATAGGGATAGGAAGCCAATGGACATTTTGGCCCTTAGAGCCGCTGTATGTTCAGACAGACACTATCCAGCTTCCTTTCGAAAATCTCCAGGGAAGGAGCTTCCACGACCTCCCTAAGCATCTGTGCCATTGTCAGTTAGGGAGTTTTTCCTGAGCTTTAATCTAAATCTGCTCTGCTGTAGTGTAAACCCATTGCTGCTTGTCCTGCCCTCCGTGGCAAGAGAGGACAACTTTTCTCCCTCTTTTCTTATTGCAGCCTTTCAAGTATTTGAAAACCACTATAACATCCCCCCTTAATCTCCTCTTTTCCAAACTGAACATACCCAGTTCCTTCCGCCTTTGCTCGCATGGCTGCGTTCCATCCCTTTGATCATCTTTGTCACTCGCCTCTGGATTCTTTCCAGTTTCTCTACATCCTTTCTATCCATTGGTGACCACAACTGGACACACGACTCCAGCTGAGGCCTGACCAGCGCTGATTAGAGTGGTGCTATCCCCTCCCGTGACTTGCATGCTGTGCCGCTGGTAATGCAACGTGAAATCGCAGTTCCTTTTCTCGTAACAGTGTCACATTGCTGACTCAGGTTGAGGGTGTGATCCACCCCGACCCCCACATCCTGCTCAGCCGCACTGCTGCCGAGCCAATTATCCCGCATTCTGCAGGCACGGTGAATTAGATGGGCCTGTGGTGCCCAAGCTCCAGCAATATTCAGAGCACAGGGGCCCGGCTCCACCAACGTTCAGGACCAGGTCTCTCCCCCAGCCCCATCTACCATCCCTGCCTGCACCCTGGGCAGCGGGCGGTTGCCCTGCCCTCCGCACTGCGCTCCCTTGCCGGCCACCGTCGGCTACAACAAAGGGAGCAGCACCGGTGGCAGGATGAGCTTGCAGTCGCGTCCGCAGAAGGGGTCACATGACAACAGCCCCCCCCCCCGCCCCCCAGCACCCACCAAGAGACGACTGACTCCAAGGGGGCTTCCTGGAGTTTGGACCTGAGCAGCTGGGGCTTGGGTGGCAGACTGGTGACATCCTGCCCCCCCACTCCAGCCCACAGTCACCACTCCTGCCGACACTGGGCAAGGGGCAACCCCATCCCCTACCGACGACGACTGAAAGTGTTTGCTGCCTCCTGAAGAACATCGCAAAAGAAGGGGCTACATTTTGCTTTAATTTTAGAAAGTATTTGCTTCTGAGGTCATTGATCTAAGGGGGCTTGGTGGTTTCTATATTCAAAAGAGTATTAATAAAGTTGATATTCTTAGTTAAATACATTTTTCTTACAATAGTGATAATGTGTAATATAGGGAAACTGTTAAACATTTACTGTTTCCAGGTCATTTTTACATTATTTTAAATATATATATATATATATCAGCTTACAAGGCCGGGGGGTGGGTAGGGGAACCTGTTTTGGGCACCACCAAAAATTATACAAACCTACCACCCCTGTCATTCTGTATTTGTGTACGTGGTGGTTCTTCACTAAAAGTAGCACCTTACATTTGTCTTTGTTGAATTTCATTTTGTTCTCTATAGCCCAGTTCTCCAATTTATCAAGATCCCTCTGAATTTTAGCTCTATCCTCCAAAACATTGGCAACCCCCAGCTTTGTGTCATCTGCAAATTCAGTCAGTCTGCTCTCTAGTCCTACATCCATAGCATTAATGCAGATGTTAAACAACTCCGCACCCAAAACAGATCCCTATGGAATCCTACTTGAGAGCTCCCTCTAATCCAACATCATTCCATTGATAGTTACTCTCTGTTTGGGGTTGTCTAACCAATTATGTATTCATTTAATGGCAGCTCTGTCGAGCCCACATTTCTCCAGCTTACTTATGAGAATGTCACATGGGACTGAATCCGGGCTGAAGTCCAGATCTATTATGGCCACTGCATTCCTCCTATCCACCCAGCCAGTTCCCTTGTCAAAGGAGGAAATCAAGCTGGTTTGGCATGATAAATCCACGCTGGCTGCTAGTGCTCACCCCTTCATCCTGCAGGTATTTACAGATTGAATGTTTTATACATTGCTCTAGTACAGCGGTTTTCAAACTTTTTTTTCTGGAAATGCAGTTGAAGAAAACTGTTGATACCCATGACCCAATGGAGCTGGGGATGAGGGGTTTGGGATGTGGGACAGGTTCAGGGCTGGGGCAGCGGGTTGCCATGTGGGGGTAAGAGTTGCAGGATGGGGCCAGGAATGAGGGGTTCAGAGTGTGGGAGGAGGCTCTTGGCTGGGGCAGGGGTTGGGGTGCAGGAAGGGAGTCAGGGCTCTGGGCTAGGGCTGAGGGGTTTGGAAGAGGCTCAGGGCTGGGGTGCAGGAGGGGGTCAGGAGTCTGGTTTGGGGGTGCAGGTTCTGGGGCAGAATTGCAGATGAGGGACTTGGGGTGCAGGAAGGGGTTCTATATTGGGGGGCAGGACCGGGGCACAGACTTACCCCTAGCAGCTCCCAGTCAGCGGCACAGCTGGGGTGCAGAGGCAGGCTTCTCGCTTGCCCTGGCACCATGGACCACGGTGCACCCCAGAATCGGGCAGCAGCAGGTCCGGCTCCTAGGCGGAGGCATGCAAGCAGCTTCATGCAACTCTCGCCTGCAGATAATATCCCCACCCCCACCCCGTTCCCATTGGAGTGTGGAGCTGGTCCACAGGGCGGGGGCAACACGCGGAGCCCTGTGCCCCCCCGCCTAGAACCATGACCCGCTGCTGGCTGCTTCTGGGGCACAGCGTAGGGTCAAAACAGGTAGGCACTAGCCTGCCTTAGTTGGGCAGCACCGGGGCTTTTAAGGTCACGGTCGGCAGTGCTGACAGAGCAACCCAGGGCCTAACATGCCGTGACCCAGTACTGCAAAAAACACTGCTCTGGTCGCTTCCCAGGCACCAAAGTCCGGCTGACTAGTCTATACTTCCCCAGTTCCTCCTTTCCCCTCTCTTTAAAGATGGGCAGAGGTAACTTGCAAAGACATTCTTTAAAAATTGGGGCTTGTAAGCAAGAAAGACTTACTTGCTTACAAGTAATGTAAATATTGGATATTTAAATATTTAATTACCTTTTATTTGATGCTCAGAAAAAGTATACTGACCTGAAAAAATAAACCAGCATGCCTGTCCAAGATATGCCTGGGCTGTTCAATGTGTGTACAGAGAGATTTCACTCCGTTTAATAAAATCATTAGACACGACATAGGTGTTGCAATGTATGACACACTGCACCTCGGAGTAGCACCCTGTAACTCCATGTTCATCATTTGTATATGGTTGTGGTATTTCACACAAAGCATGCCCTGTAAGGTACTACATGAAAGGTCATGATCTGCTGAAACAAATTGTTCTGACAAAACATGGATATTGTTAGTGTTGTGACAAAGCTCTGTCCTTATCTTCGTGGATCCTGCATTTCCTGGCAGATTTTTACTAGCCTCAGCGGCTCACTGTGACCCTCCACGGAGCCCTTCTCTCTCTGGAGACAAAGTCACAGCCTATTGAGCCATTTTCATCACAAACCAGTGCGGAGAAGCTATCCTTCCTGGCACAGTCTCTATTGTCTCCCAATCTCAGAGACTAATTAGGGGAGGCAGAAAGGGGGGAGCCCAGGCCCGCCCTCTTCTCTGGGCTCCAGCCCAGGGACCCTAATAGTATCAGCTAAGATGGCCGACCTTTTATCCACAAAACACAATACAATTCCCTGGGCTACTTCCCCACAGCAGTCCCCGCTTCTTCAAACTCCACTTCACCCCTACCTCAGGGCCTCCTTCCTTCAGTATGATATGTTGTCCACCACTCAGTCTCACCAACAGCATAACTTCCTTCCACAGCTCCTGACACCCACAACCCACCTGACTAACTGGGAGGTTTTTATCTGGATTCAGCCAGTCCCTGATTGGCTTCAGGTGTCCCAATTAGGCTAGCTGTTTCTACTCCTTTCTAGAAGGTTCTTAATTGGCCCCAGGTGTCTTGATTGGCCTGGAGTAGCCTTTGTTTGGCTATCCAGGGAACAGGGACCTGCACATCCTGAGACTAATATACCTGCCTTCCAGCACTCTCCTATATCCTTCTGGTCTGACTCCGTCACAGTGTGTATGAAGGCATGAGATTTTGCTATAGGGTTATTATTGAAATATGTTGTGAGTTTGGGAGACTCCCACCGCTAGTTCTCCAGTGACAAAAAGGGGGTGACCTACCCCCAAACTGGTGTTGAGCGACCACCACGAGCCATTGACCAGCCAGGAAATTGTAAACAAGAGATATACAGTTCTGTAAAGAGACAGTTGTGCAAGCACCACACATTGGAATTGCTCAACTCAGAGACTCAGCAAGGCCTGCCAGGACATGCCTGGGCCAGTATTTTCCCTGGTATAAAATAAGGGACAGTGGCATCATGAGACCACTTCTCCCCTCCCTCACCTACACTGAAGGCAACAAGAATGCTCGGAAGACAAAGACTTTGAACTAAGGAGATTGGTCCCAGGCCGAGAAGGAAATTCAGCCTGTGTATTAAGAACTATAACTTGCCGAAAACATCCAATAGGGTGAAAAAAAATACTTGATTCAAATATTGCTTAGATTGAAAGTTTAGGATTTAGAATGCATGTTTACTATTTTCTTTAAGGAAACTATCACTTATAATCATTTAAAATCGATCTTTCTGTAGTTAATAAACTTATTTTAATGCTTTATCCTTACCCATGAGTTTGTCTAAACTGCTCGGGGAATCTGCCTAATCGTACTCAAGATTGTTGTGTTCATCGCAGCAAATTGGCTGTCTCCATTCCACCAGTTCTTCTGGCACCGCAGAGGCTTCCCACCTAGACAGGATCTGAATTTTTATTGTAAAAAAAGATTTCTTGGGGGGGTAAATAAAACCTCTCTAGCCATTTTTGTCCCAAAGAATTAAACAAAGGCAAAAGCCCAATGTTCCTCCCTTCACAGGTCACCATGGAACTGGCTGCTGAAGTCTTGATGAAACAATACAGCTAAACAGCAAGAGAGGCAGGAACTAACACATTTTGCTCTCCACTGCAGATGGCTCTTAACAAGCCAGGCATTTCCAGTGCTGGAGAGCTCATGAGCCAAATGTCTAGAGTCTAGGCCCAACAGAAACCATTAAAAGACAAAAATCACTGTGACAGAAGCATGCGCTGCCTCATTAATGCCACTTTAACCACAGGTTTGTTGGCTTGACCATCATCAGGAATCTGCCTCTAGTGCAGCCACACGAGCGGGGCTTGCTACTTTAATAAACTAGAGCTGGCACTGTTCCTCAAAGGCCACAGGATGGGGCTCATGCTAATCTCCATTAGCAAAACCCTGCAGCCTTGTAGGAATTATCCTGCATGCAGTTCAGGGGATACACAGGCTAGTCAATTTCAGCAGAGAGGCCACAATTTCCAGATGATCAACTTAATCCCTGGGGGCAGATGGAAAAGACCACAGCGGGGGAAATACCAGGTCCAGTAGGCCACACACCCAGACCAGCCACAGCGGAGTCAAGTGACTTTTATTCATTTACAAAAAATACATGAAATAACACTGAACATTTCCTACAGCAAACAAACCCCCTCTCTCCTCAGTGAGGCGTAACTCCACATTCTCACCCGCCCTGCCACCTTCATCCCCACTGGAGAATGGGTGAGACTGGCCATCCTCCAGGGGGTGGTGCCTGAAGGGATGGGGGAAGGTCTTGTATTGGAGGCCAGCCAGGGGGGTACTGAAAAACCAACGTCTTCTCCGTCAGGGAACTTGGTGAGAGAAAGAAATAGAACCATTAGGTCAGATCCAGCCAGGCTGAGTCATGGGGCTGCTCCCTCTGCCCACCCCTCCACCCTATTAGCCTAGTTTTTCAACTGCCCTCACAAGAAATGAACCTTCAGAAGTGTTAGGGGCCATAGAGCTGTCTGGGAAGCTGGTAGAAATCTGATACTTGGGAGACTTCAGCCAGACAGCAGCTGCTGGTGAACAAAATAAGCAGAGAGGCCGCAAGTAGCAAGTTACCCACACATCCTTCCACCCTTCCCTGATCGGCCTTTCCAAGGGAAACCCTGGGATTCTGGTCAGGAGGCAGTGTGGGGAGAAGCGATGGCAGAGGGAAGTGTTCTGCCTGGGAAGGGAGCTGGTGTGGAAATGGGAAGACAACAGAGGAATGCAAAGCTGGAACATTTTGCAGTCAAGAGCAAGGGATGAAAAAGCAGCATTTATCCCTGTATACGCTGCTTGACTGCTCTCCTAGTTCCAACCTCCACTCCATCTTCACAGCAATAAGCCCATGCAAGGATCGCTATGCAAGCGGAGAGGAGCTGCTGAAATGACTGGATGCTTTGTGACAGGCCCCACTGCTGGTTGAGAGATCCCTTCCTGATCCAGCCATTGGGAAATTCACACCCCCTCTCTCTACTGTGTATCAGTAAAGGTTGCTGCAGACAAGCAAGGATGGGAAAAGTTAAGCCACTTAATATGACCTACTCTTCCACCATCATTGCTAGAACAGTTGCCACACACCCCAGTCTTGACTCTTCCCCCTAGACATGCCAGCCTCCAGCACTCCAGGGAGCTGGCTTCCCAAAGTTCTGCAGAGAAGGGGGTGTCAGGCTGGTCTGTTTGTTTTGGTGGGGGTTTGGGAGAGAGACTGTCCCAGAGAGAGTCACCACCATGGCAGGCGGCATTTGCCCTGCGCTTGCTGCCTGAACGGATGAAGATCTGCAATTAACACTAGCAGGCAGCCCCTCCACCCAAAGCACAGCACTTCCATGGCAGAGGTGAACTCTTGCGCGCTGGGCAGGATAATTAATCAAGGGCCAAAGCCAGCCAAGGTGTCACTCCATTATCCCCAGAGCAGGGATGCGCTTGGCCCTTTAAGTCTTCAATTGGCAGGCAACCTACCCGCTTTCCAGCAATTCCTCAGTGCAGAAGAACAACTCATTTGTTCTCCAGCACGAGTCCTGACAGCCGCTTTCACTGATTCTCGGGGGCTTTTACCTCTGATCCTCATGCATCTCTTTTTAATTGTTATGCCAGGATGAATGTAATCAAGCTCTTTTACATAATAGCACTTATCCAGAGAATCACAGCTCCCCTGCCCCCATTGGAGCCCAGACCATGTGTTGGAATTGACTATTAACGTTAGTGCACTGTCTTCCGTGCAGTCTAAGTGGAACTCATTCAGGGACAGCCTAGATAATACTTAGTCCTGCCATGAGTGCAGGGGCCTGGACTAGATGATCTCTGGAGGTCCCTTCCAATCCTATGAGTCTATGATTCAGGCTAATATTTATATCCCCTTGGTGGAGCTTCTTCTGGAGTTTGGATGACACTGCAGATGCTTTCAGCATCTGGTAGTAACATTGATTTTGCTACATTTACGCCTTATCTACACCCAAAAGCTGTTCTGCTTTAACTAGACCAGCATGGCAAATGCCATATGACCCCTAGTGTGGATGCAGTTATACCAGTGTAAGAGTGCATACAGTGGTACAGCTATACCATACTGGAAGGGGAATAAACTCTAGCGGTATCCGACCCCTTTATCACAGTATAACTGCATCTGCTCTAGAGCTTGTACCGATCTAACCATACTGGTAAAAAAAATCACCGATCTAACCCAGATGGTTCGCCTGGTCCAAGAACTGTGTGGGAGGCAGGCCTTCCGAAAAGGAAGGGTGACTCAGTGGTTAGGGTGCCAGCCTAGAACTAGGGAAACACGGGTTCAATTCTCTGTATGAACTTGGGCAAATCACTCAGCCTCTCCATGCTTCAGTCTCCCCATCTGTACAGTGGGGATATTATAGGAGTGTTGGGAAGATAACTACATGCTGATGGGGGCCATGTATGTGCCTTAGACACAATTATTCCTGGATTTCTTGCCTCCCTAGCCAAAGAATGGCAGAGAACTGCATAACTCAGGCAGCTAGGATCAGAGGGGAGCCTCTTGTATAAATGTCGTCACTTCAAAGCAAGCCACCCAGAAGAGAATGGGTGGCTGTTTGGGAGGATTACGTGAGCAAAGCTGGTGGGACTCCACTCATGTCCTGCAGGATCAGCATCCCATGGTGTACCTCAGCGAAGGGAGATAGAATTTCCCACCCCCAGGCCATGCTCTGAGGTACATCAGCCGGGGATGCTGGAGCTGCTCAGACCATTCAGGAGTTTGCTGCTGCCAAGAGCTTTTCCATCATCCCCCGACCTGCTCTCCCTGATAGCTGAGATGGAAATGGCCTGTTGGATCCCCAAGTCGTAGAATCACAGAATATCAGGGCTGGAAGGGACCTCAGGAGGTATCTAATCCAACCCCTGCTCAAAGCAGGACCAACCCCAACTAAATCATCCAAGCCAGGGTTTTGTCAAGCCTGACCTTAAAAACCTCTAAGGAAGGAGATTCCACCACCTCCCTAGGGAACCCATTCCAGTGCTTCACCACCCTCCTAGGGAAAATGTTCTTCCTAATATCCAACCTAAACCTTCCGCACTGCAACTTGAGACCATTACTCCTTGTTCTGTCATCTGCTACCACTGAGAACAGTCTAGATCCATCCTCTCTGGAACCCCCTTTCAGGTAGTTGAAAGCAGCTATCAAATCCCCCCTCAGTCTTCTCTTCTGTAGACTAAACAATTTCAGTTCCCTCAGCCTCTCCTCATAAGTCATGTGCTCCTGGCCCCTAATCATTTTTGTTGTCCTCCACTGGACTCTTTCCAATTTTTCCACATCCTTCTTGTAGTGTGGGCCCCAAACTGGACACAGTACTCCAGATGAGGCCTCACCAATGCCGAATAGAGGGGAATGATCATGCCCCTTGATCTGCTGCCAGTGCCCCTAGTTATCCAACTCAAAATGCCCATTAGCCTTCTTAGCAACAAGGGCACACTGTTGACTCATATCCAGCTTCTCATCCACTGCAACCCCTCGGTCCTTTTCTGCAGTCCCATCTCTTTGCCAATGCAGACTGCACCCCACAGCACTTTCTCTACAGTTAGGTCTCATTTTAAAGAGCTGGACGGCCTTTACGGATACCAGCAGCCACACAAAGCACTAGCTAAATGAAGCAGGCGCTGGAGACCACGTGTGTTTCACCACTGCACTGTTTGATCCTTTCAGAGAATGGGTCACCCCTCTGTGAGTTTCATAGAGTTTAAGGCCAGAAGGGACCACCGGATCATCAAGTCTGACTTTCTACATGGCACAGGCCATTACATCTCACCCAGATACCCCTACGCTGAACCCAATGACTTCAATAAACCAAAGCATTTCAGCCCACAGGCAGAGAACATGAGAAACCGAGGTGCCATCAATGCCCAAGGCCCCAGCAAGGGTAAGGAACTGACGAAGTGAGACGTGCCCAGATTATTCCAGCTAGTGCCCCATGCGCCACACAGCAGAAGAAAGAGAAAGACCCTTCCCAGGATAAGACAGGGAAATGGGCTACTTGCCCTCTTCTGCCAATGTTCTCGGCCGCCCACACATTAGCTGGGTGTGTCAACGCCCCGTGAAGAATCTCAGAGTGGAAAGTGAAGGCTCCTTCCCAGACAAAAGACAACACACAGGACAGCAAAATGGCAAGGGCTGCTGAGCGTCCTGTGGCTCTTTGTGTGGGTGAGTGGAGCTGGTAGGAACAAACATTTGCCATGTCGGTCTAAAGGCGAATTCTTACATGAATGATATTCAGCTCCTGGCTGGCAGATGCGCCAGCAGCATCTACTGGAGCAAAGAGGAGCTTTACAAAGAAAACACCCAGAATCCCTTGCCCCCTGCCTGCTTCTAACAACCAGGGAGACGGGTGCTGGTTCGTGGCCATTCCACTTGGTACGGCGAAGCTCTGAACAGGCCCCTGAACAGGACAAAAACAAGGGGAGACTGCACTGCATGGGCACCAAAGTTATTCATGCCAAGCAGGCTCTGCTGCAGGGCTAGGAGCAGCCAAGCGGACAGTTGGGATAAAAGGAAAGCAGCACACCTAGAAATCCTCCAGAAGGAAGATCACGCCCAGACCCATGCAGAAGGGACAAGAGTAAAAAGAAAAGAACAAGAGAGAAATCTGGCACCTGACCAAGCAACAGCCAATTAAGCCTGCGGCACAGTCAGGTGAGCGAGACAACAGGCAATGCCAGGCTGGCAGAATGCCACTGGGAGGGGCTGGTTCCATTCCACTGCTAGCAAACCGGAAGGCAGGGTCTGTACAGGGAGGACAAGCTGAGGGCAGAGAAGCTGTCACCGAGCTGGGCTCAGTGTCTGTTCCTGGAACTCGGAAGGACACACAGCACTTCAGTGGCATTTTCCGCCCAGAGATCTCCAAGTGCTTTGCAAAGGGCAGTGAAATATCACTAGCTCACATTAGATAGGGAAACTGAGGCAGGGAGAAAGCAAGGCTGAGATTTTTCGAAGTCATGAGTGTGTAAGGGGACGGTTGACCCCTTACTAAACCTCAGTGGGGTTTTTGGTTTTTTCTCCCAGTACCAAAAGAAAGGGGCGGGGTCGGTGGGAAATCAGGACCCGGAGACTGACAGTCCCCAGGAACAATGGGGAGAGGCCAATGCAGGCTAATGAGTGAATCAAGAGGCCAGGGGCCCTGTCCTCTGTGCGAGCTGGAATTGCCTGGAACACAGTGGAGCCCAGCTAAGGAGAGAGCAGGGGCCCGAGCTAAGCTGGGGAGCAGAGCCACACCGGCCAAAGCCGGAGAGAACCAGAGAAGCAGCTCAGGGAGCCGATCTATGCTGGGAGCAGAGCTGCAACAATGGGGGCCAGAGAAGCAGCCCAGGGAGCTGGGGGCAGAGCAGCAGCAGTGCTGGGGCTGGAGCCAGGTGTAGTGAATAGCTGGGGAGAGAGAGGGGAGACCCTGGGAGGCTTGGCACATGTGAGTGACAGACTGTGAACATCCCTGACACTCCAGAGTCGACTGGCTGTGATGTTCCCGTGCCACAGAGCGGGGTGATCTTTAGCCTTTCCCATTTTTCCGTTATTTTTTAAATTGGTTGCTGTTTCATAAATTGTATTTGTCTGAACCAGATGTAACGATCAGTGGGTTAGGGAAGTGTCCAGAGCGCAGAGAGCACTCTGGAGTGAGGACACCCTAGCCCATGCCCTAAGTGATCACAAGGTTGGGAGTCGAGCACTCCAGGAATCCTGGTTCCAGCCTTGTTGGGGTTACAAGGACTCTGCCAGACAGGAAAGCGGAAGGGGAGCCCTCGAGGTCAGGCAGTCCTCTGGGTAAAGGGAGTGGGAGCGAGGACTCAGGCCCTTCCACTACCCCATTTCACCAGGGCAGTGTGTATAAGCCAGGGAAGTTCCCCAGTTTACAAGTGCATGCACCCCTGATCTGTGTGTGCAAGTCCAGATTTGCACAAGTGGGTAGGTACAACACACATACTATGCACAGCTTTGAAATCCAGGCTTTAAGTGACTTGCCCAAAGGGTCACAGCAACTCACCCATGGGGCCTACTGATTCCCAGCTCCCGCCCTCAGTCCACTAGCTCAGACCCTGCTCTGATTAACCTCCACCATCTTTAATATTCAAGGAGACAGGGTGAAGGACGGGACCATCCGACTGGGGCCGGGGGAGCTGCCAGCCTCACATACCTGTTGCTCTGAGCCAAGCTCAGCCTCTTTGCTCTCTTCTCCAGCCAGTTCTCAACTGTGCCAGCTGGGACCTCTGCTCCTTCCTCCTTTGATCTCCTTTCCTCTGTTTGGGGGAGAGAAGGTAGAGAGGCCCTGTCAGAGCGCCAGCCCTGCAATCCGTTCACTCCATTAAACCCACTGCTCATTATCCTGAAACACTTTCCCTGCAGTGAGTCAATAGTCTCTCCAACACCATCTGGCCCCTCCTCCCCTGCTGGCCACCTGCGTCTGGATGCTTGGCTTCGCCATGGCCAGGGGCGTATCCAGGAGCCTCCATTGCCAGACAGGTGCCCAGCAACGGAGACTGATATGCCTAGCTAGTCTGAGAGCCTCCGCATCTGGGAGGGCGTCAGCTTCCTCTCCTGCAGCACTCAGCCTCTGCTGGCCTGCAGCCCTGATAGATTTCCAAGGATCTGTCTGGCCAGTTGGCAGGGAAGTAACCAGACATCTCAGCCCCGGCTAGCTGGCTGCAACGGGAGCATTTGTATCAACCGATGCAGTTAGCAAGCTGAGGGGCGTGAAAGGTTCAGAGTGTGT
>ML677420.1:2016744-2079396 GCA_007922305.1 Dermatemys mawii | reverse complement strand
ACACACTCTGAACCTTTCACGCCCCTCAGCTTGCTAACTGCATCGGTTGATACAAATGCTCCCGTTGCAGCATCACACACACACACACACACATATTCTGCTGGAAGATAATGAGGACACTGCCAGGGTTTGTTCTCAACACATCACAATCCCAAACTCTTAACGGGGCAGGCCAGAGCCCAAGGGACTGCTGGATCAATGGTCAGTCTAGCCCAGCAGCTGGTCTCTGATTGGGGCCAGTAGCAGATATTTCAGAGCATAGCACAGTTGAGGGGAGGGGATGGCGCATGCTACTAACCTTCCTTAACCTCTGCTCAGCCAGCCAAGAAGAGGAGGGGGTGAGAGTGACTGTCACCTTCGCACTCTCTTGATCCCTTGGGCTGCTAAGAACCTCTTCATCCCCAGCATAAGAGAGCAGCCTCAAGATTGCTCTAGCTTACCCCATCTGGTAATAGCTCCCTAGGCACTCTTCTGCCAGCTGGCGGTAGCCAGACTGCAATGGCATACAGTTATACTCTTTCCTGTGGCATGCACCCAGAGAGTGTGTAGTACAGAGACAGCTAGTGTGGCTATGAGAACGCCCTACGCTGGGAGAATTTCCAGCTGCCCCGTTAGGGCAGCTTTGTGCCATCAGAACAACATGAAGGGGCCATGGCATGGATCAGAATCTAGCCCTCTGCGCTGACATTAATAACACAATCACACCCTGACAGCGGGAAAGGCAGAGACAACCTACTAGATGCTCACAGCTCCGGGAGTCTGCAGCGTAGGTTAAAGGCGATGGAAAGAGAAGTGCAGCTTTAAAACACTCTGAAATTAACCAAAGGGAACCAAACATCAAGTCCTGTCTCACCTTTCTGGCAGTGGCCAGTAGTGTCTCTTGTGGTACAGAAGCACCAAGACTAGGCTACAGTGGACAAAAAGGACAGACAGAAAGACCCTTGGAGCTCTCTAGCTCCGCGACACACACAGCCTGTGCCGCCCCATGGCCTCTTCCGCAAGGTGCCTGCTCAGCATCAAGACATCGTATGTCATGCTTTTAAGCAAAATATTATACATTTCCAGACAGGGTGTGAAATTAATATCACTCCAGCAGAGTGAAGGATCGCTCCATCCTAATGGTGGCAACCAATTATTCATCTGCCTGGTGAATTTTAATGAGGACAACGTGCTACACAATGAGCAGCTGGAGATGGATAATTTCCCATGCCCGGAATTCACAGCCCTTGCTAAGGGAAACTGGTTTGATCCCACTGGCTGTATGTCACTCTAAATGCAGTGATGAGGATCTTTGCTGGAGAGCTCTGTTATTCTGCTGCTTTCCCCAGAGAGTGGGAGGGGATCCCCTGTTTAGAATGGCCATCCAGCATGGTCCCAAACCAAAGGCTTGATCAGAAGAGGTAGGAAAGATAATCCAGTATACAGGGCACTAGACTAGGACTCAGGAGCCCTGCGTTCAGTTCCTGGCTCAGCCAAGGACACACCAGACACCTATGGGCAAGTCCTTTAGTCTCAGTTTCCCCATCTGCAGAATGGGTATAACACTTCCTACTTGGATGAATGTACCAGTGATTGTGAAGTGATTGGATTCGTGGTGATGAGGGTAACAGAAGTACACAGACAGGACTCTCTCCTGCATCCGCCTTGTGCTGGGATTACCTTTCTATCCCACTTCTTTTATTCAACAACGCTCTTCAGAGCAGCCAGGAGAGTGACCTCTGTCAAAGCTGCTCTACTATTCAGCCAGCAGGGGGCACTCATGGAATAAACTGCCCCAAAGCATCTCCATGATTTTAGCTTTGCTGAGACAGAATGGGAGCGGGAGGACTCCGCAGAGCCAGAGTCTGCCTTCCGTTACCCCGCAATAAATCCAGAGTAACTCACTGGCTACTCCAGATCTACAAAGGTTTCAGTGAAATGAGACTCTGGCCCCTGGTGTCCACATTAAAACATCCAGCTAGCTACATGTTCAACAACATGAATTTCTGCCCCAAGGTGCTCTGATCCTCAGACACCCACATACAGGCAGCAAGGATCAGACACATTTAGCTCTGTCCTTCTCTCTGCACACCTGTTAAATCCAACTAAACCCACTTTCCTCTGCAGCATTTCACTCCCCAGTCTCATGTGGCCTGGGACGATCCTAGGTGCTAGTGCTTTTGGGACGCTCCCAAGAATCAGGATGGATTTGCCAGAATCTAAAGTGTAAGCTCAAGAAGCAAGGTTCTAAGCCCATCTGCATGTACCGCATACAGAGCCAAGCGGACAGTGGCAATGGCAGCAAGACGGGGGGGTTCGGTTCAAAGCCTAACGACGACCAACTAAAGAGTGGCTGCAGTGAGTAAAGTGCCTCTCTAACGACGCTATGAGGGGATTCCAGATTTAGCTTCTCTCTCCGTGTGGCTTCCAGCACAGGTTTGTTCAGTTGGGGGAAGGGGAGAAATATCTCTATCTAATCAGCTTTTGACTAGCACGGTGACCGTGGTGCAAAGCTCATCTGGGATCGGAGAGTCTGGGTTTTCTCGGCATTTGACATCAGCATCTGTTACAAAGAGGGATGATCCAGAACCAAACCCTCAGAGCATAGCAGCCCAACACACCCTGAGCAAGTTCCGATCCAGAGCTGAACTTTGGGCCGCTCTCTGGTTAGGAAGCTTCTGCAACCAGAACTCCTCTGGCTTCTCTGTAGCAGGGCACGAATGTGAAGGGACTCTGGTGTATGGGTTTGCAAGGGCTGATGAGAGAGATTGCGGTGTGTCAATACTATGAGCACAAGTGACTCAATGCAGTAAGGAGCCAGTAATTGCGAGCAAGAAGATGCCAGTTTTACAGACACTTTTCCTGACCATGACTGCACTTAAGACAACAACCCTCACATGTCTCGCTGCTGAATGACACAGCAGATCCAGTGAAGGCTCCGAGGCAGGACAGTTGGGACACTGCTCCCCTCCCTACTAAGGGGGAAACTGTTGCTCCAGGACATGCACATTGGAGTGGCAGAAGAGGAAGCCAAAACTAAACTGGTCTTGATGCCTGAGGCACTGTAAAGCAATGAATGGTATAGAAAAGCTCCTATTTTACCCTCAAATGTGGGGACACTCACCTCAATTAAAAGACACCAATTTTAAAAAAACAGTATTTCCTCTGATTGTAACACAATACATTAACCAGTGGAACTCACTGCCACAAGGTTATTGAAGCATTTAACTGGATTCAAGAAAGGATCTGATATTCATATGGCTAGTAAGAGCAGACACAGACATATCAGACAAGCCCTCGTGCTTCAGGGTATAAGCCAACCACTAACAGGGCTAGAAGGAAACTTCCCATAGGGGCAGGCTGTTCCATAACTTTTCCTTACGGGGTTTCTTGCACCTTCTTCTGACATATCTGAGCACTGTTGGAGATGGGAGGTCGAGCTAGATGGGCCTTGGCTCTGATCTAATCTGGCCACTCCTAGTCCCACACGCAACACAAAAGGGAAGTAGAGCTGGGCTGCTTGAAGAACCCTGCCAAAGGTTGATTTTTCTTCCTTCCCTTGACTCCAGCTGAGGCACAGAGCAGCCACCTGCAGCAAGTTTCTAACTTCTGCAAGTGACAGATTCTGGCACTGCTGCAAAGGAGAGACCCACCCCACCGGGCAGCAGTTTGCTGCTTCTACCCCTTGAGACTGTGACTCAGTCACAACAATCCCCCGCATCCTGTAGCCGGATCATCCTGTCACAATCCCCCAAGCTAAGCAGGGGCAGGTCAGCCATCGGATGGGAGACCTCCAAGGAGCAGGGAGTGGGGCTGGTAATCCAGTATGCGGCACTATCCCCTAAGACTCAAGTCCTGTGTCACGTCTCCAGCAGTGGCCTATGGTGCATCTTGTGGAACAAAAGCACCAGCACAAGGTTAAAATGGGTATAAAGGGACAGATACACAGACCCTATGGAGCTCTCCAGCTCCCTGATAAACACAGCCTTGTGCTACTTAGTACCACCACGCAGAGCCATCCTAAATTCTGGCCCGGCCCCCGCACTCCTGAAAGGCACTGTTGACTACACCACATGGCTGATACACTTGGTTAATTGCAATCCTGTTCCCGCCTGACCCCTGGCATTAACCCCACTTTACCTTGTGTCTCAAACTCTCTCAGCATCTGGCTCCGTTTTCCAAGCCCAGCTACAAGTATCTGACCTCGAGGTCCCACGCCGGCTGACTGCGTGCTGTGCAGTGCTACCTTGTGCCAGCTGTGCTCTCCGGCCATTCATGTTATCCAGGATTTCTATCTTACCAGATCCCACCTCCCTTCCACTGTGCCCTTCGTTCACAGCCTTAAAAACCATCTCCAGAGATCCCCTGTCAGCCCTTGTCAAACTAAACCACCCTGGGTCTCTCATCACAGCACAAACTAGCTCACATGACCAGTGGATTTCCATTGATATGACTGAGCCTGCTCCCAGGAGCAAGGGGAGCTTATCCCTGAAGCCAGGCGTTAATATGGCACTCCTCCCCGTGGTGCCAAGGCTAGATAAGAGCCCTGCCTGTCTCTAGCTATCTAGGCTGCTCGGTCCTTGCAGTGGAATCACTTGAATTCAAGGATTAGGTTTGTAAAGCCAAGGGCAAGGTTTCAAGGAGTCAATTCAATTCCCGACTTTCATCTACTCAGTAATCAATAACAAATGTACATGGCACACAGCCCTGCCAGATCCTGCCCTCCCTCCTATGGCTCCACTCAGGACAGCTGTTGCTGTAGGCAGTGCGTGAACCGCTGGCTGGTGGAGGCTAGCCTGCAGCCGCACCCCTTTTGCCTGAGGCCCCACCCCTTCCAAACACCCCTGCTAGAGCCCAGAGCCCCCCCCACTCCACAGCCACCGGCCCCTGTCCCAGGCTTCCCTCCCATCCCTGGAGTGCCAGCAGGGCTTGGGGTCACTGCACTGGGGGACTGGAGCTGCCACATGTCACACGCAGAGTAGGAAGCGGTGGTCTGGGGGCAGAGCTGGGCTGAGGGGGCCATGTCTGGCTGCCCCAGCCTATGGTACCCACCACCCATGGCTGGAGTTTTACAGGTTCTTTCAGATGAACTGACTTCCCGACCAGCCCCTTGTAGGGCCCTACAGCAAAGATGGTCACCAAACGGTTCTGCCCAGGGAGGCAGCAGCAGAGAGAAAAGGGAGTGAGATGGGCATTGCTTTTCTGGGGGAGGCGGGGGGGAGTGACAATCATGGCTGGCTCTCTCCATCCCTCACGTGGCTCCAGTGGAGAGATTTTTGGTTCAGTGAGTGATTCGCAGAGAACCTCGGGAATGTGCAGCCTGACTCAGCAACAGCCAGGCCTCTCCCTCCCACTCTTTCAAATCTAGAGCAAAGCTGGGGGGTCCCAAGAATCCCCCGCAATGAGCAGCCCCCCAGCTTGCCAGCTTAAGGCCATTCCCTGCTGGACTGTTATCAATGCGATATTCAACATCTCCTGGAAGCCTGGGCAAGTGACTGGCTTGGAGGAAGTCAGTGCTTGACCCTCAGGTTCTTAGCCAGGGAGGTTGCAGCTGCCCTCCCTCTCTTCAAGGCTACATGGGAGGGTGATCGTCTGGGACCACAGCATGGAAAAACCATGGCCTCCCCCAAGACTGGCCAAGGGGAGCTGCAACCCAGCATCTTCTTTCTAATTCCCTGCCCCATCCCAAGTTCCATTCCCCCAGAAGCAGAAACCCTGAATCCAGGTCCCTGTGCATGCCCCATAGAGGAGCCAGCTAACCTTAGGCCAACCTTTCCCGGGGTTCAGAGAAGCAGTTCCCCTTTAATTGTGGGGAGGGGCTGGGGGGAAACCACAAAAGTCTGAGAGTTTGGGGGGATGTGATGCACTGGTGCCCCCTGCTGGTGACAACTCATATAGCTGGCTAACAAAGCCCTCTCCCAGCCATGCTGCAGAGAATCGCCGTGGCCCAGAAGGCCAGTACTGGGCTGTAGCTCTGAGCAGTCACACACACTGGTCTCTCCCTGTGCCAGGAAATCAGGAAAAGAATCCATATAGGAGGTGCCCCATCTCCAGTAATGTTACAGGCTCAGATGGTGAGGAGGGGCTGGGGGGCCGGCAGGATGGATCTGCACTGATCATTCCATGCAGCTGCCCAGTCCCACAGGCTGTCATTGCACTACTGCTCCTCTGCGCCCCTTTGTGCCCCAGCAACACTCGAAAGCCAGGGTTCATGGTCCTTCTCACAAATCACTTGGCAGTTTCTTGTCCCATCCTCCCTTCTCCCAATATTCACCTTGTACCTGGGCGTTCAGCTTCTCCAGATCCTCCTCAGTCATGTGAGAGAATCTGCAGTTGAACCCAAAGTCGCACTGCCCTGGAACAAGACCCAAATGCAGGCAGATATGAGCATGGCTCACCCCAAATAGCACAGGAACAGTCAATGTCTCCCCCATTCATCTGCACAAACAGCTTCCAGCCTTCCTTTTTTCACTCCTGGGGGAATTCTACACCACTGCACATGCGCAGAATTAATGTCCCCCACCAATTTCTTTACTTCCCCACAGGAAACCAACTCTCTGACAGAGAACCATAGAATATCAGGGTTGGAAGGGACCTCAGGAGGTATCTAGTCCAAACCCCTGCTCAAAGCAGGACCAATCCCAGCTAAATCATCCCAGCCAGGGCTTTGTCAAGCCTGATCATAAAAACCACTACGGAAGGAGATTCCACCACCTCCCTAGGTAACCTATTCCAGTGCTTGAAGCAAAGGGAAGCCACAAGAGTGGTCATGTAACCCTCCCCAGCAGTATGCTTTGGGTGTCCAGGCAGCTGGCAGCGAGGTAAATCACTGTAGGGCAGGGAGCAGGACTGGGGAAGACCAAGCACCTACCCTGCGCCAGGCTCAGCTGCTAGTCCGGCTGGCCTGGGGAGGATGGGACTTCCTCTTCCCCTGCACAGCATCCCACATCCGAGTCAGACCCATCCCCAGATTTCTCTCCAGGCTGCAGAAAGGTCTGTAAACTCCCCCACACCCTGGAGCCATCTCTCCTCAATTGCAGGGGGAGGGGTCATTGTACAGTAAGCTGCTTCCCCCATCTGCCCAACTCCCGTGCATCCAGACCCCTCATACCCAGATCCTTCTGCCAAGCCTCACCCCCCTACATCCAGAACCCCCGCCGAGCCCCACTCCCTCTGCACTTGGACCCTCCCAATGAGTCATCCAGATGTTCACTCTACTTATCCCCAATCAACTGCACCTGGATCCCCAACCTCACTGAGCCCCACACCCCTAGCATCTGGACCTCCCCACACACCTAGACCACTCTGCTGAGCTCTAGCCCCTCCCACGTCCAGACACCCCACCCCCTGATAAGCTCCAACCACCTTCACCTCAACCCCCTTGCAGAATCCCATTACCATTATACCCAGAACCCCGCAACAAACCCTTGGGTATCCAGATCCTCTCCACACCCGGATCCCACACTGAGCTGCCTGCACGCAGACTGCCCCACACAGAACACTCTCAACCCATATCTGGATCCCCATACACTGAGCTTCTCCACGCTTGGGTCCTGTCTTGTTGTGCCTGCCTGCCCACAGTTGCTGTACCTGGCACAGAGGGGCAGGGCCCGGGGTGTTTCTTGGGCAGGCCTGGCCCTTACACTGTGTCAGGATTGGGTGCAGCTTCACCACTGAGTCCACGTCCCAGGGGCGGGAGCTGCACAGTGATCTCCCGCCTCTGTGCAGCCAGTGGCCTGTGCTCCCCAACGCCATGCTGGAGCCTCCACACTTTTTTGCCAAATAAAATTTACAGAATTTTAAAATACTGTGCGCAGAATTGTTAATTTTTTGTCATAGAATGCCCTCAGGAGTAAAACTTTTTACATGCGTGTGCACATGGGGGTCCACAGGGGCACACTCAACAGCTCCACACCATACTCTGCTAGGCACAACTTTCCTGCCAACCGCAGAGTGGCACTGCCCCGGCTAGCAGAGAGATTTTTTGAGCTAGCACCCTAGTAATCACTGTATGCAAAGACATCATGCAAAGCCTAACCTGTTTGCAGAAACTTCCTGCAGGGCTTCTTGCTCTGCTCCTCCAGCAAGAGAGCAGCAGCATCTGGAGAAGGAAAGGAATGAGAAAGATGGGAATGAGCAGAGTCATCTCACCCCAAAATCATGCACATGTCAGCCACCTGGTGAATGGTCATCTTGCAAAGGGCCTGCAGCCCACAGAATCACATGCAGGTCAGCTGCCCAGTGAGCAGCCCTTTCACATGAGAGCTGTGAGCAGCAGCCATGGAAAGCTCATTATAAGACAACTGACTAACATGTTCCTTGTCCACAGGCTCCTCCCTTGCATCTCACTGGCTCTGGAAGAAATTGTTTTCTTTCTGCTACACGCTTCTTCCCCAGCCGAACCACAGAAAATCTAGCATAAGACCAGAGCAAAGACAATCTGTAAAGATCACGGGACAGAGACAGACTCTGGTTCAAACTGGTGTAATGGAGGGTGCACAGCAGTTCTGGAAGCTGGGCCCCCAGCACTTCATGCTGCACATCCAGGGGACACAATGGCAAAAGTGGCCCTTAATGACCATTGAGGTTGTGCCTGGAAGCCCCTAGCAGTGAATGAATCTGGAGAGCCAGGCTGAGCCCTGGTAGAGGCAACCCCCTCTTATTTCAACAGAAGCTGTAGCTACTAAGGCCAGGGCTATATTCAGTCTGGAGGCGGGAGTCCTTGATAGCCTAAAGGAAGGTGATCCCTGTAAATCAGGGTTGGGGTGGGTCACTGGGACAGCAGCATGAGCTAGGCCTGGGAACGAACAAAGCGGTAAGGCTATTTGGCAGCTTGCCCTGGCAGGACCCCTAGGTCCTTCCAAGATCAGCAACAGTCACCTAAACTTCCACAACCTAAACTGCACTAGACGAACTTCCCGCCCTGCCCAAGCCCATCAGCCCATGCTGTGCCTGCTCCAGCTACAAGGATGATTTGTCTGACTGAGGCAGTCTCTAACTCCTGGACACCCAGGATTCTTCCCAGTGTGATATTGCTGCCTTGGAAATAATTTGCCAGTGATATCACCAAGTCTGGGAAGCGTCCTGTGACACACTGGGATTAATGATGCTGGATACAGATTACTGATGCTGATCCAGACTCATTTACTGGCCACCTCCCATGACCACCCTCCTGGGAGAAGGTTCAACTCGGCTGGCAGGACCCACCTCGGAACAGGTCATACCAGGCCTTCTTGGCCCTCAGATGCTGTACCCCGTTCAGGTGCTTCTTCCTGTTGTGAAGATTGTCTTGAAAGGATCGGTCGCAGTAATCACAGAAATACCTCTTCCCCATTTATCCTTTGTGGGATAGAGCGGGGTCAGTGCTTCCTGGAAAACAGCATCAGACAGATGTCAGCGTAGTGCAGTATTCACTCCCAAGAAAACCCTTCCAGCTACTGCTCCTGGAGGACAAGGACGTGGACCCTCTGGAGGTGTACACTTGAGAGGGATAGGGAGGAAGGGTGAGACATGCTAATTTAAACTAATGCGCCTCCCTCCAAGGCATGGCAGCTCTGAGTTCAGTGGCCTAGTGGAGAACGCTCAGCACGGCTGTACGGGACGCTCCCATTCCCTTCCATAGTGTCTTGCTCCCTAAGCAGTGGGAGACCAGCTAAACACACCTCCTCCCCAGGGCTGTAACCAGGGCACGGCAAGCAGGGCAACTGCCAAGGTGCAAAGCTACAGAGGCGGAAAAATAATGAAAAAGAAACCATCGGGGAAGCAGACATGCTTGCTTGCCCCGGGGGCTAAAATGCCTCATGGCACCGCTCCTACCCTTGGGATTCTCTGCTGTGAGGAGTCCAGATCATCCAAGCAGCAATGCCAGAGAACCTCAGCAAGCTGCCCAGCAGCCCGTGTGGTGAGTGGTTACCTCTGGGGAGCTGGGACTGCCTAGTCCAGTGCTGATCTAGTTAGAGTTTAATGCTGCCTTACAACATGCAGGATTAGCCTCTCCCCATCCTTTCCTCCTCCTTCCAGACCGCAATTTTATCCCCCAAAATGATTCCATTCCTAGATCTTCAGAAGTTGAAGCAAGAGGGATTCTCCCTTCCACTGAACCCCCCGTAGAGCTGTCCTGGGAGCAAATAAGGGTCACATAAAACCCCAAGCCTGCAAGGAGAGAATTCCCGTGGCACGGACTCTGCACTGAATCACCCCATGCAACCCAATGCTGACCAGCCACTCTCCCTCATATGCCCTGGTAGAGAGCAGGGGCAAGTCAAATGAGTCTCTGTAGCACTGAGCACTACAGAGATGTTGTGCTATGGTCCATTGGCAGGATATAAAAGTTATAAGAGAAGGGGGGGATAACTCAGTGGTTTGCATATTGGCCTGCTAAACCCAGGGTTGTGAGTTCACTCCTTGAGAGGGCCATTTAGGGATCTGGGGCAAAAAAAATCTGTCAGAGGACAGTACTTAGTCCTGCTAGTGTAGGCAGGGAACTGGACTTGATGACCTTCAAGGTCTTTCCAGCTCTATAAGATAAATAATAATATGGAGATATACCTAACTGACTGCTCTAATTTATGTTGGGGCCACATCAGCATCCAGAGCAGGCCAAAATCCTGATGGTGCAAAGATGGCTAACACCACCTGTGCCCCATCTCCCACTGGACTGTGCCTGCTGGAAGCGCAGGACAGAATTTCGGCCAGTAGAAGCTGTACACTCCCTCTCTTGGAACATGATGGATGCTTTACAAATGCCTAAGATGGACAGATAGGTAGACAGACTCTGAAAATGCCTACACAGCTTCAGACACGTTGATGGCCAAGTCTCTGAAAAGCGTGGCAGAGACATTAGCACAAGAAATAAAGACTTGAAAACAAAAGATGGCCAGGACCAGAGCCCCTGGGAGGTCTTCCAGAGTCAGCCAGAACAATGCCATCAACAGGTGATCCCTTTGAGGGAAGTCTGGGCATTGGCGCTAGAGCAGATCCTGCTAAGCCTTCATGTCAGTCAGTCACAGGGGCACCTCAAGGGCAACACAAATCACTGCTACAAAGTCAATCTATCAGCCTCCCAGAGCCTGAGAGAGGAGCCCTGTCTGTTCCATACACTTCCAGTGCAAGATTCTTCAGTGCCTTTTGACAGCCACTGCACAGATGGAAGGGACTGGAGGAATCACACACTAATAAACCCCCACCTCGAGGCAGGGGGTTCAGATGCACTGAATGCCTCCTTTTGGATTGCCCTTCAGATGCCTCCTTTTGGATTGCCCTTTGTTCTCTAGGTACATGATGGATGGTAAAATACTTGGATAAGAATAAACCAGACGGGGTTGGTTTCTCTTTCTCAGGTTCTGCTTACCCTCTGGGAAACCAACTATGTTATCTAAAATGATGGCTAAGTTTAGCTCTTGCTAGTAAAGTGCTACCATGGCTTGGATGGCCATGAGTTTCAACCCTGGTGAGCTCTTAAGCTCTGCAGGGTTAAAGCCTGAAGCTCTACTTTGCAGTCCTGGAAGACACAACCCATCTCCAGTTAATCAGTGTTTACCTACCATTTGTCACCCTCTTCTACCTGATGTACTACAAACTTTTGCAGCCAACTGTGGAATCTGGCACTAGGTATATCTCAGCAGCCAGGCAGCTTTGGGTTAAATTCTTATAGCTTTCCACCACAGAAAGGGTTACTCAAGGATTTTATTGTTGTTGTTAAGTTTCTATGTTCAAAGCCCCCTGATAGCTGATTCCATGGGATATGCCAGCAGCTGACATTAACTCAAACTCTAGATTTCAACCCCCTGCTTCTGCTCTCTAGTTTTACTCCAGTTTGCACAAAACCAGATCTCAGATCAGGGAAAATGAACTTGATTTCCGCAATGGATCCACACACAAAATATCCATGGAGTTCAGTGCGAATTTCATGTCCGGAAAACATTACAGCATCAGACGCTGAGAAAATAAATTTAAATCTTTACTTTTCTTTATTTGCATTTTTCATCTTTCTGGCCCCGGAACTGCAGAAACTAATTCCCAAAATAAACAGCAGCAGCAAAGAGTGAGAACTCTTGTAAATTTCAGCAAATACTACTTTCTACAAACCTTACATCCTCTGTGGTAATTGCTTCTGAATTGTAGCAAGTCAAACTATGGGGGAAAAATGCAAATACTACTTTCTATAAACCTTAGAAACCTTAAAAATGCAAATACTACTTTCTACAAACCTTACATCCTCTGTGGTAATTGCTTCTGAATTGTAGCAAGTCAAACTATGGGGGAAAGATGTAATAAAGATTTATTAGAGGGTCATCAGATACTCAGTAATGATGTTTTTTACAAGTAGTAAGAGCAATAAATATTTTTATCTTCTTCATAAAATTTCAATTACTACAGTTATTTGTTTGGATTTTAACAATTCTCTGTAGTGCTGCAATCCAGACTCTTCAGCACAGGGCTAGTGCCTGGGATTCAAAGTGAAAATGAGGAGAATCAAAAGTGATATTGACTAACCTATTTCCACTCTCCCTACTGAATGAAGCATAAATACAAAATAAACAGCATTATTGGTTAAAAGTACAAATGGATTTTTTTAAAATAATTCCCTCAGTTTTAATAATCTTGGTTGTTACTAATAAGAAGAGTAAACAATTCTGCTTAACATTTTTAACCTGGCTTTTCTCCTTTAATTTGCAACTGGATCCATGCAAAGTAGACCCCTGTGGAACCACCACACCACCCTCGAGGAATCTGTAAAGGCACAGAGGTCCATCTGCCTTAAACCCATTTTAAAACAACATTGTTCCAGTTTAAAATCTTTTCAGAGCAACCTTTTCAAAAAGCAATAGCACAATCCAAATAAGTGGAGATGTTGGCATACCCACATGGGCTGGGTGGTGAAAAGATTCCAGGCATACTGCATAATCTCACACCCTTCCACTCTAAGGGGCCTTTCACTGATTTCATTTACAGGTGCCTGCAATCCAGGGAACGGGAAGGAGATGCAGAAGAGAACATGTGTCTGATTTGTTTTCATCTGGGTATAACTGATATTTTTTGTACTGGACTCTGAAAATTGCTTCTGGGCCTCTCTCTCCATTTCCTGCTTCCTCATAATCAGGCTCAGGGCCATTTCAGCCACTTTGGGTAGGGGATCTAAGCAGATGTGAAGTCAATTAAAGCCAAGTGTTAAGCCTATGAGACCCCAGCTGCCAATTGAAATATGCTCAGATCTCTGTAACAACAAGTGGAGTCTGCCAGCATCTCTCCATCCTGAAAAGTGGACAGATTCTGATCTCATTTACACCAGTATTAATCCAGAATAACTCCACCAATTTCAATGGATTTAGTCAGAAGTCACATCAACATAACTGTGATCAAAATCCAGCCAAATGGGAATAGTTTATAGGTTTATTAGGAAGATTGCCTTAACAGAAGTGATGCTCACCTGTTACCACTGAAAAATTGGGGCTGAGTTTTCAAAGTCATCTAATAAATAGGTACACCTAATTCCCATTATAATTAATGGGAACTGGGTGTCCAAACCTCTTGGGCAACTTTCCAGCTTTTCTCTGTGTCTCCAGCACAGACAGAGGCCTTAGTCCACACAAGCAACCTTCACTGATCTCAGCAGAAGCTCTGTGCAAGATCAAGGAAAGCAAATGACTCTGCAGCTAGGACTCCATTTCTGGGTTGCTGACATGACTGAAACCCAGAAAAAATGTCAGATTTTCAAATTCATTTTAAAATTTAATTTAGATACTCATTAAATAGAAACCCTGGAAGAAAGACGGAGGTTTTAAAGGGAATTTTCCCCTCTTCTAGTTTGCTTGAATGCAGCCCCAGAAACCTCTCCCCCACTTACTTCTAAACCCGCTGTCCCACAGAAGTTTGAATTGATGGGGGTAAATATTAATGACTGAATTGATGGGGGTAATGTGTAACTGCTCCCCTGTTTAAAATGAACCACTTTGCTATAAATAAGCAGAAGGCAAATGGGAACTGGAATTCGTCCAATAAAATGTATTCCAAGCAACTTCACCCTCTTCACGCTATCACTGAAGTCAACAGCAGAATGTGGGGGTAGCTCAATGGTTTGAGCATTGCCTACTAAACCTAGGGTTGTGAGTTTAATCCTTGAGGGGACCATTTAGGGATCTGGGGCAAAAAATCTGTCAGGGGACAGTACTTGGTCCTACTAGTGTAGGCAGGGGACTAGACTTGATGACCTTCAAAGTCTTTCCAGCTCTATAAGATAGGCATATATATATATATATATATTCCACTGACTTAAACTAGAGGCAGCACCAGGCCACAAAATGAATATTTTTTCTTGTGCCTTCTCCCAGAAGTCTCTGCTCTTTAATGATAACTACTCTTATTCTCATGTGTGATCAATACAAAAAATAGCTGCGCGCATGCGCGCGCGCACACACAAAATGTAACACACCTCCCTTGTGGTCCCTTCTAACCCCAGGATTGTAGTTCCAGGAGCAAACGCTCTTTCCTCATGGATTTCTCTCAGCTCTGCTCATTACCCGCTGCAATCCAGTGTCCCTGTCTGTGGTGCTGTTCCATGAAGAATTCAAGCCTCTTTCTGAAGGTACGAAGATCACCGGGAACGCCTCTTGTCTTGTGTAAAACACACAATACGCAGCTGCTCTGTATAAACTCGGGCTGAACATTTCAATATTAGCTACTGATCCTGGGCTCCCTTTGGGCTGCCCCAGTCAAGACAGCTTGGCCCTGACTGTCAGAGATGCTGTTGTACACGCTGACAGCAACCTGCACATCCAGCCGCAGCTGTGGGCGCCCCACACTCCCAAAATAGCCGCCCCGCCCCCTCCCCCAAGCTGGGCACGTACAGGCTGAAGCAGATAAAATCCGAGGCCGTTTTGGGGGTGCCCTTGATGGCTCATTACCCCTCCCCCACCCCACGTTATCGACCCTGTTCTGTGTTCCCTGTATTCAAATCCCCTCCCCCCCCCGCCCCGCGCGTCACCACAGGGCGGGAAGGGTTACTCGGGGTGCCAGGCCCAGGCTGCGCGGACCCTTCCCCCAGGCCTGCTGCCCCAGCGAGCACGGGGGCGGCCCCCCAGCGCAAGGCCCGGCCTCCCCGTCCGCCGGCAGAGGCACGGGGCCACTCACCTCCACACGGGCACAGCCCGACTCCCCGCCCCGCGCCTCCCTGAGCGCGCACGCGCACGGCCTGCTGGGGCTTGTAGTTTTTTTTTTACTGCCACCAGCGAGGGTCCGGCGCGCGCTTTTGAAGGAAGGGACTACATCTCCCAGAGGTCTCATCGCGTAGGGGGCTATGGTCAGCGGCGAGGGTGGCGCTGTGCACGCCGGGAAATGCAGTCCGCGTCTGCTCCCCCTGTGGAGCCGTGCGACGCCGCACTACAAGCCCCATGGTGCCTCGCGGCAGGACTCCAAGCCCCACTATAACTTCCGGGCGGAGGCCGCGCCTGCGCTGGCCTGGGCGTCGCCAGAGGAGTCCGCCATGCCGCTGCTCTCCCGGCTGTACACTGTGTTCTTCCGCCGCACCTCCACCTTCGCGCTCACCATCGTGCTGGGCGCCCTCGTCTTCGAGCGCGCCTTCGACCAGGGCGCGGACGCGCTCTACGAGCGCCTCAACCACGGGGTGAGGGGCCGCGCTCGCGCAGTTCCTGGGCCGCCGTGGCTGAAGGTCAGGCCGGGCTGTGCACTACGCGAGGCCCCGGCTCGGGCCTGGACCGTCCGTCTCCTCAGGCGCGCTCCGCGCCGTCCCCCGGTGACCTTGGCCCGGCCGGCACCGCAGCGCCTCAGGGCCCCTGCCTACGAGCGAGCAGCCACCCGGGCGGGGCCGGGCCCCTCAGCCCCGCCGGCAGCGGGGGGCGGACCCACACTCCGGGGGGGGCGAGCGGCCTCTTCCCTCAGCGTCCTTAGGACGTATCTCGGCCCTTCTGCGCTTGCGCTGCCCCCCCCCCGCTCTGTGCTGGGGGGGGGGATGTGGGGGTTCCCCGCGCTGGCCGCTCCCTGAACAGGGCGGTGGGACTTCACCTACGGGGGTGGGTGAACCTGCTTCCCGCGTAGCACAGGCTGCCTGTGAGGGGCAGGGGAGCAGCTGAGAACATGAGAGAGGCCGGACTGGGTCAGACCAAAGGTCCATGTAGCCCAGTATCCTGTCTACCGACAGTGGCCAATGCCAGGTGCCCCGGAGTGAGTGAACCTAACAGGTAAAGATCAAGTGATCTCTCTCCTGCCATCCATCACCCCCCTCTGACAAACAGAGACTACGGACACCATTCCTTACCCAGCCTGGCTAATAGCCATTAATGGACTTAACCTCCAGGAATTTATCCAGTTCTCTTTGAAACCCTGTTCTAGTCCTAGCCTTCACAGCCTCCTCAGGCAAGGAGTTCCACAGGTTGACTGTGCGCTGTGTGAAGAAGAACTTCCTTTTATTTGTTTTAAACCTGCTGCCCACTAATTTCAATGGGTGGCCTCTAGTTCTGCTATTATGGGAACAAGTAAATAACTTTTCCTTATTCACTTTCTCCACGCCATTCATAATTCTATATACCTCTATCATATCCCCCCTTAGTCTCCTCTTTTCCAAGCTAAAAAGTCCTAGCCTCTTTAATCTCCTCATACGAGACCTGTTCCGAGACCCGTTCCAAACCCCTAATCATTTTAGTTGCCCTTCTCTGAACCTTTTCTAATGCCAGTATATCCTTTTTGAGATGAGACCACATCTGTACACAGTATTCAAGATATGGGCGCACCATGGATTTGTATAAGGGCAAGAAGATATTCTCTGTCTTATTCTCTATCCCTTTTTTAATGATCCCTAACATCCTGTTTGCTTTTTTGACTGCCACTGCACACTGTATGGACATCTTCAGAGAACTATCCACGATGACTCCAAGATTTTTTTTCCTGAGTAGTTGTAGCTAAATTAGCCCCCATCATATTGTATGTATAGTTGGGGTTATTTTTCCGATGTGCATTACTTTACACTTATCCACATTAAATTTTCATTTGCCATTTTGTTGCCCAATCATTTAGTTTTGTGAGATCTTTTTGACGTTCGTCACAGTCTGCTTGGGTCTTAACTATTTTGAGCAGTTTAGTATCTGCAAACTTAGCCACCTCACTGTTTACACCTTTACCAGGTGTATGCTGACTTCTCTTTTAAAGAGGCTGTGATCATGTCTAGGCCAGGCATTAGAAATGTCATGAGACTTTCTGCACAGGAATCTTACAAGTATTTATTGTACCAATTGGTTGGATGGTTTTGGGTCCAGCTTGACTCTGTTGTCTACAGTGTTTTTTCCTTGCTGTGAATGAGGAGCCAGAAGCTGCAGCAGTTTGGTGGGTTTTTTAACCTGCAGGTCCACACACTAGGGTAGTGGTAGGAACCTGCAAAATTGTCTGATCCTAGACTGACTCCCTATACAAATATACTTAAAGGCTACTTACATTCCCTTCCTGCTACTGTGGCTTACCTAATGCAGATCCTGAGTATGGGGCCCCAGGCTGAGGCATGGGTGCACTGCGCCAGTCTCTTGTGGCACTCACCTGGAAAAACACATATGGCAAAGAGGCATCAATAGATGCTTCTGCTCCAAGTCTCATACTCCTCCCTGTACCCAGTCACCAGAGGAGACAGAGCAAAGCTACTATAAAACTATTAAATAAAATGCAGAAAAGTATGCCTGAATAGAAGGAAGATATGGCAGCAAGTATGAGTTGAGAGGAAGGGGACATGGTCTCATTCTGCCAGTCCACTGCAAGAGGCAGCTTCACCAAAAATGATGGGACCCGTTATCCTAATAACTCCATTCTACAGTGCAATTTCTCTTCTTGAAGTTACCCCAGAATGCTTATTTCAGGTGTGTGGTGCCTTGTGGAATAAGTGCTTTGGTATTCCTGGACTGCACTGGTCTGGCTAGGTAAGGCGTTGTGTGGATATGCCAAAGTGGTCACCCAACAAGTGCCACTAGGATATGCTGTCAAGGGCAAGACACCAAATGGGACAGCAATGGCAGGAAACGCCAGTGTGTTCCTCACTTGTAGGCATTCCCTGTAGGTGAAAGTAAAAAATTCAGCCCAGCATCACTGGGACACATATATAAGACTTCTTGCTTCTGTTTTTTTCAAATGCAGAAACTGTGGAAACACATCAAGCACAAGTATGAGACAGAAGAAAAGTGAAGCGAGAGCTGCAGAAGCCATGTGGGGGTGTCTGTATCCCCTTGTGCAAACTCTTCAGTTGCCTGATACCAGTTACCAAGAATGAAAATGAGCTTCTGGCTGAAGAAATCTGTGCCAGAGTACATCACCAACTTCATCTGTGGCAGAAACCTTGATGGACTTCAGGATTTACTCCTTGTTAAAACTTTCTGTTAAACTAATAAACTCACTAACCTGTACCTCTTGTGCTTACATGGTCAGTTAACTTCCCCTGTGCTCCATATGTAAATAAGTGTTAACCACAAGATGTAGGGCTCTAAATTAATGTGGCATATAAAGTCTTATTTCTGTGGCACTAGTATGGAAAATCATAAGCTGTTTGTTTTTAGTGTAACCTAAAAAGTGGAAGTGCACATACAGCTAAAAGCCTTTGTCAATATTTACTGCTTCTTCCTGGTAAACATTCCAACTTAAACTCATAGATCAATGTATAGGCAGGAGCAATAGCTTTAAATAGGCAGGCAAGAGCTAGCCAGTCTCTAATCAGAAATAGTATCTCCTAATATTCTTAACAGCACTTTCTTTAAAAAAGTTATTCTTCTAGCATTCAAACCCATCTTTCACTTTGCTCTCAGTTGAACTCAGCACTTGAGTCTCTATTTAAATGTGTTTTTTCCAGTAATTAGTAATCAAATTACCCAGTTTTGGTTCTGGGGCTTTATCTTTGTTACATGTCAGACAAGCCATCTAGCCTTTGCTTGCTGACAAATGATATGCACTTGTTCAGCAAGATGGCTCCCTCAATAGTATTGATTTTAATTAAAATCTTAATTTTCAAATATCCTTCAGGGAGAAGTGCTGCTTTGTTTTCAGACAGCTGGCCTGAGCTGCACTTGAAAAACAAACTGAACCCTGGGGAAGAAGGGCTAAAATGAAGGGGTTGTAAATAGGATGTACAGCTGGTGTATTCTCATCACATCTGTGAGCCCTATAAGCTCTGGAAAAGTGACTAACTCATTTTAAATTTAGTATAAGGCTGGAGCTCTGCATTAGCATGCGGGGAGGGCTGTAGTGATCTGTCTTGAATGTTCTGTTCAGCCTCCTCTTAGGCTAGGCATATGCTGAAGTGATGGTGGAGGTGTCTTCTTTTGCTGTTTGACACAGTACATAAGGTGCTAAACCCATAGTGCCTGTCCCAGGTGCATAAAGCTAAATATCATACAGGCATGGGGGACGGGTAAAAAGCAAGCAATGGGAAGCGACATGGCAATACTATAGTGAGATTGTAGCTCTATCTATACAGCAGCAGGCAAGACATTCCCCAGAATGGGTCGACTTCCCTGCTAGCCGAGCCTGGAGCAGGGGTGTTGGATGGGATTTTATGCAAGCAGCTAGCCCAAGCTGTCATGCTTGGTTTTGTGTCAGGGTGCTATCAGCCTGCTAGGTGGAGGAGGGCTAGTGCCTTTCTGTAATGGGAAGCACCTTTAAGTCTCTCCTCCTAACTGATAGCAGTGCCATCAGTTCCCATGACCTATTTCCAAAAACCCTCTTCCTTCACAGAGCAGGAATTGAAGTTATAAAGCATTAGCTATCTGATTCCTTAAAGTTTAAGAGTAGTCCCACAGGAATCTGGTTTTAGTGCATGGGGATGATAGAAACCAGCTACCTCCTACCCATCCGGTCCAGTACTGCACAGACCAAACTGGCTACCAGTCCTACATAGCCCCTGCTTGAACTGTCTTTCTACTTGTTACATTTCCACTAATGTACAATTGAAGTTTTGATGGATGACTGTGAGAGGTGGAATGGAGCTTACTACAGCAGTAGTATGAACTGGAGAAAAGCTTTATGGATACTGAAAATAGATTAACCACAGTGGGTGCCATTTATACGTGGTGGGTAAGGAGGATTTACCAGTATTTTGTTAGAATAAAAATGGCTGGTGTAGATGCCTAGCAGCCTTAGAGTGCTTTTACAGAAGCACCCTAGGGGGTAGGATTTAGGCCAGAGGTCTCAAACTCAAATGACCACGAGGGCTGCATAAGAACTAGTGCATTGGCCTGAGAGCTGCCTCACTGACACGCCCCCACCTTGCTGCCCCAGGCCCCACCCCACTCCACCCCTTCCATGAAACCCCACCCTGCCCCACTGCCTCCTGAGTGCACAGCTCCTCGCTCCTCCCCCTGCTTTCTGGAAAGCACTAAGCACCCCCAACACCTGTTTGGCAGTGGGAAACACCTGGAGGTAGGTGCGGGGGAGCACAGGGAGCTTGGCAGCTGCAGGAAATAAAGTGGGTGGAGAGAAGGCATGTGGGGAGCTTGGTGGGCCACACAAAATAACCCCCCGGGTCACGTGTTTGAGACCCCTGCCTTAGGTGAACTACTCCACTGCCTACCGACTCTGAGCCTCAGCGTTACACCTACAACTATACAGAAGTAGAGTCAAAAATGAAGAGTAATACAGCATGCTATTAAATTTATTAACTTTTTTAACAACTTCTTTACTTCTATCAAAGCTCACCCCTGCACTGGGCTGCACCCCCACTCCACTCCTGCTCTTCCAACCCCTTCCCTTCCCCTTCAAACCCCTTCCCCAAAGTTCCCCCCGTCCCTGCCCCTAGTTCAACCCCTTTCCTAAATCCTCAACTCTTCTCCCCCTCCTCCCCTCTGCGGGAGGCTTACCACTCCTGGCCCCTCCCTCCCGGAAACTGCTATGCAGCCAGAGAAATAAATAATTTTTTTGGGGGGTGGGGGTGGGGAGCTTGGCAGGTGGCAGGAAAGGGCTCCGCAGGCTGCATGTTTGAGACCCCTGATTTAGGCCTTGCTGGGCTAATTCATCTAAAAAAAAAGTATCAACCCCACCTTTGCTTCTAGTGTAAGTTTTACCTGCAGTGCTGATAGCTTTGTGCTATGCTGAACTAGGGATGGCAGTTTCAGCAGCCTTGAAGCTCGAGTTACCTAGCAATGAATACACGTTAGATGGCCAGGTGTGGTAGCAAGTGTGGCAAAAAGCAAATATTCTAAGCAAATATTCTTAGGCAAGGAGAAAGCTATGAAAGTACAAGGGTTAAATAGTTTCCCATGACAATGGCTTTTGGGAAAGCACAAGTGTTAAATTAATTTCTTTTACCCCATGCCCTAGTGGGCTGCTGAATTGTGCAGAAAATCTTATCCTGTGAACATTCAGGGCTTTATCCTCTTTGCATAATGGTGACAGCCCTTTCCGTTCTTTCTGAAAGCAGCCCCAGTGTTATAGCACTAATCACATAGCTGTACAGTCTCCTCCCCCTGCGTATAACTTGGCAGTGAGGGACGTGCACACAAAGCTTAATACAAAAGCCTGCCTTCCGCAGTATTTGGAGAAAAGCCACATGTAGTACTACACACACTGAAACAAGGGCTAGAACACTGGAAATCTTCAAGTGTGGTGCATTTTAAGTAGCAGCAACGCCCCAAAAATAAATTGCTCGACTTTCTTTGGAGCAGGTTAATCTACCACAACCCATTTGTTATCTGCTTATGTGTGGAGCTAATGTACTCATCCTACATTTGAAAATAAACAGTATAAATCTCCACGCTAGTGAGCAGAACACATTTTAAATGTGCAGATATTTAGTGACAACTGTTATTAACATTTGGACCACAGCCAGCTAGCGCCCTCTCCAGTCTGTCTAAGCTGTTGTAAGGTAGACCTCACCATGGTTTCTGAGCACCTTACAAATAGATTAAAGTGACCTCAGGACCAGTCTCATTCTGTAGAAGTGACGTTTTGTATGACAAGATTGTTTCTCTTGAGACCTCTGTCAGCAGCCAGAGATTGCTATTTACTAGCTCATAGCGTTCCCCATGACAGGTAGGACCTGAGCAGTTCTGCTTAATGAGTGGTGACAAGTAGCTATTGGGAAAGCAACCCTAGGGACTCTGACTGCAGAGGCAAATCCCTGCATGGCTTCCCCTCATTTAATTTGCATACAGCACTCATCTTGCTTTATCTGCTTCGATAGTGAATGTATTTCAAAGGGGCTTTGGTCCATGCCTATCTACTGCACACCTCACTTCATTAAACAAGCTCACTGCTCACAGATACAGACAGATTAGATTAGATGGGGTTCACTGACGGAAATTGCAGAAAACACCAAGCCGAAAGATTCACATTCTTTATCTGCATGTTTTTATACACATTTCTCGCTCAAGGGAGAGGAATTTAAAGTACATCACCATACAGCTGAACACCTACGGCTTGGTCAGCTGTTGTGCGTTTGTTTCTGTACATCCCATGAGTCGACTGCAGGATAAGGCACCATGCATGTGGAGTGGGCAGCTGTAGCTAATGGTGCAGGCGAACCTCACTGCCAGCTGTAGTGCTCATTCTAAGTGCTCAGCTATGCTGGTTGGATGCCCCAGGCTGTTGCAGGAGCAGTTTCTTATATGAAAATAAAGTTCTCACAGAATCATTATAAACAGTTTTAAAAAAACCTGAATGGCTGTCGGAGCCTATCCTATGCATCTGAGAGACCTGCTGCTGCAATAGCTGTATTGAGAACCAGCACAGCAACAAGCCTGCGTCATGGGCAGTTCCTATTCGTAAATGGAAAGCTCTCCCAAGGGCTGGGTGATCCCAGTTCAAATGGAAGGGCTGGGTCTTGCACCGTAACCTTAACATCAGGAGGCCCTCAGAAGTGAAGGCTTGAATCCAGTGCAATGCCTTGGGCGAAGAGTCCCTTAGGAAGGGATCATGCCTTTGTTCCGTTTCCTGTCAGCCATGACTCGGCGGTTATGATTAGCTCTTGCCCCTTTGTTGGCTTCCTTCTTCCTTCGGTCCTGGACTGTATCCCGGCTCTGTCCATGCCCCTTGGGGTTTCCTACAACAGCCGGGGTGTTGTCATGCTTGTACCTGAAGTTGAGATAAAAATGGGAATCACCACACGTTCTGCACAAGGCACACTGAGGATCACAAATCCAATTTCTCTTTCTAAGACAAAGGATCCTGAGAAAAGATCCAATGTGGGGAAAGCATACCTGAGGGGAATCCATCCACGCAGCCATCTCCCCCGACGAGTGAGCTGTGCAGCACTTCTAAAGTATCTGAACAGTATCCATCAGCCATGTGAGGACAGCTCACTCTTCCTGCTTTTAGCATGCTAGCAGCCAGCCAGACATTGCGCTGGAGTCTTGCGCTGTCCAGGCATCCCCTGTGGCAGTTACTGAGGATCTGGAAAGTTCCTGTACCCCAAAATCTTACTAATCTTACGCAGGTTCCTGTTCTCCCTTTCCCCATATAACTGCAGCAGTAGCATTGTGTGTGCCAGCAAGGGGCGTTGCCAGATATCCCTGCCCCTTGGTGTAGCTGCACTCTAGACAGCCAAGTGGACACTGAGGAAGATGTTGGAAATGGTGTCACTCCCAACAACTCTTTCAAAAGATGGACTGTCAGTTCTGAAAGCCAACCCGAGGCTACATGTACACTGCACACCTTATAACAGTGCGGCTGTGCAGCTAAAGCACAGCCATTGTAATGTAAGTAGTGTGTCCGCTCTCCTGACGACTCAACAAAACCACCCCCAACAACAGGTGATAACTTCATCACCGGGAGAGCGTCTCCCACCACCAAAGCGCTGTCCACCCAGGTGCTTTTTGTCATTAAAAAATTATTATTCAGGGTCTGTTTGTTTTTTCCACACTCCCGAGCGACAAAAGTTTTAATGGTGAAAGTGCAGTGTAGACATAGCCTAAGATCTGGAGCTTCCAGTCAACTCACGGGGCAACATACCATTGTGGCTGGAGCCCTGAGGAGACAGGAATATTCCAACCAGGTGCAACAGTCAGGGAGTGTTTTGCCACTGACTTCAGTGGATCCATGAGTCACCCCTGGAGAGGGATTCAATCTTACCCTTTCCTTGCAAGGTAAGTCATGCGTCTGGCTTCAGCTCTCTCCCTCAGCACTGCTGGGTCCTGCACAAAATGGTCCTGCTGTGGGATGGAAATAAAGTCTTTAATCTCATTATTCGGCATGACTTGGGGAGCTACACAAACCTGACTTCTTGTGGCTCCCTGGTGTGGGGAGAGTCCCCCACGTCCCTCAGCTGAAATTATTCATTACAGCCAAATAGTCCTCCAGGATCAGTGACAGGGAGTAGCTGAGGTGAGATGCCAAATCAATCAAAGTGAAAAGCATCTGAAAATTTGAACTGTGGAAAAAGCTAATGTACTCAATGCTTTTTTTGGCTCTGTCTTCACGAACAAGGTCAGCTCCCAGACTACCCCACTGGGCAGCACAGCATGGCGAGGAGGTGACCAGCCCTCTGTGGAGAAAGAAGTAGTTCAGGACTATTTACAAAAGCTGGACGAGCACAAGTCCATGGGGCCGGATGTGCTGCACCCGAGGGTGCTAAAGGAGCTGGCGGATGTGATTGCAGAGCCATTGGCCATTATCTTTGAAAACTCATGGTGATCAGGGGAGGTCCCGGATGACTGGAAAAAGACTGATGTAGTGCCCAGCTTTAAAAAAGGGAAGGAGGAGGATCCGGGGAACTACAGGCCAGTCAGCCTCAGCTCAGTCCCTAGAAAAATCATGGAGCAGGTCCTCATGGAATCAATTCTGAAGCACTTAGAGGAGGGGAAAGTGATCAGGAACAGTCAGCATGGATTCACCAAGGGCAAATCATGCCTGACTAACCTAATTGCCTTCTACGATGAGATAACTGGTTCTGTGGATGAGGGGAAAGCAGTGGACGTGTTAGTCCTTGACTTTAGCAAAGCTTTTGTTATGGTCTCCCACAGTATTCTTGCCAGCAAGTTAAAGAAGTATGGGCTGGATGAATGGACTATAAGGTGGACAGAAAGCTGGCTAGATTGTCAGGCTCAACGGGTAGTGATCAATGGCTCCATGTCTAGTTGGCAGCCGGTATCAAGCAGAGTGCCCCAGTGGTCAGTCCTGGGGTCGGTTTTATTCAATATCTTTATCAGTGATCTGGAGGATGGCATGGATTGCACCCTCAGCAAGTTTGCAGTTGACACTAAACTGGGAGAAGTGGTAGATACACTGGAGGGTAGGGATAGGATACAGAGGGACCTAGACAAATTAGATGACTGGGCCAAAAGAAATCTGATGAGGTTCAACAAGGACAAACGCAGAGTCCTGCACTTAGGACGGAAGAATCCCATGCACTGCTACAGACTAGGGACCAAATGGCTAGGCAGCAGTTCTGCATTATGGACCTAGGGGTTACAGTGGACGAGAAGCTGGATATGAGTCAACAGTGTGCCCTTGTTGCCAAGAAGGCTAACAGCATTTTGCGTTGTATAAGTAGGGGCACTGACAGCAGATCGAGGGATGTGATCATTCCCCTCTATTCGACATTGGTGAGGCCTCATCTGGAGTACTGTGTCCAGTTTTGGGCCCCACACTACAAGAAGGATGTGCAAAAATTGGAAAGAGTCAAGGAGAGGGCAACAAAAATGATTAGAGGGCTGGAGCACATGACTTATGAGGAGAAGCTGAGAGAACTGGGATTGTTTAGTCTACAGAAGAGAAGACTGAGGGGAGATTTGATAGCTGCTTTCGACTACCTGAAAGGGGGCTCCAAAGAGGGTGGATCTAGACTGTTCTCAGTGGCAGCAGATGACAGAACAAGGAGTAATGGTCTCAAGTTGCAGTGCGGGAGGTTTAGGTTGGATATTAGGAAAAACTTTTTCCCTAGGAGGGTGATGAAGCACTGGAATGGGTTCCCCAAGGAGGTGGTGGAATCTCCTTCCTTAGAGGTTTTTAAGGTCAGGTTAGACAAAGCCCTGGCTGGGATGATTTAGTTGGGGTTGGTCCTGTTTTGAGCAGGGGGTTGGACTAGATATCTCCTGAGGTCCCTTCCAACACTGATATTTTATGATTCTATGAATTGTACTTGGGGGGACACTTCACAGTCCAACTTCCCACAGCCTGCCATTCTGAAAAGCAGAGCTGCTTCAATGCTATGCAAACAGACTCATGCTTTGGTAAGGGAAACCTCACACTGTTACTGGTGAGGGCTTCAACAGGTGAAACAGACAGGGCACACAATAGAACCTAGTGCCAATTCCCATCCGCCTACAAATTAAGCTAGTAACCTTTGTTGTTTCCTTTTCAGTCTCCTCCACTTCCTCCTCCTCTTCTTCTTCCTCCTCCTCCTGTCCTTTGGGTCTCAGGACTTGAGGGATGGTAAATGGCCTGGGAATTTGAGAGAGAAAGGTGAAAGATTCACTACTATTTCATCTGAGCAATTCCAATATTAGAATATTTTAAAGACACGTCTGCATTAGAAGAAGGGCAGTTCTTTGAAGAAGTGAAATCCACAGCATGTATGGACCTGTCTAATTTGTAAGCAAGTGAACTGAATTAGAAAATCCAGAGAGAAAGAGAGCAGCCAATGCCAAATTTGCCATGTTCCAATGACTTCCAGGAGATCTGCAATTGGTGACTATTGACTAATAGGGAGAAGTGTCTTAGTGGAACGTGTATCCTTGATTTCATATTTAATACTTCACCACCTGTACATCTGGTCTAGCTGTAGGGTCATATACATTGGGGGTCAAGTGCAGCCCTATTGTAATTCCACACAGGTCAATGGAGATCTCCCCCAGACCCACTCTAGGATAGGGATGCCACCTCTGACATACAAAAAATCCAGACATCCAGGATGATCCGGAGCCCATAAAACTGGCCAGTTGGCCGTGTGATTTCCTGGGACAGCTACCTCAGAAAAGGGATGATCCTGGGAAAACCTGGATGGGCAGCAACACTACCCCAGGATGAATTTGGGGGCCGTGTATTTGGTTTAGTTCTCCCTTTTTATACATGCACATCTTCAGTTCCCTGTGAAATGTTCTTCTCACATCTGTCAGATCTAGATTAAGAAGGGACAGTTTAAAACACTTACTATCCAGTGCCACCTTAAGGCAGGGACATGTACTGGGTGAATTGCAAGGGAGAGGAGAAAGGCAGAAAAGACTTGAGACATGCAAGGGACAACAAAGCTACGCAAAAGAAAACTTGCCTTCCACTAGGAGACCACCCCCAGAAAGCATTGTGTAAGGGCAATGGCATTTGATGGTTAATTCTCTCTAGATCTCAGCACACAGACAGTGATGGGGCTGGGGGTTGTACGTAGGCGTATCAGCTCACCTTAAGTGCACACCATATTAAAATCAGGTATCTGCTCAAAACAGCCCCCACTTTAAAACTGCTGTGATTGGTCAGAGGCTGTCCCATTGATTCTCAGTTGCACTCATGCTGGCTTTGCGCCAGCTGGGGTGTCCTTCACACAGGAGAAAAATCCATCGGCTTTATGGCCCCTTTGCACACCTCGAGCAGCGCAAAGGGCCTGGAGCGAAGAAGAGAAAAACTATCCCTTTATTTCTGTCTCTAATGTAGTTCTTCTAAAGGATTCCATTGGATTTCAAATCTGTAGTTGTGTCACCGAGGAAATTAAAACTAAAAGCACAACAGCCTTTGTTTTATATCAGACGCCCAGGCCTGATCTTCAGAAGTGCTGAGCTCCGTCAGACCTCCCAGAAAAACCAGTGAGAAGGGCGGGTGCTCACAACTTCTGAAGATCAAGCCCCAGTGAGTTACAGGTGAACTGTAAGACACAAGGGGCGGGGCGGGGGACGGGGGATGCATTGCCAAACAAGAACATGGGTTCGCTTTTTCTTACTGTTTGCCCAGTGGCTTTTCTGCACTGGGGTGGGGAGAGAAACAAGCATATGAGGCCAGTTCACACCCTCCGTCCCCAATGACTAGCATTCCCCTCAGTGCAAGCTTAATGTCTCTGAGCAAAGCCTCCAGCTCAGGTTTTAAAACTGAGCTCAGGCAGCATCTGGTTCCATACCTGGAGAAAGGAATGGGGAGCGTGACAACTCCCTGTTCCCAAGGCTGGGATAAGCTCCCTGGGAAGCAGGAAAAGGGGAGACCCAGAAACCCCTCCTCCAGGCCGGGAGCAGAAAGAGCAGAGAGGTGTCTCCGAGCCCCTCTGTCTGGGGTGATAGCAGAAGCACGGGAGCGGAAACCAGCGCGCAGGACAAGCATTTTCTGCCGGACGCTGTGCTAGTGTGCAGCCACCTGGCTTACAGGAGACACCAACCATCCCCTTCCTGCTGGCCAAAGATGCTGTACTCACCTCCTACTGATCAGCTCATCGTCTGAGTCAGCATCGTTCGCCCCCACCTGGTTGCCGTCATAGGTGTCATCATATTCATCCTCGTAGTCAGCCCTATAGAACTGGGCTTCCCCCTCCTGCTCAGGGACCTCCTCGACGATCACACTGTACTGGCTGTAGCGTTCCTTCTGCTCAGCTATCAGGCGCTTGTCGTTCAGTAAACTCTTTGTCGTATCCTTGTCCTTCCTGCACGATGGTGGAGGGGCAGAAAGAAATAAAGGCAGGTCAGAGTTGCTGGATTTTTTAAATAAATGGAAATTTATGCACCATCTGGTGATTACATTTTATTCATCTTGCTCCAGCACCTTTCGTCTCAAAGAAACTCACAACCATACGCCTCAGTGCTTCCCCTCCTGAGGTAAGTAATGGAGACGCAAAAGGATCATTTGACCCACTAATGAAAACAGCCACTTCTGGTTTGGAACACAACAGCTATTTAATAGCACCCCGCAAGATTGTGCAACAGGTCAGACCAGGAATGGAGACTGCCACCTCCAGCGGAAATTGCTGAGGCGATGTTAAGAATGGCCAAATGCAATTACTCACGTTGGAATTTGACCAGGACCAAACTCTCCCCCAAAGTATCATGGACTGTGACTGACTACACGTGGTCAGGGCCTGGAACTTGTCTCAGCTGAGAGGTGGCGTGTCCACGTGCACAGTGCCCTTTAACGCCAGGCTGCAGCAGTCCTGGTTCATTGTGGTTAAGTATCTGTATTGCAGTAGCGCCGAAAGGCACAAATCAGGGCTCAGTGCTGTTTTTACTAGGTGCTGTCAAAGTCAAAGAGCTTCCAACCTAAGTGTAGGATGAGAGAAAGCAGCTGAATACAAACAAACAGCTGAGGGGAGCACAAGATAACAGTGAGATGATTATGAGAACTGCACTAAGCAGCGGCTGGAAAAGCGGGATTCAGAGGGGAAAAGACAGCAGAACAAAACACCAAGCAGGGAGATCTGCTTCAGCCAGGAAATCGGAGCCCACAATAACACCACTCTGCAGACCTGTTGCACTTTATCTAAATATCTCAATTCACTTAAACACCCATCAATTAAGCCTCATCCAACCCCTGTGAGGCAAGTAATATTATACCCATACTATTAATGTTACCATATTTCAGCCGTCAAAAAAGAGGACATGAGGGGGGGACACCCTAGCCTTGCCCCCACCCCATCCACTCCCTCCCACTTCCCACCCCCCTCAGAACTCCCAACCCCCTCTTATCCCCTGACTGCCCGTTCCTGCGACCCCTGCTCCTAACTGGCCCCCAGGACTCCATCCCCTATCTAAGCCTCCCTGCTCTTTGCCCTTTGACTGCCCCCCAGGAGCCCACCTCTTATCTACACCTCCCTGCTCCTTGTCCCCTGACTGCCCCATCCTGGGACCCATGCCCCTAACTCCCCTCCAGGAGCCCACCCCCATCTAAGCCTCCCTGCAGCTCCTTGTCCCGACTGCTCCCTCCTGAGGGCCCCCCCACCCTAACTGCCTCCTTAGGAACCTACCCCTAACAGTCCTCTGCTTGCCGTGACCCTTATCCCCCTGCTCCCTGACAGAACCCCTGATCCATCCAACCCCCACAACTCCTTGTCCCTTGACTGCCCCCTCCAGAAACCCTTTCAACCCCCCCCCCCACCTTACCGTGCTGCTTAAAACAGCGTGTGGGGCTCCATGTGGAGCCGACATGCTGCCTTGCCCCCACTACAGCCAGTCCCTGCAGGGGAGAAGGATCTGCAAATGGCCCCGGCCAGCGATCTCAGAATGGGGAGGGAGAGGAGCTGCCCAGTGATCGGAAGCTGTGAGGGAGGGGTGGGATGTGGCTGCAGAGCTCCATGCCAATGGCTGAATCCAGCCAGCAGCCCTGTCAGCTGCAGCGCTCTGCATGGGGGAAATCCCGGATATTTGTAGATATTTATAAATTCCCCCCCTGCTATTTTTAACCAAAAAAGCCGGACATGTCCAGAAGAATCCGGACAAATGGTAACTCTAATACTATAGATAGGGAAATCAAGACACAGAGGAACAGCTAATATTCAGATAGGCCAATGATTTAGCATGCCTCAGTTGCACGCGGACCTGGATGATCAGGCGTGCTAAGGTCCTGTACAGTGATCGAGACCTTGTGATGCTGAGGTTGTAAACTACAGATGAGAACTTACTGCAGACTTACGGGGTAATCCTTTTCTGAGTCTACTTGGGACAACTTACAGCTCCCAAAGCCTGAGGAGAATTCACATCTGAATCCAGAATTCATTCCGAATCTGCAAAGTCTCTTCATACTACTAGGGTATTACTAGTCTGATGAACAGGTGTATCAAGAATTGCCAGGTTCCTGTGACATTCTTGGCTCTGAGCATCAATTCCGTTCCTATTCACAATCCTCAAATTGCTTTCCCTTACTCCATGAATTACTGCTTCTGTTGCTTCTTCCACTGTTCCTGTTGCTGTGCTTAATTTAGGTGCAATCAATTCCAAATGACCCTGCAAATGTTTTGCTTTACTCACGGTTGCTGCCCAGGCTGAGCTAAGAGTTCCTGCTAGTATTCAGCAATGAGGCTGACTAAGCATTTCATAATTGTTTTCTGTTGAGACGACCTGATGGCTTTGCAACAAGGCTGCACTGAAGTACACAAGGCTGTGTCTGCACTACGCAGACTGTACTAGCAAAGCTATGTCAGCATCTCTACACCAGCATGACACCATAGTGTAGATGCAATTTACACCAATGGAAGGGGGTTTTTCCCTCGGTGTACGAACGTCACCTCCCCGAACCATGTTCATTACATCCACCTATCCGTTCTTCCATCAACAGAGCTGCGTCTACCCTGGGGGTTAGACTGGCATAGCTGTGTCGGTCACGAGGTGGCTTTTTCACTCTCTGACCAAGATAGCTATGTTGACCTAACTTAAGTGTAGACCATGCCTAACGTAGGTCAACTTACAACCACTACAGTAATTACTGTGGTGGTTCATGTCCACGCTAGGAGTGCTTCCACCAACTTAAGAAGAGCAGTGTGGAGGGCTGAGAGCCTGGGCTCTCAACTCCACATGCAGCTCCCCACTGGGAGCCCAGCTGTCCCCCTGCACCCACAGCTCCCCACTGGGAGCCCAGCTGTCCCCCTGCACCCACAGCTCCCCACTGGGAGCCCAGCTGTCCCCCTGGACCCACAGCTCCCCACTGGGAGCCCAGCTGCTCCACCCTGGGCTCTCAGCTCTCCACTCCCCACTAGGAGCCTAACTGCCCCCCAGGCTCTCGACTCCCCGCTCCCCACCAGAAGCCCAGCTGCCCCCCCGGGCTCTCAGTTCCCTGCCAGGAGTTAGGCAGCTGCCCGGGCTCTCCATGCTTGGAGCCTAGACGGCTGCCAGGTTCCTAGCAGGGAGCCTCAGTGCAGCTGGGCTCCCAGTGAAGAGCAGGAAGCTGGACGGGCACAGCCCGTTGGAGCGGGGAGCCAGGAGCCAGTCAGGCTTTAGCTGGAAGCCCCCATCCACCCCGGGGTGACAGCCTGAGCTGCTAGCAGCTTTCTTGTCAATTTCCCGGCTCCATGGAGATGACAGCCAACAGCCAATACAAGTGAGACACTGTGACATCTAACTACCCCGACATAAGCCTCTCCTGGCAGTGGAGTTGTGATATCGGTGCTATATGGCACTTACATCAGCAGGAGCAAGGCCAGAGTGTGGACAATGACATAGTTGGGTTGACATAAGCTGATGGTGCAGACCAGACTTTAGACACCAATTCTAGAAAGACCTTGGGATTGTTCTTTCTATCCCACAGAGTTCAGGAACATAACACTGAGAACATACTTGGACCCCAGGGACAGGGTCAGCGGGCCGGGGGATGGCTGTACCCCTACAACTGGTTATATAAGAATTGTGAACATCCTATTACATTTGTTACCCCGCCCCATCCTGCTTGGTTGTCTCATGCACCTCTTACGTCTTGTCTTCTGGGTCAACAGTCCCTGCCCCGAAATGTTTACATTTATTATAAATTTGTCCAGCAGCTAGTACGGGGTGGGTGGGGGGAGAGGGTGGACAGGACGGGGGGACACAAACTACAGCCCGGGAGCTGTTTTAAGCCAGCCTGCAAGCCACACCAGCGGCTCAGCCCCAGTCTGGCTGGGGGGCTGGGTCAGGGCCGCACCACGCGGCTCCTAGAAGTCTCAGCATGGCCCCGCTCCAGCTTCTACACGCTCCAATAGGAGCTGGGGGGGGGGTGCCTTCAGGGGGGAATCAATTTTTTTTTAATTTTTTTTTTTTTTTTTTTTTTTTAAGGTCAGAAGGGACCATTATGATCATCTAGTCTGACCTCCTACACAACGCAGGTCACAATCTCACCCACAGATTTCTGTCCCAGATTCCTAAATGGCCCCCTCCAGGATTGATCTCAAAACCCTGCATTTAGCAGGCCAATGCTCAAACCACTGAGCTATCCCACCTGTCAGAGTCGGAGAAGGGACATGCCACTGCTTCCGGGAGCTGCTTGAGGTAAGTGCTGCTCAGAGCCTGCACCCCCTAAGCCTCACCCTACACCCCAATCCCCAGGCCTGATCCCCCTCCCGCTCTCCAAACCCCTCAATCCCAGCTCAGAGCACCCTCCTGCACCTCAAATGCCTCACCCCTAGGCCCACCCCAGAGCCCGCAACCCCAGATAGAACCTTCACCCCTTTCCGCACCCCTCCCCCAGCCCTGATCCCCTTCCCACCCTCCGAACCCCTTGGTCCCAGCCCAGCGCACCTTCCTACACCCCAAACTCCTCATCCCCAGCCCCATCCCAGAGCCCGCACCCCCTGCCGCACCCCAACCCCAATTCTGTGAGCATTCATGACCCGTCATACAATTTCTATTCCCCGATGTGGCCCTTGGGCCAAAAGTTTCCCCACCGCTGAACTAGTATGAGGCCCAGCCAGGTTGTGGTCTTGTTAAACAACAACAACGGAACTCTAGTAAGATAAAGAGCAAGCACCTCTCTGGTTTTTGGGAGGGAGGCAAAAAGAGTAGAGATCACTGAGACCCACAGGGAGCTGGGGTGTAGGAGTGGGTGAGGGGTGCAAGATCTGGGAGGGAGTTTGGGTACAGGCGGGGGCTCCAGGCTGGGGCAGAGTGCGGCCTCCCACCAGGCAGTTACCTCCGGCGACTCTCAGTCAGTGGTGCAGCACGGCTGTAGCTAAGGCGGAGTCCCTGCTTACCCCAGCCCCACACCGCACCTGGAAGGGGCCAACACACCCCTTGGCCTCTGGGACGTGGGGGGCACATGGCTCCGCACCTTCCCCTCTCCTCAAGCACCACCCCCGCAGCTCCCATTGGCCACGGCTCTCCATCTCCAGCCAATGGGAGCTGTGGGGGCGGTGCTTGCAGGCAGGAGCAGCACGTGGAGGGAGACCCCTGTCCCCCCACCTCTGGGGCGGTGCTGGCTACTGCCGCTTCCAGGAGCAGCGTGGGGCCAGGGTAGGCTGGGACCCTACCTTATTGGCTGCCCTGCTGCACCACCAGAGATCGCGATCGACTGTGAGATCCTCTAGGATCAACCGGTTGGTGTCCACTGGCCTAGCTGATGTCAGCCAGCAGGGAATGGTTTGGATAAGGTATGGAGCATTGCTGAGTCTCACATGCATGTGATGTCTGGTGCTTTGATCAGAGGAATGTGGTGAATGGGGGTGGGAGATAGCCCAGCTACATCGCTCAGGGGTGTGAAAATTCACACCCCTGGGCAACGCAGTTAAGACAACCTACCCCCTGGTGTAGCTGCCACTTCTCCGGGAGGTGAATTAACTACTGACGCTGTAGTGAATGTCTACACTTAAACCGCTGCAACTGTGCAGCTGTAACATTACAAGTGCAGACATAACCTGAGTCTGGGGATTTTCCAGCTGTAGTTAGACAGTTCAAAGGTAGGTATTTTGGCCAGCAAGGCAAGCAACAATTTCCTTTTTCACAGCCTGTGACGCTGGCAGATCAGGTGCCAATTCAGGCCAAGGTCCCCATGCTTCAATACTGACTATTACAGAGCTGGACTCACTTAGAACATCTGTATCCCAGATTGTAAGTTAATATTTGAGCATTTGCACTCTAAGCCTTGATAACTGTGTAAGTCATCAGCAGGAGAGATGTAGTTGTAGCCATGTCAGTCCCAGGATATTAGAGACACAAGGTGAGTGAAAAGTTGGTCCAATATAAGGTATTAAGTCACCCACCTTGTCTCAGACAGAAGAGAGACTCTGATTGGTGTGTAATGCTGGTCTCCAACAGAAGGGGTCTGTCCTGCCCCACAAGGAAGGCCCACTGACACCAGACGATCAGAGGGGAACAAAGAGAACCAACAACTTTGTTTGATTGAACTAACCTTGTAATCTCTAACCTGGTCCTTCCCTCTTATTTAGTCCTGCCTCTGGATACTTCCACTGCATGCATCTGACGAAACTTATACTTCAATACTTTAGTCTTTAAGGTGCCACAGGACTCTGTCACTTCTGCAATTCCAGACTAACACGGCTACCTCTCTGATTCTTAACAACTTTGTTGTTTACTCTCCATCCCTCCCACCGCAGATGAGTCTTGTAAGTGAATTCCTCCCATCAGCTGAGTTCATCCCTGTAAGCAGCAGCTCAAAGCAGACGGGAGAAGGGAATAACACTCCCCAACTTCTGCTGCTGTGACTTGAGGAGGTGGCTGGGGGGAGGCAAGGATTACTAGGCATCAGCAAAAGAACCCCAAATGATCAGGCTGGGTTAGCCCTAAAGAACATAGAGATCTTGCTTATAGAAGCTTCTACTACTTTTTGAAACTTAACATTTAAATAACTCCCATGTTTCCTTTTCCTAAATCTGTATATAGTTTATTAAAGGATTGACAAGGAGCATTGTCTATGGTGTGAGATCGAAGGTGCAATGGACCTGAGTGAGGTAAGCAACTGGTCCTTTGGGACTGGGAGTAGCCTAAGGCCAGGTCTATACTACAGACCTAGAGCAGGACAAGTAGGTCATTCAGGGCTGTGAAATATCCACAGCCTGAGTGACATAGTTATACTGACCTAACCCCCCCAGCCATCACCATGTAGATAGCACTGTGTCAAAGGGAAGAGCTTCTCCCATCAACACAACTACCGCTTCTCGGGGAGGTGGATTAACTATGACAATGGGAGAAGCTCTTCACTTCAGTGCTACAGCAACATAGCTGCATTGGTGCAGCTGTGCTGATGCAGCATTTTAAGTGTGCACCTGCCCTAAATATTTCTGTGATACTTGGTACAAGGGACCATCTATCACAAAGGTAGTCTTACCTGGTGGCAAGACCAGAGAATCCAAGGGGACGGTCTGGGACTTCATGTTTAGGCTGTTATAAAGCATGAGGAGGTTACACTTGGTAACAGGCTGGTGAAATCTAAGTATAGAACTCAATCAATTTGGAGTTTGTGCCCTGGTTCTTAACAGTCTGCCCTGAGCAGACTGTTCTAGAGCAGATTGTTATATGCAGGACAGCTTGACATAGCCAAGCCAGAGTAGGGTTTGTAATAAAAGAAGCTATAATTTGATTACTCGCACCTGCAAATCACAATCTGATTGGACTGAAGGAGGGAACTGACTTTCCTCTAATAAAAGATATTAGCACACTGACCTTTCCTCCAAGACTTTGTTAACAGTCTTGGAGCTGCAAACTTAGCTGATGATGCCACAGCCAGACAGTTTTATTTCCAAATTGATCTTTCATTTCCCAGCTATTTATATATCTAAAGACAGGTCCGCACACAGGCTGGGTTGATTTAACAGAAATGTTTGAATAATGCCTGAAACACATCAAACCACTCTCTTGGGCTTTTGAGGGGAAAAGCCCCATCAACCTGGAGGATAATACCAAAAGCACTGAGTTAAACAAAGTACATAGCACAGTATGCTAAGAAATGTGAGAAACAGAGGCAGGAACTATTAGTGGAGGAACCAGATTACTGAGATTGTGTTACCTGAGCTAGATTTCAAACCAGATGGACATTATTGATATTTGTACTTGAATTTGAAACAAATTTTACCTAGCCTCATTTCTGACTCACAGATCTCAGACTGGTGGCCGTAGTGGCCTTGCAATTTATGGAGAAAAGAAAATGAAACATAAAAGACTAAACCAGAATTAAAAGTGAGTCTGGTGCCGTAGTGTCAAACAGTACAAGCTGAAAAGAGAAAAAGGCCACAACACTATTTCATTTTAATTTCCTAGCGAGAATGAGATCACAGCCCAAAAATTAGGACAATATGTTTTTTTGTTAAATCTCTAGCCTTAGCTGTTTGTGGACAAGTGATCTGTAAAATAACTCTACCAGTTGGCCTCAGACATACAAATATACTATCAGAGGACTGCAATGGAATTTGTTGCTGTAAGTCCATGAACATTTATACCACCCTGTCCAAAAGAACGGATTGAAGCTGTGATACGCACCTCCTGCCTTTTTGTACTCGGGACAGGTCCACTGAGTCCCTGCTGAATACATCAAACTCATCATCCTGGAAGATGTTGTATCGAGAAGCCACCAGAGGGGTTGGTTCTGTCTTCACCTGCCTGTCAGAAAGGAGATAGAACGAAAGCTGCTGAGATAAAGCTAAGAGGGGCCACATTCTCTCAGTCAATGTGCATTCATGCCATGATCTCCATTAGTCCATCAATCCCTTAACCGTACACAGCAGCATAAAGTACAAAACTGAACAGCATCAGATTGCAATATTCCAGTCATTTTCTGTTTCACAGCCCCAGTGTAACAGCCAATACTATGCTGATCTAGAACAGAAGTCTCAAACCACGTGGCTGATCTCCATGGGGAGGTTCAACCCATTTATGAGAATGCAAAGAGAGAAAATTCTTCTTTTAACAATGGACAAAACTGGAGTATTCAATACTGAAGAAGCATGCTTATGCTCAGCAAAGTGACCTGGTAAAGTCAACACTATGTATTTATTGGGCTACTCTTTGGAGGAAATCCCAATAATTTGTTACAGATGGTTTCAGAAGGTAGGTTTCCCTATGATTCCCTATTCATTCTGTCTTAAATATTTCCAGATTAAATTTGTTTGATTTACAAGTCAAAAGAGGATTATCTTTAAATTGATTTTTTCTGGTGCTGTATACTCAGCCTGGAATCTGACAAAAGTCAGCTGTGCTCTGTTCTAAGAGCACCAGGAATCACAGTTCTGCCTTTGCCACTTTGCTGACAGTTTTGTTAATGATGCATGAGGCAAAACCAAATCCACCCAGTCTCCCGTAACTGTGTTAGCTCTGCAGTGCTAACAGAAATAAAAAGTAGTTTGCGCCAGCAAAGTCAGCAGATCTGATTAAAAAATAAAATGCAGATTGTTATGTACAAAACCACCATTTTACATAAGCGACAAAGAGTCCTGTGGCACCTTAAAGACTAATAAAAGTATTGAAGCATAAGCTTTCATGGGCTAGTACCCACTTCGTTGGATGCCCACTTCGTACTAGCCCACGAAAGCTTATGCTTCAATACTTTTGTTAGTCTTTAAGGTGCCGCAGGACTCTTAGTCTGGATTTGCAGAAGTGACAAACACAGCTACCTCTCTGATCCTTGACCATTTTACATAGTCACTGATAAGGTTTGCATTTTGTTTAAAGTGCATCACGGCTGAATGACATGCCAGACACAGTCAGCTAATGCCTTTGTGGAGTATGACTGGGCAAAGCACACCATCCACATCCTGAATCACAGGTGAAAACTGCTGCTGCAATACATGCATATTCTACAGCTACGAAGGCAGCTAAAACCAAGCAGGTTCCCTTGCTGATTATGATTCCTAAATCCCCACAGGCAATATACAGAAGGCAGCAGAGGCTAGGCAGCTCTGTGGGCTCTTATAAAAGTGGATTTGAATTGTAATTTCTCATTTCTCCTTGGTTAAAATTCAATTTCTGCACAGAGTACAATTCTAGTACCTTACAATTTAACTACTCTGCCCTGCAGGGTTAATTCCACTTGAATTAGTTTCTTTGAAGATACTCCCGTTGCGCAGGACCATTGAGATTTTAATCATGAAGGACCATACTATAGCCATCTGCAGCAAATTAGTAACTTTTGCAGGTAATGGATTTGGCGCTTGCTGTAGAAGAGTGGTGGCACTATTGGCCAGTATAGGGCTAAGCTCTTGTCCTCCAGGATGTGATTTTGACAGGTCTCATTTTTGTGTCCAATGGACAATCATTTGTGTAACTTCATAACACATGCCCCAGCCTCTGTTGTACAACAACTCAGGATGGAAACATCTCTGGCCTCTGCAGGGAAATAGGGGAAGGGACAGGACTGAGGTTTAGTGGCCGACAGAACTGGACAGCTCCTATGGCAGCTGCTTGTCAAGGGAAACAAGCTCATTCAGTTTCTCAGGCACAGAGTGGTTAGTAACCATCATGCAGAACAGTCCCTTTAACAACTCACAGCTGGAAATAAAACAACATCAAACTTATAAAAACCTCATCCCCACCTTGGCATTGTTCGCTCCAGTTTGTCCAGGGATGGCACCAGCCTATCTTCCAGGATGTTGTGGATCACCTGCTCCACACTGTAGTTGTGCTCCTCCAGGCAGGCCAAGATGAAGCCTTCCCCTAGGTCAGGCAGCAGATCTTTCACTTGAGAGATCAACGAATCCAACTCCACCCCCGAGACCTTGGCAGAGGGTGCTGCAGCTGCTCCAGCGCACTATACATACCAAACACAAGGGGTGGAATGACTGAAAAGGGATCACAATGCAGAGAGGGCATGTGTGCATGGAAACGGGGAAGGAGAGCTGTTAGGGTTAGGAGACTAGAATCCAAATGGGGCACTAGGCAGAGTCCATCAAGTACAGAATTGGGTATGCAGCTCTTTGAATCGGAGCATCTTTTCCTCAAATAATACTTAACAGGTATACACTGCATTATAGCTTCCAAATGCTTTACAAACAATTCAAGGGCTCAGACACATCAGTGATGGGAGCGTATGAGTACTAGGTGGATTACACTGATAGGAAACCCAAGACAAAAGGAATTAAGCAATTTGTCCAACGCCAGTGGGAGAGCTACAAGTAGAACCCAGTTTGTCTCATTCAAGCTTATTCACCAGGGCCAGCCCACAACATGTTGGCAGATGAGGCGGGGAACTCAAATGACACCTCCATGCTCCCTTGCTTGGGCCAAAACTTTGAACGGTCTCGATTCTGCATACCTCCTGTTCTACTTCTCTCATCGTGCTACTCTTGCTACCTACTCCAGTCCAAGAGAACTAACAACTTAAAATGCCTTGTTCAAAAATTTTGAGTAACACTTAACTTTCAGATGCCTGAACGGCAAATGTAACTTTTCTTGTCTGCATAGTAAATACTGGCATTTTTATCTGTCTGAATAATCAAAGTGGTGCTTTCTGGGCCTTCTGGGTTGCAAAGATCTGAACTGCTTCCTGAAGGTCCACAGTCTGGGGCAGCTCACGCTCTGTTGAGATGGTTGCGAGGCCAACTAGCCTCGCCTGTGTCATTGTGGAGCGTAGATGTGTTTTGATAACTTCAGCTTGGAGAAGCTGCATTCTCCACTGGCAGTTGTTACAGGAAGTGTTAAAAGTATGCACAGAGCAACAAAAGCATTTGCAAAGAGGGCGGTCATCTTATTTGTGCACATGTATTCCAGAGCAGCCTTTGAAGATGATCCTACTGAAATGTATCTTGATAGGGCTTTCAGTTCATCACCTAAATCACTTGCATCATCATGTGTCAACACTGTCTCTAGTGTCCTGCATTGCAGGTGTAGGTCTTCTTCAGGTATAGTAAGGAGTTTTGGAATATCATACAACATCCCCAAATACACTGCAGTGTTTCTTGAGCTGCATGAAACGTTCTTCAACTGACCGTATTGCACAATCTAGCACCTGGTTAAAGCATTCAACTTTGAATTGTTGTTTGGGGTCTCTTATGGGATTATCCCGTGCCTCGTAATCAAAATGTCTCCTCCTTCGGTGACTCTTGTATTCTTGAATGGGTGGGGACATTGCTTCAGTGTGAAGTTCCTCTGCCAACTTCTGTGCACTCTTCGGAACATTTTGAAATCCCTCATTTGACCAGTAAGACTATAGGTATGACTTTGCTTTGTCCAGTTGTTCCATTGACCCAAATATATCAAGGTCAACACCTTGGAATCTCTTGCTTACAGCATTTATTTCAAACAGTATGTCATGCCACAACACTAAGCCACACAGAAATTTGAAGTTACGTTTCTGGGGGTTCCATTTCCCTCTGCCACCGTTTTCCCACAAACAGTTCTCGTCATAGCATTATCCTCCATAATGGCAACTATGGCATCCTCTATCTTCCCAATTTGGTGTTTGATAGACCTTTATCTCCTCCACTCGACGTTCCCATCATGGGACACTCAGTGGTTTCAGTGTCAGAGCGGATGTTCGTAGATGTTGCTTCAAAATTTTCCATCGATGAGCTGATGCAGAGAAAAATACATAGGCGCTTTGAATACATTAAAAAATTCAGCAGCCTCACTAGACGCTGATGCTGCATCACTGACCACCAAGTTCAATGAATGAGAACTTCATGGGACAAAGAAAGAACTCAAGGGTTTAACTCTCAGATTCATGTCTGCTCTCCTCTGTTCTTCCCTCTCATGTCGGCACCATTATCATAGCCCTGACCTCTCATGTCAGCTATCGCAATTCCCGTATCTTCCAGGTTTTTAAGAAGCACATTTGTCATACCAGCTCCTGTAGCATCATCAACGTCAATAAATTCTAGAAAATACTCTCTGACAGTCACCATTGCAGGGACATTTTCACTAGGTTCTGCTGTTATTACAAAACGCACCATTAAAGTCATTTGTTCCGTATGGCTGATGTCAGGTGTGCAGTCCAGAATAACAGAGTAATATCTTGACAAAGAGTCCTGTGGCACCTTAAAGACTAACTAAATTTTTTTTAGAGCATAAGCTCTTACTCTTATCATAAAAAGATAAGAGTAATATCTTGCTGACTTCAGATCTGCCACAATCTTCTGTTTGACTTTTGTTGCCAGTAACTGTATGATCTCATTTTGAATTGTTTTTCCTAAGTAGTCATTTGTTTACATTTCTTGGGTGGTGACTCTTCTTAGATGCTCCTGGAGTATGGCATCAAACTCAGCCATCAGCTCCACAATTTTAAGGAAGTTTCCATTGTTTGGCACATACAGCTGATCTGCAGTGCCACAAAGTGCTAGGTTTTGGGTAGCAAGCATTCTCACAATGGCAATGAGCATTCTCAGAAAGTTTTGCCAGTGAAGAGACTGATACAATCTTCTCTTGATTGCTTATCATCTATAGTGGCCTTTAACCTTATTCTCATCTCAAACTCTTTCCACCTCTGGAATGCTCTCTGGTGATTTGCTGCCTTCTCATGGCATGCAAGATTTCGAGCCAGATTTTTCCAGTCCTTTGATCCTGTAGAACCCAGTGTGGCTGGAACATTAGACTGGAAGAGCTTGCAACAAAAACAGTATGCAGCATTCTGGGTTTTTTAATACATAAGCCACGGCTACTCCACTTTGTCACCATTGGGGATTTCACGCCAATAATGTGTTGGATGGAAGCTTCTATTTTCATTGTCTCTGGGGAACATGAAGTTTTTCACTTGCTGTGGCCCGTGCTGTACAAGGAAGTCCCTCAGGCTACTGCTCAAGTGGGTCCACAGTCCTGGCTCATCTAGACTTAAGGAACTAAACTCAGCAGTAGCTGTTTCTTGCATCTCCACCACACTCTTCTCTGATCTACACTTTTCTTCCAGAATGTGCATAGTTACATCCATTTGAGATGGAGACATGGATGCTGCAGTAGCTGCCAGGTCACCTGTACTCTGACTACTGGAAGATCAGGCATCTCCTCACCACTCTCATCCTGACTGGGGCCGGAAGGCTCACCGTGAACATTTGTGTCTATGTATCTCAGGAGAGTTCCTTCCTGCTAAGATAGAAAAGCTCCTTTGCTTTCTTTCTTTTTCTGAATGCTGCCCCAAAGGGGAGTTTTCTTCTTTCACTCATGACTGCTGTTCTGTGCCAGCTATAGTGGCTCTCAACACTCAATTGAAGGGGATAAATAAGCCGGCTCGTAGCAGGCCCTGAGCGAGGTAAGGTATCAGCGTCTTAAGAGCGTATCTGGCTCCTACTACTTCAGTTGACTGCCTGTTCTCCTCAAGTGGCTTCAGGGAAGCAGCAGGAAACAGGAAGCTCCCTGAGAAGCTCTTAATCTGCCCAGGCTCTTGGGGTGTTAGAAAGGTACATAAGAGGCTCCTCCTCCTTTTTCTCCCTGCAGCTCCTGCTGCTTTCTGTGATTCCTTCTCACCTTTTCTCCTGCCTGCCTGTTATATCTCGTGACCTCCTTCCTCCAGCCCAGCCCTCTACTATCTCTGTGCATCTAGAGCAGAGAGAATACATACGCACCAGCACTAGACACAATTTATACTCTGGGTCCTAGTGGCTCCCCCCACAGTCCAGCACCTGAGGTGGCCGCACCAGTTTGCCTTATGGTAAGGCCAGCCCTCTTATTCACCATGTTGCATTGAACAAGTGGCAGCAACTCAGTTTTGATTCATCCATTTGGGTTTGGAATACAGCCATTGCCTAAGACTCCTCACCCCACCGAGGCGCAAACAGTTAAGTGGAGATGGTGGGATAGAACCTCCCTGTTAGGTTCCCTGTCCACGCGGCTCCATACTCACATCAGAGTCTAAGTTGTATGCACCATCGAGCCTTTCTGAGTCCTTAGCAGCATTTTCTACCATTGCCGAAGCTCCATCAGATACCACTGGTTGAGGTGGGCTTTTACTGACTGGTGTTTTTCTCCTCTCCACACCTTCCCAGGCACTTTCCACTGCTTGGAGGATATATGCTGTCCGGGTGTCATCCCTGCAAAGCTGCATTAAGGGCATTTCTCTGTGCTCTAGTTCAGATGCGCCTGTTCAGACACCACATGTGAGCAGTTATGTGCTCCTTGAAGACTCTAAATCTGTGCCTACACTAAGCTTTTTTCTAACAGCTTCCCCATCATTGCTGGCACTGGTGCAGCTTAATCAGAGGGAGCAAGTGTGAATGTACCAGTGGAGACAGGGCTGCCAACAGCCACTAGATTTTTAAAACAGTGCAGTGTCCACCTGCTGGGAGAAAAGGATACAAGGCAGAGGATGCCTGCTGAAGCAGGCTCACATCGTCTGCGACAGGAAACAGCTCATCATAGTCACGAAGAAATCTGAAAACATAAAAGCAAGTATATCAGTCAAAGTGAGGAGTGAATGAACTGCAGAGCTCCCTTGCTGCGATCCTTAATGCGCTGCTGTAACCTCATCAGTGCGCAGTCATGAACCCCACCACCTTGCAGACACTTCATCTCACACCCAGAAACAAACTCCAGGGTCTATTGCCAGGCCTAGTTTTGCATTCCATCATAATCCAGTCAGCCTCCCCGCACCACGACAGCCAATTATAATCCTCAACATGATGCTGTGACCCTCCAATGATCCAATGCCCAGTTAGAGAGGAGCATGATTTTGTGATTAAAATGTCTGACCTGGGGGAGTGAGGAAATCTGGGTTTGATTTCCAGCTCTGCCACTGACTCACTGTGTGTCTTTGGACAAGTCATTTAATCTTGTGGCTTGGTTTCCCCATCTCTAGACTGGGGATAAATAATTGTCTAACCTGATAAGGCTATGATGGTTAATTCACTAATATACATACAGCACTTTGAGAGTCTACAGCAAGAGGTGCTAAAGAAGTGCAAAGCATTATAACTGTCTCTGACACCACACAGCATCTTCCGCAACACTACAATAAAGCTTGTTATAATTCTCTCTCACAAAACGTTTCCTAACTAGACTGAAAGATTTCTAATTCCCACATGCATCAAAGTCCCTCATATACCAATGTTTTCTGCATTTTTAATGCTTGGAACAGATATGGCAGGACAGTTATTCCTCCTTTGGGTCCCAGTCTGTTGGGTTTACCTCCTCTCCTGAAGCACTGAGGTGAAGATCTGCAGAAACTCTTCAATAAAGGGCTGAATATTCTCATAGCTGTAAGAGATGATGTCATAGAACAGTGACAAATTGAATTCTGAGCTGTTCTTTTGAGAACATCACATTCCTCCTTCTGACCCTCCATGACCGGCCTTGTAGCCATGTTTGTCACATGTGAGGACCACACGTACATCACAGCAAATCCCATTTGTTCAACGGATTCCATTCCAGTTGGATTTTTTAAGATATTTAGTTTTAAAAAGCAGCAAATTGTGAAACTGACCCAGCCTTCTCATGAGGCATCAGTGACCATTTCAGCAAGCTGAACTTGGTCTTAAAGCAATAGGACTTTTGATAGGATTGAAACCATACTGGAAGGCAAGTGAGGTTGCAGTGCGTGGCCCCAAAAGTGAAAACAGAGTGGGGAGGGGAGAGGCAGGTACTTATATTCCTAATTACACTGAGATTCCTGAAAGACTGACCCTTCCACAGGAGGTTTAGCACAGAACCTCCCAGACAATGTATGATCTCCCTTTGCTCACCTGTGTGAGGGCGTATGCCAAACAAAGCCCACTTTATTGTACAGTCTCAAACTCCCCTTGGTTCCGGTGCACTGAGCATCACCACAGAAGCCAAACTGATGTCACGGCTGAGAGCTTCCCCGTCACAGAATGCTCCCGCCAGCGTATTGGTGCCATACAGATACTCCTCTAGAAGCAGGATGCATCTCCTCCACAATAGCCCCAGTTCTTGACAGCCCAGTCTACCCAGTCTGTCATTTGGTGCTGATGCTGCCATCCACCTAAGGCAGCGGTTCTCAAACTGTGGGTCGTGACCCACTTTTTAATGGGGTCACCAGGGCTGGCTTAGACTTGCTAGTCCCCATGGCCAAAGTCAAAGCCAAGAACTTGAGGCCTGGGCAGTGAGGCTCAGGCTGGGCTTTGGGTTTGGTTTCCCCGCCTGCGGCCGTGGGGCTCCAGCTTCGATCCCCGCTCCTGGGTCATGTAGTAATTTTTATGGTCACAAGGGGGCAATGAAGTTTGAGAACCTCTGAATTCAAAGGTATTACTATGGCTCCCAACCATTACCACACTCACTATCTTCAATGCACTCATCCTCTGAGGAAAGGCTGGCTATTATCCCTCTTCTACACATGGGAACTGAGGCACAGAGAGGCTAAGTGACTTGTCAAGGATCACACAGGGAACTCCACCACCGGAGCTTCATCTCCTTGAACAGATTGTACTGATGATAATTTGGGGTCAGTATTCAAGTATCAGAGGAGCTGCAGTGACATCAAGAGCTCAGTGCAGGTTGCCTAGAAACGGTATAGCGGCAGCATGGTCCCATGGAAAGGGCACTGGCCTAGAAGTCCCAGGATCCTTCTCGTGACTCAGCACACGTGGACCTGAGCAAGTCACCTCACCTCTCTGTACCTCAATTTCCCCCTCTGTTAAATGGGGATGCTCACCCCCCTTTGTACAGCACTTGGAGATCTAGGGATGAGGACCATTACACAAGAGCTTTTCAATGGGGTGAAAATGGAATAAAGGCAAAAGCATCCATATCTAGATTTTAAAACATTTTTTTCCATGGGCTACACCACTACATGGATTTCTATGTATTTTAGCTGCTGCTAAGGTGCTTAGCCCCATGATATCTAAGCACTAGCCTAGAAGTCACAACATAACCCATAGCTGACATGAACATGTTCAGTAGGACATGGCCTTATTCCGCTCTGGAGGGGTCAAAACAAAGCCCAGTTTGTAAATGCTTTGGATCAGGGGCAGTTTCATCCCAACCTAGATCTTTGTACAACACTCAGCACAACAGGGCTTGGATCCCAGTGGGGTCTTTGGGCACTACCCCAATATAAATCATAAATCGTAATTCCCCAGTAAGGCTGGAAATCTCAGGACTCTTCTCTTCAACAGAGCAATTAAATAACTGGGTTACTCCTAAGGATAGCACCCTACCAGTAGACCCTGCAGTCTTGGCCACATAGATAAAGTGCCTGTACCTGCTCTCTAAGATGGGCTGGAGGCAGATCTGGTTAATGAGAATATGAAAGATTTCCACCATCTTCTTCCTGGAATGAGAAAGCCTCCTCCACAAATCAGCTAGTAAGCTTGAGAGAGAGAGAGAGAGAGAGAAAAAGAGCGCATGGAATTAGTCTCAACACAAGGAAAAAAAACATCTCTGTGGCTTGGGCCCTGCCCACTTTAGAGGAGAGGCTGTGTTAGCTGAGCCATTTTGATGCTTAGGCTTACCTATATGAACAATTAGACTATGGTGAGCTGGGGTGTAACTCCGCCAATGCCAGTCCCAAGCCCAGATGAAAAAGGAGGAGGGTTGGGCGTGGGGCTAGCAACTCCATTCCGTAAAAATCTACCCGCTACAGAAACGCAAGCAATAGACCAAGTTCCTGGAGAACGGCCCAGGACAGAATCCTCTGGCAATCTATTGTTGGCGGCCCATACTCTGAGAGGGGTGGAGGGCATAATGAATGAATGATGAGCTGGGGTGTGAATCTACCCCACACTAGCCTGCCACACTCTAACTGACCTTGTGCACCCTGCTGACACGTGTTAACAGTCTGTTAGAGCACTTTGAGCTAGTTCTTTTTGAAACTGGACTAGATCAATGCGCTCTAATGAATTGTTAAAAATAGCAGGGCGCACACAAACTCCAGAAGGCTACTATGTTGTAGATTCACAACCCAATTTGCCAGGCTCTAAGCATTTATAATAATGTTAATATAAAAAATGTGTTTTTAATTTATAAGCGGGGGGGGAGTTCCATACTCAGAGGCTAGCTGTGTGAAAGGGGTCACTAGTACAGAAGTTTGAGAACCTGGTCTAACTGTCCATGTAAACAAGCCCACAGTTTGTCTCTGTTGCAAGGAGCAGACTGAACCATTTCACAATCTGTTTGAATACATATTCTAGACCAAGTTGCTCTATAAACGTCTTTTAAACACTGTTATGCTTGGTTCTCACTAGCTAAGCAAATGGTACTTAAACCACCTTAGCAAGAACTCTGCTTTCAAACACCCTGGGGTATATCGGCTCTTTTACATGCTTGCACTTTATTACAGGTTGAGAATGCATCTACTTTCGGACAGTGCACTAAGCAGAGAAGGATTTAATTAAAAATCCCACCAGCTGGAAAAGGGCTTTTTTGAAGTTAGAAAAGCTGCTTCTTCAGGACTCTTGAGAAAAAGCCAAGAAAGGGAGAGAGAGACTAAGGGGTTGGATGTGGAAGGTGGTTAATTTACGGTGGGGGTGGTTCTCTCTGAAAGGAATAGGCAACCCTTCTCTGCCGCTTTTTACCTCTTATCTTCACATGTCCTTCTCTTAATTGCAGATTCCAGCTCAGGAATCGCGAGTTCATAAAATGAAGCCAGTCTGCAAAAACACGCAATAAAACAAGAACTGTCAATAGATGTTTTTAAAATGCTTCATTAAAAGACAAATCAAATGGGACTCTTGATATTGATATTTCCAGTCTCTCATTACTAGCAGTTCCAGCTCTGACCCTTTTTTCATTATAGCTTATTCCCAGAAAAAACAAGTAAATAGATGTGAGGCTGGAAATAGCCGCTCTCTAAGGGCCTGTTCAGCACTCACACTACAGCCAAATGAGATGGTTTCAAAGTATCCGTCTGCTGACTAGGCAAACAATCTGCATTGCTCTAGAGTGTCCTGCACACACATCTGCAGCCCATGAAGAGCTGACAGACTGATGCACCCAAACTGAACTCCTTTCTTCCTTCTGTGAGATCTCCTCTTTCCAATACTGCCGAGATCAGCGGAGCTAGACACACACACATGCTTGGTCTCATTTACAGGGAGACAGAACACATGCTCCTTTTGGTCTAGGGAAGGAACAAAGGAGCCACTTTGGCTTAGTACCAGATTCTGAAAGCCAGAGAGCCTACACATCCTAGAGACTAAGAATCATGGGATGCAGATACATTTGCCCACCTCAAGAAACAACTGGGTTTGCTTCATGATTTCCTAGGGCTTTACAACTGTTGATGTATAGTTCTTTGTACAGAGGCTAAGACTTCCAAATGACGTGTAGAGGATACATACGCATTGCTCATAATTGGTCTTATATCAAGATGTCAGCATGCCTCAAGGACACCAGTTTAACAACATAGCAGAAACCAGCTCATATTTCTAGGTCAGGAGACAGGAGATTAGCAAGAGTGACAAGAGGCTGATTTAGAAACCTTTTAGACTTTAGAAAGGGACACATGCAAATCAGTATTCACCTGCCATACCCCAAAGAACCAGTGATTAGCCTAGATTGGCAGTGCATTACTAAAATGCAGCTGTCCCCTTAAAAGAGGGCAGGGCCATTTTAGTGTATTTCAGACAACAAGAGAACTAAAAGCAATTCCTTTTTCTCTTTGGGTTACCGAACACCATAGTGCAACTATTTGGCCAGTCTAAATATTCACCACCAGTCCAAGAATCTGACTGCTGTCAATAGCATGACAACATACAATGGGGATACCCCTCCGCCAACCTACACCTCACAGAGTTTAAAATCTCTTATCTTTCCAAAGGTAATGAGCCATATTTTTAAATCTCCATCATCATTAATATCCACAATCAAAGCAGGTGTGGACACAGTGACTGACTGAGTGTGTGGTATTAAAGGGACAGCCTGCAGAGACCACCGATCCTAGTACACAGTGTTGCCTCCCCCCCAGATCAAGATGGCATGTTAAAACCTGAAATCTTTGTAGGACACACTGCAATATTACTGAGGAAGCGGTTGCAATCTGGCCCATTTTATGGAAATTAGGTGCAATCCAGCCTCCTGGCAAACTGCCAAGATAATCCTCAATTGGGGAAACTGGGCAACCTTTGTAGTGGCCTGTTTTATTCCCCAAAAGACTCCTCTATCATCAGAATAAACTGAGCAGCCTATTCTTGTAATGATAAATGTAAACGGAAAGGACAAAACAGCACTCTCTGCATTTATACTCCACTAAGCCAAGCTGTAAGGACTAGACATGTACCTGTAACAAAAGTCATGTTTCTGGAAGGTCTGACAGGCCAGGGGAAAGACATCAAGAAAGGCCCAAAGGGTGGTACAAGTGTCACACAAGTACAGCACGATATCCTTCAATGCCTAGTAGAGAAAGAACTACTCGTTACCCAAAAAGAGGGAAAAGTCACGTCAAGTTGTCCTGTCAGCCTAGTATTCGGAGCCTAGTGCTAAGGCACTGAGTAGCATGGAAAAGTTGCTCTTTTGAGGGTGGGAAGAGAGTTTGAGCTCATGGCACAAATAAGACAGTCCACAAAAATTTAGGACAACATCTATACTAGACCTTATCTCCCTCAGAAGGCAAAATGAAAGCATCTGACTACTTATGCGCATTAAAGTTTCCAGGGCACTTTTGTTAAATTAGGCAGGCCCTGGGCAAATCCCATTTTGCATAATGGTAATTTACCTCCTTAAGTTCCTCTGGAACTCGAGCTGGACACAGTATTCTTCCCCTTCTATCCTAAATGGTTGCACAGCGTTAGCGTTTGCACTGAAAGAGCTGACATGGTCCATTTTCAGTGGCAGACAAAGTGATTCCTCTGGATCAGAGGTTCACAAACTATTTTGCTGTGCTCCCCCTTCAACGTGGAAGCACATAACATACCCCCACTACACCCCACCCCCAATGTCCACCCATCTGAAGCAGGAAGTGACTGAAGGGAGCAGACAGCTCACACAGTGGTGGCAGCAGGACCCGTCTGGCTTCATTCCCAAAGGGCAGCATGGCATGGATCACACCAGGGCTCCTCACCCTCCCTCCTCCATGTCCAGAGCCCCTCACTCCTGCAGGCTTCAGAGGGTTTAAAAACACATGGTGCTGTGGCCAGCCAGACATCCACGTGAGTAGGTTAATAGTGGAGGCAGCACAGAGAGCCCCCAGCAGTCAGAGTGGGGAGGAAGTGGCTGCTGCCAGGGCAGGGTAGCATGGTGTGTGGCTGGGGTAGACCTGCACTCCTTCACCACCACTGGGACTCCCTGTGTGCTCTCTCTGCTGTTCTCCTCTCCCGGACTCTTAGCCAGCTGAATCGCACACCTACCTCGTCCCCGCAATAACCTCATCATGCCCCTACTGGGAGGTGCTCCTCACAGTTTGAAAGCTAATCCTATACATGGTTTGTACAGTTAAAGTGCCTGGAGATTTACATTAGACTATAAACTCTTTTAATATGGACTTGTATGCACCTAGCACAATGGGCCCTTCCCTGCACCACCGCTATACAAGTAATCCTTTTGAAAGAAGGGGCTATATAAATGCAAGATCATCATCATCAAGCTATTTTGCCGTTATTCATATCCTTGATGTTGCTTTACAGTAGACTCTCCATTATCCAGGATTGGGTTAACCAGGTTGTGGATTAACCAGGATGTCAAAAAAAATATGCGTAACTTGCAGGGCCAGCTCTGCGTTTGTTGCCGCCCTAAGCATACACACACACAAAAAAACTCATCAGGGCACAGGGCAGCCAGTGAACCAACACCCTTTCCCCCTGGCCCAGGATGGCTGGTGAACCAACCCTCCCACCCCCAGCCCCCATATTTCCTATGGATGGTGATTATCCGGGATTTTATTATTAACCAGGATTAATTTTTTCCCTATCATCCTGGATAATCGACAGTCTACTGTATTTCACAATATGCCCTTTCATACTGCTTAGCAGAGGTTGGAAAGGAAAGGAGATAAAGGTCATACCAGGATTTATGTGGGAAAAGGCAACCCAAAAATTAAAAGAGCAACAAAGAATATGGAACTCTGAGTCACATGATAAGCACTGAAACAATGTCTAGGAGCCATATGCTGAATGACACCCAAGTATCTGGGAACCATTTGACTCAATGCGGGGTTAACAGTCTGGGGTTAGCTGAGCAAAAAGAAAGCTATGTACACAGAGGGAAAGATTACAGCAATAACTCCACCTGGACAGGCATGGCACTAGGAGTCACTTTGACTCTTTCTTCCAGTTTCTGGGGCTTGGCTGAGGCCCCGTCGCATTGCAAGCCACACTCCTGCAGAACGTTGCTGAACACCTGGATCACAAAGAGCAAACCATTATTACATCAGACAGACACATGCACCCAGGTGTGTTCTATCTTGTCAACAGTCCTTTTATGTCTGTCAGCTGAACAAAAGACATTGCTCTTTACACACAATGGAGAGCTGCCTAACCTGAAAGCAGGGACAAAATTCCTTGTATCTTTCTCTCACAGCCTAGATCTTAAGAAACAACTCTATTGCATTTGCATCTTTGGAGATTTGCCATTCTCCTCCCCACACCAGAGCAGACTGTAAGATGAATAGATGGGTTATGGGCATTTTTGAAGTTGAATACTTGGGGTTTATATAGCTTTTCCTTATAATCACCAAGTGTTTTCCTTTGGACTGGTGTATGCATGCATGCAAATAGACTGATGTTCTTTCTGTGACAGGGTTAATTAACAAAACATCTAACACACAGTATGCAAAGCGAAGCTCAAGACAGACACCACATGCAATGGGCAGAATCTTCACTGCCCTTCAAATAACTGTTTCGAATGGATAATCTGGCATCACAGAGCACGTCTACACATGACATCATCTCTCACATGAGTGCTCCTGGATCACTGAGTTTAGCACACCCGAAGCATGATGGAGATGGAGACACCGGAGAGAACAGAAAACCATCTCAGCTGTCTCAACAAAATTACTTTTCAAAAATTATTTGTTTGAGGACTAAAACACAAATTTTCCTGTTGCAATGATGCCAAGGCCCCTTGATTCATATTCAAATTACATATGAGCATAGCCCAGTCAGCTTGGGGAAATTCTTACTGCTCAGAGCAATGAAAGTTCAGAACACTGGACCTGGCTAACATCTGTATAGTAGCAATTTATGTACCTTAGTTTCAAGGTTATTTTCGTTTTCTCCTGTGAGCTTACTGGGTGTTATCACTAGTGTAAATGTCTCAGTCTCTTGTATTTGAGGAGGGGAAAATTGGCACTTCCTATATGAACTTTTTAGCAAAAGAAGTCCCAAGGATTTGCAGCAAGGAGAGTGTCATAAACAGGTAGGATGTAAGGGGGTCAACTGTGAGTAACTATTGTTGATATAACATAACATAAGTTGATATAATTAAGGGGATCAAATACAAAGAGACACAAACAATTCTGCCAGCCTGCAACCATGCCTCCCTGGGGGCTCAGAGAACAACCTCAAGCCAGATAAAGTGGCAGTACCTGGAGGATTGTGGGCACCGTTTCATTCAAATCACTGAAGTAACTTGATTGCTGAGTGAAGATGTTTTCTGAAAGAAGAGGAGGAAAAATCCATTCCAGATTCATTCAAATGTTCAGCCCAACAAGCAGCTTCACACCAAACAATGTCTTTATGTACTATCCATGGCATCTTCTCTAAAAATAAAAGACTTGTAACCACCTAGGGTGGAACTATTGACCTATACCCACCACAAATACAGTACTTGTTCCTATACAGCTGACCATCTCCTAACAGTTCAGTGCAGCTGGAGAACATAAGAATGGCCATACCAGATCAAAGCAAAGGTCCATCCAGCCCAGTGTCCTGTCTTCCAAAAGTGGCCAATACCAGGTGCCCCAGAGGGAATGAACAGAACAGGTAATCATGAAGTGATCCATCCCCTGTCACCCATTCCCAGCATCTGGCAAACAGAGGCTAGGGATGCCATCCCTTCCAATCCTGGCTAATAGCCATTGATGGACCTATCCTGTTAAATCTAGTTATAGTCTTGGCCTTCACAACATCCTCTGGCAAAGAGATCCACAGATTAACTGTGCATTGCAAGAAAAAAATACTTCTTTTTGTTTGTTTTAAACCTGCTGCCAATTAATTTCATTTGGTGACCCCTAGTTCTTGTGTTATGAGAAGGAGTAAATAACATCTCCTTATTTACTTTCTCCACATCAATCATGATGTTATAGATCTCTATCATATTCCCCCTTAGTTGTCTTTTTTCCAAGCTGAAAAGTCCCAGTTTTATTAATCTCTCCTCAAATGGAAGCCACTCCATACTCCTAATCATTTTTGTTGTCCTTTCTTGAACCTTTTCCAATTCCAATATATCTTTTTTGAAATGGGGTAACCACATCTGCACGCAGTATTCAAGATATGGGTGTTCCATGGATTCATATAGCAGCAACATAATATTTTCTATGTTTTTCTTAATGATTCCCAATATTCTGGTCACTTTTTTGACTGCCGCTGCACATGGAGTGGATGTTTTCAGAGAACTATCCACAACAACTCCAAGATCTCTTTCATGAGTGGCTATAGCTAATTTAGACCCCATCATTCTATATATATATATATATATAGTTAGTATGTTTTCCAATGTGCATTACTCTGCATTTATCAACACTGAATTTCATCTGCCATTTTGTTGCCCAGTCACCCAGTTTGGAGAGATCCTTTTATAGTTCTTGGCAATCTGCTTGGAACTTAACTATCTTAAATAATTTTGTGTTATCTGTAAATTTTGCCATCTCACTGTTTACCCCTTTTCCAGATAATTTATAAATATGTTAAATAGGACTGGTCCCAATACAGATCCCTGGAGGGCACCACTATTTACATCTTGCCATTCTAAAAACTAAACATTTTTTCTATCTTTTGTTTCCTATCTTTTAACCAGTTACAGATCCATGAGAGGACGTTTCCTCTTATCCCACCACATCTTACTTTGCTTAAGAGCCCTTGGAGGGCTGGTAAGGAGAATGTTCATTAGAACACGGTGTCCAAGGCGGTAGATGATTCAAGCACTGCACTGTTGGTTGAGTCAGTAAATAATATCACTAAATGCTCGGAGTTCCTTTATTTGACAGCTGTAGTTGAGTTTTAATTGCTGATTCCATGTACGCCAGCAAATGTTCCGTAGAATATTTTTTAAAGGTAATGAGGCCTTATCTTAATATTCTAAGACTAGGTATTGCTCTCGTTATCTTTTCAAAATACGCTGCAAAATAGCAGAGTGTTGTAAATCTTAACTGAGTAGTGGAGAGACATTGATTTCCCTTTTTCCATGAATTACCAGACATGCTGTGCAGATTACTATGGTTCCACCACAAGGACAAACCTCTTCAAGAGTTTACACAGGTGTGTGAGACCTGTAAAACAGGTTTCACAGAAAAGAACAAGGACAGGAAAAAATCTGATTTTATGCATTTGCACGCCTGAATTTTGCATGCAGATACCAGGACTGCATACACAAACAGCCAGGTAGACCTGCCACGGGACATCTGTGTGCACAATTACTGCTGTTGCACATGCAATTACAGTAATTGCACGTACCATTTAGACTAGGTTTATGAAGCCTAGACTTAAAAAACAAAAAACAAAAAAAAACATTTGACAACTCATCTAAAAGTCCTCTTTTTTGTCTCCTGCATTTGGGGGATGGTGGGGTGAGCTTATGTCAAGGGAACCTGGAAAGAAAAAATTATAGAAAAAAAGCGAGAAAGATCAGCATTCAAGAGTTAAAGTGTTTAGGCCTGGAAATTGGAAAAAAATCTTGTTTGAACCACCTGTATCAAGATTTCTCGTACTTTCCCTTTTAGCTTGGATTGGATGAGAAATCCAATAATAGCCATCTTTCAAAGGAAGGAAAAAAGTTAAATTATTCAAACTTCAGAACAGTCTGGGTCTGAATTTTAGATGAAGGATTCTAGATCTTATTGTTTCCAAAACTACATGCTCCACCAGCCCTGCAAGTTAAGGATCACAGATGGTCCCTTGTGAAAATAATAGGGATAAATGCAGTGTCCAGACCAACTCATCCTCTGACCATAAAACAGGTTCTAATGTCCAAGGCTGAGCTGTTGCTAAACGTATAATTGCTGCTGTACTTGCAGACACAGGTAGTGCAGTGATGAATTCAGTTAGTAAAGCGCTTTGAGATACTTTGTAGCTAACAGGGACTCTTATCAAAATAGAGTTCTATTTTTCCAATTCAAGTTCTCTGTAGTCACAGAACAATCGCATTGTGTGTTTTGTCTAGCTGCTAGCTACAGGAGCAAATGGACCAATCTTAGCAGTCAGACTGCTCCCCCTTCCCTCATCCCGCAAAGGATTTTTGGACTTTCTCCTCACCCCCCAGGATCTTCCATGTTCCTCGTGGAAGCAAAGTGTCCCTTTACAGTCTCAGAGCTGCATTTTAACTAGCCAGAGGAGTTACTATGGAGCAACAGAGAGACCGTGGAGCAGATCTACCCTGGGAAGATGGACTATGAAACAAACTTAGCTCTTCCAAACAGTAAAGTGTAATCCCCTCCTCACATCACCAATAAATAAAGATGGTTCACAAGAAAGTAAAAGAAAACCTGTCTTATTCAGAAATCAAAACCTCACATTTAATAAGGAAGAGTTTGTAGCAACCCCACCCCCTTCAATGTCTGTGTTTCAGAGAACAACTAGAAAGCCTCAAGCTGCCTCCAGCTTTGACTAACCAATCATCTTCTGAAGTAGGGAGCCATTTCCTTTCCCAAAGAGCACACACAGGTCCAGAATCTTAGGGATGTCAAACAGGAAGTTATTGTAAAGAATTTCTCCAAAAACAGAGGCTGTGATGTGGTGTTCCTATTCAAAACAAGACGACAAAATTAACTTCTAACAACATGAAAGAAATTCATATTCTAATAGGGTTACTATATTTCAGCTTCCCAAAAAAGAGGACATTGTGGGAGGGGGAGTTAGAGGGAGGAGTATCTGGGGGAAGCTGGAGGGGATGGGGGTGTACTGGAAGAGGGGGATGCTGTAGGGGTTCCTGCAGCCTCACTCTTGAGATGGGGGACAGTGTGACTCCCTATCACAGTGGCAGGGTGGCTGGTGTGGGCCAACCAGGGCTGGGGTCTGGGTGGACAGGATCCAGCAGCTGTGGCTGAAAGGAAGTGACCAATCAGCTGCAGGGACCAATCATGGCATGGAGACAGCTCTTTCTGAGCTGCAACATCAGCTAGTTAGGTCCCAAAAATCCAGACGCTGCCTCTTATTTGAAAAATCCACTCAGACCAAGGGTGGAGGATCAAAAAAGAGACAATGTCCAGATGTATGGTAACCCTGACTCTGCAAGGATTAAAGCACTTACAAGAATAATAACACTTATACATTCTCCAACATCTTTAACCCAAGCACTTCAAAGCACTTCAGACACAGCAAGACTATCGCCTCTGTGAGGTAGGCAAGCATTTCACAGATTTGGAAGCTAAGGCACTGAGGCATTAAGTTCCTTGCCTAAAATCACTTAATCAGTGGTATAGATAGGAACAGAACCCAGGACTCCTGATTTACATCTCTGTGCTCCAAACCCCTACACCAACTCCATCTTACAGATATAACTCCTGTAACTAACATGTTAGGCTGGAAATGTTTTTAAAATTATAAATGACAAAAGTCTTCAAACTAAAATTCGCATTGCTTCTAAATTGGATATTTCTCCATTTCAAAGAATAATAGTGGAAGCAATGACTAATAAAAAAATATTTGCTTATGATGGCAAATATTATTCATGTAAAGCAAATGGTAGAGCGTGTTTTGCAAAGGCTGGGCTCTATTTCTAGCACTCTCACTAATTTGCTATGTGGCAACAGGCAAATCTTTGACTTCAATTTACCCAAATACCAAGCTACCCCATTAGAGCTGTGAGGTTTAACTGATTAATGTCTGTACAGTATTCCGGCTCAGATGAAAGGCTCTGCAGAAGTGTGGAGTACTTTTATTGAAGTGATGCCAGCTACAGGATACAGCACTTCTCTCACCTGTTCTCTTCCCACTCCTCCAACACTAACACTGAGATCTTTTCTCAAAAGAGACTGAAATTGACCATCATGACAATGCATATTCTTAAAATAAACTGTCATAAATATAAAGCAAAGGGTAGCATAAAATTCTCCTTGGCAGCTGTACTAAATCACTTTACCTGTAAGGGGTTAAGAAGCTCAAATAACCTAGTTGACACCTGATGAGAAGGACCAATGAGGAATGAAAATACTTTTAAATGTGGGGAGGGGAGGGAATTTGTTTGTTCTTCTCCTGATGAGGGAGAGACCAAGCAGGTACAACATCTCCTAAAAATATACCTAGAATGATCCATCTAAAATTACAGAAATTCTAAGTAGGCAAGGAAATGAGTTAGGTTATCCCTATGCTAAAGAGGTCATTTCATTCCTGTTTCGTAACTGTGAAGCTGAGACAGAGAGGAATCCTCTGTATTTTAAATCTTTTTATTTACCCTGTAAACTTACCTTCCATCCTGATTTTGCCGGTGTAATTCTTTTACTTTTTCCTTATAAATAAAGTTCTTCTGTTAAGAACATGATTGATTTTCAGTGCCCTAAAGACAAAGGGTTTGGTCTGTGCTCACATTACTAACCAGTTGGTTGGTATATTATTCTCAAGCCTCCCCAGGAAAGAGGGTGAAGGGGTTTGGGGGGATGTTTTGGGGGGACAAGGATTCCAAGTGATCCTTCCCTGAATTTTTGTATTAATCACTTGGCGGTGGCAGCAATACCATCCAAAGACAAGGAAAGGAATTTGTGCCTTGGGAAAGTTTTAACCTAAATTAATAAAATATAAGCTTAGGGGGTCTTTCATGCAGGTCCCCACAACTGTACCCCAGAGTTCAGAGGCGGGGAGAGAACCCTGACATAAATCAAGGAGGATTTCAGGTCAGTAATTATTAAAACCTGAGGACAAAATGAGTTTCTTTAAGGCCCTTGTGAAACTTCCACCTCTGCTAATGAGGACTGCATTCACACACCCTAATTAGGACGCAAAGAAAATTGTAATTGGATGCAATTTTGCCTCCCCCACAGGGAGAGGCAGAAATTTAGAACAAGTGTGATGAGAGCAGTCACAGTCTGGGTTGCATGACTTGATGCCTGGACCAGGGCAGCAGGTGGCATGAAAGTGGTCACCAACACATGGCTACACGAGCTTCCGACAGCCTCTCACACCTTTTACGCAGCCCTGCAAAGGCTAACTTGCTTTAGATTCTCTTATACTACCCATGGATAACGCCACACCTCACTAACCTATTATTAAGAATAGCATTTTCCTTCGTGAAGCAGATTAACGCAATCATTACACACTTAAGATAGTTCTGTCCTTTGCTGACTGGTGGACTATCTTTGTGGAAACTACTGGAATGAGAAAAATAGGGGCTAAAAAAGGAAGGTATCTGGGAGAGATGAACAGAAAACACAGTCTGTTTCCCAAAATGTCTATCAATTTTTGTAATCCATACAGTGTACAGTGAGGGTGAGAAGAAGAGGTATTTACTTTGGACTCCTTGTGAGTGGACATTCTGAGGAAGGTTAGGAAGACACTCCGATGAAGGCATTTCTGGATGTCATTCACCTCCATGGGGAAATCCAATGATGCATCAAACTTGCGAGGGGCATGGCACAGGTATGAATCCAGGCATTTCTGAAGCGTCTCATCAAATATGACCTAATACAACAGAACAAAGGCAAAGTGGGAGAGGGAAAGATGATGCACGCACATTGGTACACCACATCACATGATACATATGCAGCACATGGTGTTTAAATTCAACAGTGATCCAAAGAGATCAAAGGTGTTCAGAAGAGTTCATGATCCATTGATTCCAAACTAGCAGTTTTAAAATTCATCATCAAAAATCTTTAAGGAAATATTACAATGTAATTAATATTAATGTTACACAATCCAAATTAAGATGTTTGGGTACTAGCAAAAAAAGGCCATTATGAGCCTTCATCAGACACATTAATTAAACCAACTTATTTCTCTAAGCACTCATATATGTCACAGGTTTTAATTTATTATCTATTTAGTAACATTACCTGGCACCAAAATTTATCATGAGGCAAAGCCAGAAGCCAGTTCAAATCATCTGCAATGAACTTTGCACGTTCCAAGAACTCCTCCACTACAGCAGGGTCTCTGACTTTAGGGGGTGGTTTATATAGCACAAAAGACCGATCCGCTTTCATTTCTGGATGCTGCAGAAAGCAAAAAGACAATGTGTTAACAAATCAGGGACCAAGCAACAAGAATTCCTCTTAACCATTTATGCAGCCAGGGACATCTCTCATATTTTTAGGAAACTGGTGTTGTTACCAGTAATCTGTCCTCTTATATTCACTGGTAGCTCTCCCCACTCTTTAATCTTTAAAGCACTGCAGATCAGTGGTTCTGCATCATCCTTATTTTTCAATAATATTTTCAGAATTCTGCACAGTTCAGTACGTGTTGCTCCTTGTTTCCCATTCAGACAAATCACTGACAAGCAACTCTCCCACACCTCCAAAACAAATAGTAGCAGCCCGAAGTCATTCCTTTGAAATGTTGCTCCCTTTCAATATCGATGCTTCAGCACCTTCCAGAGTCAAGCTGATTGGACTATCCAGTACAGAAATCAAACAGGTTATCATCCTTTAGCACAGCTTGCATTGCACTGAGATCTGACTTCAGCCTTTGGTTGCAAATCCACAGGACTAGGATACAGAATGGAGTGGCACAGAGGAACCAACACTGATGCTCCACCTCAGAGTTAAACTTCTAAACTGAGTTTCAATTATCAGTAAGTTTCCTCTCCACTACAGGAATATCAACACTATCCATCAAGCAATTCTTGGAATGAAGACTACATTTATAATAAACTTGGATACACCATAGAACAAAAGCCCCAAATAGTTTCAATGCATTACAACATGCAGACTTCAATTTCACTTCAAATAAAGCCTTCTACTATAGGGAAGCTGTTTGAGTTTCACTGTAATTTGGTCCCAGAGCCAGTTTTGCTAAAGTCACTTCTTGAAACGAGAGAATGATTTGTTGAAATGTTTTCATTTAAAAAACAACACAGCTCACCAATGCTGGTAAAGTCCTCAGTTTCCCTGTCTTTGGATCCGTTTCTGTCAGCTGAAGTTCATCCAAGGGCAATACTGGCATTGTGCTGAGATCTCTTCGTCTTTGGCAAACACCAACATAAAAGCAACATGAGGAACTGTTTACAGAAACAATTAACCAACAATAAAACAAGACAGGCTTAAAACGCACCCCTAGAGTCTGGAACCACATCAATACAAAGGAAATTTTTACACCTCCAAACATAAGACTTTAGGAGACATTCAAGGATTCGGTGCATAGGCCACAGAAAAAACACAGTTCCCCTTGACTTATAGAATACAGCCAAGCAGTCACAAAGACATCCACAGGAGAACCAAAAAGAACTTTTGTTGGTGTAGTTTCTTTTGTGTAAATGCTTGAAATTCTCACATGGGTTACTGAAAAGTCCTGTTAAGACCTCTCCTCTGTAGAGAGCCCTGTAGCAATGGTCTATGTCCAGATGTCAGAAATTCTAAGAGCGGTCCTAAGACATCCTGCTAACATGTTATCAAAAGGAAATTCTGTGTTCTTATGAAGCACATTCATTAAATGACTAAAATACATAATATAAAGGTTTAAGGACATGAGATTAGACTAGAAAAGATGTTCTAGCTTTCACCTTTCTTCTATGCCCATTGCTTGTTTGATTCTGTACAAGCCCCTGTATTTTCACAGATAATGTTATTATAAAATTAGTTCTGCTAAATGAAAAACCTTGCTAAGGCAATTCAAGAGAAGATGTACCATTAAAAACATCCTTAAAAATCTCAAATATTAAAAAGCATGGAAACCACAAGCTCAACAAAGCTTTAGTTAGTTAATTTCTGCAGTTTTATAAAAGTACGATTATTTATTTCAAATGCTATTAAAAAGCTGTATTCAAGTTAAAGTTTAAGACCCCGATTCTGAAGTTAGATGGACGCCTGTGGACTCTTATCCTCAGGCAGAACCACACTTATGCCATGTTCACCACATGGATCCAAATGCAGCACACAAGCATAAGCTAGAAATGACAGACTCTGTGGGTATATCTACACCTCAGCTGGAAGTAAATCTCCAGCCCAAGCAGACAGACTTGCACTAATAGGGCTCAAGATATTGCACTAAAAATACCAAAGTGGATGTTCCAGCTCAGGCTGGAGCTCAGGCTCAGAAGCCTTGGGGTCAGCTGGGCTTGAGAGCCCATGGTTCCAACTGTGCCAGAACATCCACATTGCTATTTTTAGCAGGCTAGCTTGAGCCTGGCTAGATTGAATCTGGGTACCCATGCTGGAAGACTTGCTCCTAGGCACAGTGCAGACATACCCTGAAAGGCTGAGGCTTTTGTTCATTTGTCATCTGAAATTTTAGATGACAAAACCTTTAATGTTTAACCTTTTAGATAAATAGATCTTATGACAAATGGATTTCTTATAAAATCCATTTAACAACAAATATATTTCACCATGCTAATCCCAATATACAACCACTGCAGTACTTGGGGGCATGGGGGTGGGGGCGAGAAAGAACTATTTACAGGATTCTAAAAGCAATTAAAATGGTAAGCTTCACACCAGTGTTTTAAAAATATAGATATGTAGGAATTTTCATATTTCTGTGATAAATCACTGAGACTGAAAAACCACGAGGATATTGTTTTTATTGTGAAACAAATGACATTATTTTGTTTTGTGAAACAAACAAAATCAGTTCTGGATTTACATTTCTAAAAACTGTTTTTAAAAATCTACTCTACACATACCTTTAAAAAACAAACAGCAGCCTGATCTTCTGAAGTGCTGAGCACCAAGAACTCCAGCTGAAGTCACCAGCAGTTATGGATGCTCAGTACCTATGAAAGTTACCCTGCCGTTCCGACCAATAGATTGTTGAGCTAAGAATGAAAAGGAGGGGTCAAATAATCTTGAACTATACAGCATCCATAAGGATCATGCAAGAGTACTACCATATGCATTTTCCTATGAGCTTTCGTTTAAGCCTTGAGGACACAATGCAGCTTTGGGGCTATATCAGCAGATGGGACCAGTGTAAAAACCGAGCAACTCGGAGAAAGGGGAGACTGAATTGCTCTCCAGTGAGTGTCTTATTCCTGTCACATTGAAATGCTGTTTGTCACGTATCTCCTGAGGGATGCCAGGGGACATACCCTCAAGTGCGGAGGCAAGGAGACACAAGATGTCACATTGGCCCTCACATGCTGCAGCAAATAACACAACAATGCTGATTAACATGAGGGACATGGTGGTACAGCTCCAGGGACTGGGAAAGTGGCTGCAAACTTGCACTGATGTTACACAGGTCACACATGTTGTTAAAGAAACACCCCCACCCCACCACCCTCCACATGCAGGCATTGCCCCCAGCTCCTTCCACTGACCCACTGCTCCCAGCCA